>PXYN01000333.1:0-72975 GCA_003056585.1 Lecanicillium sp. MT-2017a
TAAAATAGAATATAATATTTAGCTTAATTTTATAATTTTAATTATTTATTTTATTATTAGAAGTTTAGATTTATAGTAAATTTAGCCTAATTTTACTCTATTAGATATTAATTTAATTAGAATTAATAAATTTATATTTAAGATTCCTCTTTTACTTTTAAAGTATAATTTAAAGGTAAAGTAGGCTTAATTTTACTTAAATTTAGAATATTAATTTATATTAAAGTAGATAATATCTAGATTAGGTTAATAGTCTAAGATAAAGGTAAAAATAATATAGGATTAATAAAGATTTTACTATAGGTTAATAAAATAATTATAATTTTTCTAATTACTAAATATAATATATATCCTATCTTTAGGCTAATTTTAGCTTATTTTTTTAGATTCTTAAGATATATTAGAAAAGCTATATATATTTAATAGCAAATAACTATAATATAACTTTTAGGATAATAAAGAGGTGATATAATAGTATTACTATATCTTAGGAAGTATACCTTAATATTAACTTAATTTTAACTATAAATTATAAAGTTTTATCTAGGTATATACTAAGGAAATAGTATATTATCTCTAGGCTAGTTCTATATTAATATAGTAGGGATAGAAATCTAAGGATATAGTAGTAGAAGAGGTAGTATACTAAGCTAATTTTTCCTATATAAATCTAAATAATTAAAGTACTTATAGCTTTTAACCTAGCCTAATAAAGTATTTTTATATAATTATAGGTTAGTTCTAGAGCTAATTCTATAATATTAAGAAGATACTTAGACTTTTATTAAATAGCTATATACTAATATTATCTTTACTATTAGATTTTAGTTGCCTTAATTACTATTAGATTATAAGGTAAAGTTAGATTAAAATAGCCTTAGGTAAGGTAGCTTTCTTCCTAAAAGGGAAGATATAGTAGTTTATTTATAGTAAAGTGCTAGATTATTTAATAGGCTACTATTATAATAAAAGCTATTATTCTAATTTAATATTATTATAAGATTATCTATAGATACTATTAATTAAAATATATATTAAATAGTAAAGTGCTAGTTTTTAACTCTAGGATATATATTATAATACCCTTATAGGTATTAGCTATAATCTAAAGGTATTAGGTTTAGAGGTAGGCAAATAGTTATAGTCTAATATTAGGCTAGCTATTATCTAAGGCTAAGGTATATTATACTAATATTATATAAGCTAAAGTAGTATATATAATACTATTATAAAGAGTATAGTACTTTAGCAACTTTAGTCTTTAGGTTATATATACTAGATAGGAAAGGGCTAATATCTAAGCTTAGCTAATATAGGCAAGGTATATAATATAGATATACTATTATAGTTTATAATATAGTAATATATCTAGAAACTATATAACCTTTATAGGTTTTATATAGATATTATTAAGCTAGATTTAATATAATATTATTATCTTAGCTTTTAAAAAATAGAGTAATTAGCATTTTTAAAGTTTAAATTATAAGGTATTAGCCTTAGCCTATTTTTAGTAGATTTTCTACCCTTATTCTAGTTTTTAAAATATAGCTATAGCTATATAACTAATATTAAGTAGATTAATATTATCTATAAAACTAACTAATAATAGGCCTAAGATCTAGCTTAATATCTTATATAATATATTAATAAAGAAGATAAAGAGGATAGGTAAAAATAGTAAGCTTTAAGGCACTCTCTATAGAATTAGTATAAAGGTAAAGTAATTATTATTAAAAAGTAGTTATATTATATAAAGTATTAAAAATAAAGATATAAGTTAACCTAATATTAGTCTAAAGAGATAGTATATATACTAAGTAAGTTAATTATAGTAAATATTATTAAAGGTATTAGCTATATTAAGTTAAAAGAGTAAGGTAATTTTGCCTTAACCTTATATAGCCCTAACTATCTCTATAAGTAGATATAAAATATCTTTAATTAATCTCTTCTAGCAATTGCCTATCTAGCTATTAGAGAAGATTTAGCTCTCCTCTATAACTATAGCTATAGCCTTAGCTAGGACTTTCTTAAATAATTTTCTAATAATATTAAAAAGGGTAATTAGGCACTATACTTTAGGGTATACCTAGTCTATAGAGATTTTATTTAGCTTTAGAATAACTACTATAAGGCTAGCTCTATAATATCTTAGAAAATAGCTAATTTTAATATAGATATTAAAGACCTTAGTAAGATATAAAATAAGTCCTAGGCTTAGTAATTTTAATATACTATTAGAGAGTTAGTCTAGGCCTAGGGCACTTTAAGATTTAGTAGTTACTAAGGCAGTATAAAGATTAGTATTATTAAACTAAAGTATAATTTAGTATTAGGGTATATAGGTTATAGTATTAGCCTAAGATAGAGGAGGTTTAGCTAAGAAGGGGAAGAAATATTTAACTAATATAGTGTTTTTTATTAAGTAAGTCTTAGCAATTAGGCTAGACTTAGTATATTTAAGTAATAAGAAAAATATAATTTATAGAGATATATTTTCTCTCTTAGCCTAATTTACTATTTTCTAAAGGCTAATTATTAATATTAAGATATTATTAAATACTTATTATTAATTAGCTATTTTTACCTTATAAATAGCTTAATTTTAAGCTAAGAGTACTATCTAATAATCTTTAAATATATTAAAGCTTAGGCTATATTTTTACTACTAATAAAGATATTTAGCCTTCTAGACTATATAGGCAATCTCTATTATCTACTATTTTAGTCTTAATATAGTATAATTAAGGTAAAGTTAAGGCTAGCTTATTTTACTATAAATTTAGTAGATAAGCTAGTAAATCTAATTAAGGTATTTATTAATATTAGCCTTTTAGTAGAGGGTTAGTATTAGTAATAAGTTAAATTTTATAAGAGATTTAATATCTAGCAAATCTAGGTCTAATTATTTCTATAGGGTAAAGCAATCTTAATATTCTAATTCTTTAGCTAGCTTAAGAAAGATCTAGATAAGTTATAGGAAATAGTTAGATCTAACTAAGTATTTTAGTATAAGGAGGAATATAGTCTAAAGCTATAGTATAGCCTAGATTAAATTAATAGTACTATTATATATACTAAGGGAGGCCTTTATATATTAACTATAGAAGATTGTAAGCTCTATTTAAATTTATACTATAGTATATATTAGTTCTTTACCTACTACTAATAGATAATTATAGTAATCTTATTTAAGATAGTAGATATTAAAATTATCTATTAGTATATAGTTAAAGTTAAAGTTTACTTTAATATTAGCTAAAGCCCTCTAAGCTTAGTTATCCTAGGCTACTTTAGGAAGGATATATTAATTAAAGATAGTAATATTATAGTTAAGGAAGGTGACTTAGTATAAATTAGGCTAGAGTTAGGCTTAGAATTTTATAGATATTATATCTTTATAGAGGTAGGTAGCTATCCTTTTGCTATTATATAGTAGCTAGTATAGGGCTAAGCTAGGGCAGGCTAGGCTTTATATATAAGGGTTTATATATAGCTTTTAGAGTAATATAATAGCTAGAAGGTTCTAAAGGTAGAGGATTAGTTATATAAGTATAGCAATCTTATATATATTCTAACTAAGAATCTCTATTAGGATAATTAGCTATAAGGGCTTAAGCTAAAGTTAAGCTAATCTTTAGTAAGGTTTTCTTAGGTAAAATAGCTTATAATAGTATTTACTTAGGAGGGTAAAGGGGTTAGTTTATTTAATATACTAAGGGGGCATCTCTTTCTCTTCTATAGTAGAGAGCGCTTATATTGTAATAGTAGTAATATTAAAGTATTTTTAAAATATTATTTAAAATAGTATAGGTAAGTAAAGAAGGTATTTTTAGCCTTTTACTATTCCTTTTAGGCTTTAGAATATTTATAGGACTAGGCTAGATATATTCTAAAGTAGCTTAGGTATTTAGTCTTCTTTAGAGCTATTTCTACTAGGTATTAGCCTAGGTAAATAGTTACTATATATTTACTATATTTTTTTTAGTTAAGATAATAGTAGTTAATATAGCTAAATTGCTAATAGCTATAATATTATAGTAGTTAGGCTAATTTTATATAAGGTTTATAATAAAAGATTAAGGCTTTAAAGAGAAGGCTATTATTATAAAGTAAATTAATATTAGTAACTATTTCTATATAAAGGATTAATATTATTTTTATAATAAGTTTATCTTTAAGATATAAGATATAGATCTTAGTAAGCTAGATATTATTAGCTTAGCTTATAATATTTACTAATTTTAAAAGGTCTTATAATATAAGCTTATTAAATATTCTTTTTATAATAATAGTAAATTTATATTATTAAATAATTATATTTAGGCTAAAGATAGTATATATTTAGTCTTTATTCTATAGAAAGAGATTTACCTTTTTTTATAGGATAATAATAATATCTTTACTTAAAAGTTATCTTATACCTTTAGTAATTCTACTAGGTAAATATATATTAATTATTATTAGTATATCTTAAGGTAATCTATTTTTAATTTATTTTAAAAAGTAATAGATATTAATAAAGATTTTATATTTATATTAGCTTAATATAAGCTTAATATTAGGTTAGATATAGCTTAGTTAGATAAATAAAATATTTATAATTTCTACCTATATCTTTAGCTAGATTATCTAAGATAAAAGTAAGAGTAATTATTTAATTATAGTTTAGATAGTTTTAGTAAGGCTTTATTTTATTTTAGTAAGGTTAGAGTTAATTTAATTTTAAGGTTTTTCTATTTTAGCAATATTATTAGCCTAGTAGGCAAGGAGTTAAGTAATAAGTGTTTAGGCCTTAGTAACCACCCCCTATAGTATAAGGTCTAATATTTGTTTGGTGAGGGTATAGATAGCTCCTAAAGGGATTTCTAGTATTTCTAGCTTAGTTTTGAGTGGTGGCAATAGGTTAGAGGCGGCAATCCTATAGTGAGGGTGTTAGTAACTCTGCTTAATTCCCCCTTTTCTCTAGTCGATGACTATAGGGATGCTTCCTACGATCTTGTCTTAGGATTGCGGTGGTATTAGGGGGTAGAGCTGTATGTAATTAAGCCTTTGAAGGGTTTCTTTTTGATTTTAGTGTTACTGCAGGCGAATAGCTGGAAATCTCACGATTTCGAGGCAAAGATCATTGACCTTTAATATTTAAGTCTTAGCTTTATAGAGAGATATAACCTTAGAGATATAGTATAGATATTTATAATCCTTTAGAGGGCTATATATAGAGAGTAGGTTAGATTATTAAAGAGTAACTAGTTATAGGCTTACCTAGAAAGATTACTATAGCCTATAGGTAGGTTTTTCTCTTTTATAGAGAAAGGTACTTATTATATTTTATATCCCTATAACTAACTTTAGTTTATACTATAGTCAGTAATCTTTTTAGTTAAGTAGGTAGGTACTTAAGCCACTTCTATACTATGACACCTATTGCTGAGCTAGTTTAATAGTCTTAGTAGTAAGGAATAATAAAGATATTATCTTTTCTTTTAAATAGAGGGTATATATTATATATTAGAGATATCTATTATATATATAGTATATCTGTATTTCTAGCGCTTGGCTAGCTAGAATAACCTAGGAGGGATATCAATTAACAACTATATATTCTGCTCCTTTAGTCTGTGATATTAATAGTAATATTAATATTACTATAGAGTAAGAGAAGAGGTCTTTCTACCCTCCTTGTATACTTCCTACTTAAGATATAACTCCTATATATTACTAAGCTACCTTATTAAGGCTTTGTTTAGCCGCCTATACTCCCTCCTCCCCTCCTGCTATTATTACCTTATATAGGCCTAAGCTTGAGTCCTTCACAGTATATACCTATAATATAGCTAAGTTATTAGTTTCCTATCTTAATATAGTTAAGTCTTCTTTATATTAGACTACCATTTATATTATATTGAGTTTATTGTAGTTTATTCTGCAAAGATGCCTAGCTTAGCTATAGAAGGTAGTTGTGCGACGTATGCCAGCGGAGCTCACCTTGCTCACCCTAAGTCGCGCGATTGGCTCAGCGCTGGAGCAAAAACCGCAAACTCACCATAACCCCAGTTAAGGCGTTCATACACAAACTGCTAGCGCCATCCCCACCAGCTCCAAGTCGGCTGCTTGTTACACCCATGACGACATTGCCAGTGAATTGTAGAGCTTCAAACGTGAAAACACATCCCCATTGTTCATTTACGAGGTTTTGTCTGTGCTGCTACGTTATCAAACAATGGAAGGGAAAACGTACCCCATTCACGAATCGGTCCGTGATCGCATTCACCCAGAATACGCCGAGTACTACAACAAACACCTCATCGACAAGCCCCCGACACATCTTGTGCCCATTGAAGCTTCCCGAGTGAGCGGCAACTTCATCCCGGGATCCGGTCCACTCGTCCCCGTCCAACGCACCGAAGAGCACCGTATCCAATGGGCCGCCAGCGCCGGGCCAGACGTCTCCGTCCGGTGCTTTGTTGTTGTTCAAGTACTCGATGAAGACAGGTGAAATGTCAATCTCCGAGTTGCGACCGGGCCAACTGTGATCATGACCGTCAATCTTGATATGCCTCAGCAGATTATCAATACCATGGCAGTTCCACTGCATGTCTGTGACGCCGTTTCCTAAATATGTATTTTCGGACCGTTGCACTGGTTCCTGCCGGACCACTGGTTCAGCCAGTCGGGAATCGCGGGCAGTTTACCGCCGCGTCCATCACCTCCGCCATACGGAATCACATTGTCCGCCGTTCCGTGTACTTCAAACATGGGAAGAGGCGAGCGAGCTGGGTGGCAGCGATCATTGCCGTATACATCTGTGTAGAATGCACCGGAAATCGGAGCAAATGCTGCAAACTGCCCACCATGGCCGGGCGAGCATGCCAAGGTTCCGACGAACCCGGCTCCATTAGAGTGTCCAGTGGCATGCACTCGGGACTCGTCGACGCAGTAGTTGTTTTTGATACGGTTAACAAGATCCGTGGTGAATACCTTGTCGCTGACGCCATCCACTGCATACGACGGCCCTTGCCATGTATTCTGCAGGCGATTAGTTAGGCCAAATACTAAAAGAAAAACCAGCAAACATGGTATTCCAATCATACGTTAACGCCCGCTGGATATACGGTGATCATGTTTGGGTTAATTCCCTCGTCAGAGAAACGCGTCTCAGCTTCAAAGGCGGCGGGGTTATTGCCAGCACCATGGTAAGCAATGAGGAGGGGCTTTGGCGACTGAGTGTCATAATTGGAAGGCAGATGAATTCTGTAGTAGCGAGTTCCTCCGCTGCTTTCGAAATGGAAATCTCGTGTTTGGCCGACAAAGCTGTGCGGGTGTCCGCAGCCAGGGGACGCTCGCTTCTAAACAGCAGCTGCGTCGACCCCGGCGAACAGGCAGGCGGAGGATAAAATCGCGCAGAGAGACTTTAAGAAATACATTTTGATCGTAATAAATGCACTATATTAGATCCTATGCTGACATTTAAGCGGACGGTACAGTTTCCTTTATACCCTGGCATCGATGACACCTCTGCGTCCGCGCGATACTCCCCGCGCACGACCGATTCGTGGGATCTACGCCGCCGGGGAGGTGGCATTGGCAATGGAGCCGTCTGTGAGCATGCAGCAAAAATACGGGAGTAGTGACGCAAAGTCTCCGGTACTGGCTGGCTTTGCTACGGTTACATCGCAGTCTATTGCGTAGTAGGAGCAATTCGGCTGCGTAGTGCTCTGGTTAGCTCGTCAGACCTTCTCCTTTAGGCAAAAGCCGTAAGCATAAGCTACATCACATCTACCCACGCACTAGAACTAGTGTGCACGAAATTCCACGGATAGCCTGTGTTGACACATTTTGCACCCGGTATCTGCATTTGTATTGGCAACGATATTGTAGAATGGGACTGTGATGTAAGGCTGAGGCAGTCGGTATAGTGCAGAAGTGGGAGCGGGACTAGGATACAGGCAATGGTATAATGCAAGACGGCAACAGGCGAGAAATCCATGCTTTCCGTATTCTGTTCCAAGACGTCTTTATTTATCGCCGATACCACATTCGCGTAATTTTCGTTCTCCTCATCTTGGCCTGCAGCTGGAAGATGCCATACATGAGCGCTTCGGCAGTGGGAGGGCAGCCGGGCACGTAAATGTCCACTGGGATAATTCTGTCGACACCTCGCAGCACCGAGTAGCTGTAATGATAATAACCACCGCCATTGGCACAGCTTCCCATGCTGATGACCCATTTCGGGTCCGGCATCTGATCGTAGCATTGTCGCACGGCAGATGCCATCTTGTTCGTGACAGTGCCGGCGACAATCATGACGTCTGCCTGGCGCGGCGATGCCCTAAATATGATTCCAAGGCGGTCTTGATCATAACGTGGCATAGACACGTGCATCATCTCGATACCGCAGCAGGCCAACCCAAAGGTAAGTGGCCAAAGGGAGCTTTGCCTGCCCCAGTTGACGAGCGAGTCTAGAGTTGTGCTGAATCAAGTAAGTGTCGGCCCGGTATGAGACGCATTGAAAACTGTAAGAGGGTACTTACAGAACGTATTCGACCGGCGCAGATTCGTTCGACAGCGAGACATTTTTAGCCTTGTCAAGCTGGTGTGTTGCTGGCTTCGGTGCGAGGCTGTGGGTGTATCGTAGTGGTGATGCTTGTTCCCGCCCGTGAATTCGATCGTATGGTTTGAATACCGTCAACGGGATTCGAAATCGACCTGAGGTTGCGACTGCTTGTTAATTTGGTGCATCCTGTTCTACAATCACGGCACTTACAGGGTGCTGAGACCGTTCTGCTCGCAAGCGCCATTGGTGTTGAATGGGTGAAAGAGATAGTGGATAGACGTTTTCTCTTCTAATTAAATCTGATCAGATTAACCGTTTTCAGTCCTTCACAATAGGCGACGAATATAAAGTAGATATAGAGGGACTTACACGAATGAGTTTCGCTCGTCTCGCTCTCGAGCACACTATTCAAGGCATGAGTTACTTCAGCTTCTTGACAGCTGGAAGGTGCTTAATCACACAAAATACTGCCTTATATTGCAAATAGCAGTTGCAGCCTCAGACATCTCTCTGCTTTGTACACCCAAGCACCCCCCGGACTGCCTCACTTGCCCAGTCGGGCAATTGGTCGAGCAGTCTCTGGTGAAGCCCCACCCACGCCGTACTCCCGTCCCGACCGCCGCCGATGAACTCCACCCAAAATTCCTAAGGACCTTGCTATGCCCCAGACTCGCTGTCCCAGGCGTCTTCAGCTTCTCATGCGGTGTTCAAGGCTGGGGCCTAAGGCTCCCCAAAAGGCCTCTCCACATGTCGCCATTGGAGCTGTGCTAATAGTAGTTACTAAGGTGACCTTCGATGCATCAGCCGCTTCTTGTTTTAAACCATGGCCTGCCAGTACCCTTCCAAGCATGACTGTGATACGGTATCTGAAAAGGGTCGTTTGTTGGTGCCGTCTACTTGTATTCCGGGATGCGCTATCCTGTCACATCTTGCGTAATTGACCGTGATGGCAGTGCGAGGTATAAATACTGTGAAATATATTCTAATCTGCGTAATCGAGTAGGTCGTGTAAATATACCACGGCTGAGGCTATTTTGCCGCGATACTGATAGAGGTAGCTCGTATAAGTACTCAAGCCAAGTGAGCCATGTGCTGCGCGCCTCGTGGTTGGTGTCCGGGCTGCCCGACCGGCCGTGGACACGATTGGGTAAAAACCCACCTCGCACAAACCCCACCGCTTTACACATCCACGGTTTAAAACCCACCTCATCTACACGACTGTTGCTGTTGTCACTCGCATTCAAATCACCGCCGGGCGTTCAACCGTGTCATCCGACGTCATCACGGATATGGGGAGCCACAGAGAGGCGTCGCCGGCTGCTTCTGCTACCGCTGCCGCCGCCACCAGCAGGCAGTACGTATGCATGACCTGCGGGAAGCAGTATCAGCGGAATACACATCTCCGCCGCCATGAAGCTACGCGTAAGTCTTCTACCCGTTTTTCATGGCTGTTTGCTTTCCATTTAATACAATTCTGGGTTAATGCAATTGCACACATCTATTTGAATGTAGAATACTAAGGATAGCTATGTACTCTATTGCTACTCCGCCTGCGTACCTCATGGTTGTTCCATACGCACATGGCTGACTCCCTTGATAGATAATACCTCTGGAAAGTTTCACTGCATCTATTGCGGCAAGGAGTTTGCTAGAGGGTACCCACCACCCACATGCCCCTAGGTGCAAGCCACCCGTGCTAATTAACACCATTTGACAGGGATGTCTGCCGCAAACACATACTCAATTGCCCCAAAAGTACCGACGATGTGGATGTCCCGGAACAGCGCCGGGGACGCAAGCCTAAAGCTTGCGAAGCCTGTTTCATAAGCAAAGTATCCTGCGACAAGGGCAATCCCTGCACTCGATGTGTTCTTCGGCGTCTGCCGTGTCGCTCAAGAGAAATCGCCGATGGGTTCAACATTGACGCCAATGCTCAGACCCAACCTACCCAGAGTGAGAGCAAAAAGCCCGAAATGTCCTTTCTCAAGGGCTTAACCAACCCAAGGGCCGCCTCTATGCTTGAACACTTTGTCAACGACAGATCCATAAACGACCGCATACCGGATATGAGCTACCTCGGTGACAACATGACGCACGGGTCGCCTCCAGAGATGGACGACATGATGAGCTTCTTTCCCATGAACTTTGCTTCACTTCTTGATGACGCCTTTCACGACTTTGCCGCTAATCAAGACATGGATATGCTGACCCTCGATGAGGTTCCCATGGTCCCTTATTTTAGTCCAGCCCTTGCAGCTCGGCTGGAAGACATCTCAGCTTCCTTGATCAGCGACCTGCAGGACTTAAACAACGAACTTCGTGCCACCGACCCAACCTATAACGACCCCTTCGACATCAACGACGTAACGACGGCCCTATCGCCAAACAACCTGAAGCGCTTTGCCGCAAATTTCTTCCGTCTCAGCCACCTCCACTTCCCAATCATCCATCTCCCAACCTTCGGCCTGCAAGACGAACCCAAGGCCTTCTTACTCGTTCTTACGATCCAAGGTGCCTTTCGCTGTCCTCCATTGGATGATGTTCTTGCCGCGAGAGGCCTGCTGCGGCTCGCCGAAGAATACGTCTTTCGTGAGCTGCACGATGCAGTCGCCGTGCGCACCACCGGTCTCCCATCTCTTCCGACGCTGCAGATTCTTCAGTCCGCGCTGATCATAGTTTACCTCTTGGTTATCAACAACAGCGTAACGTCACGAAGACAGTCTCGCGCTAAGCGCGTCCCGGAGCTTGTGACTGCTGTGCGTTATTACGGTCTGGCAAATGTCAGGCATGACCAGACATCAGACTGGCAAGAGTTTATTTACCGCGAGACTTGTATTCGGTGCGTTCTTCCGAGCTTCCTTTCGTTGTGAGCCCAGGGCCAACTCGCTAATTCATTATAGCGTCGCAACATGGACCGCAGTAGCAGACTGGCATCAGTGCGGCATGTTCCGTTGCTCACCTGTTGTTACGACCATGGAGCTCGCCTGTAATCATCCCTGCTCTCCCGAGCTATGGGATGCTAGTGATGCCACCGAATTTTCACAACGAATTGCTCTCGAAGAAGCCACTATGACCGCTGTTGCAAAAAGCAATCACTCCTGCATCCGCGACTTTGTCGACACATTAATGAGTGATAAATGGAACCCCAGGCTTGAGTTTCCTCCGGGCTCTGTGAGCATCTTTGACATAAACACGATCTGCGTTGGTGAGTGCTCTCCCCGCTACGTTCCTCACAACCAATACTCACCAATGCCAGCCCTAAGCGCCGTAACGATTGCAGCCGACATAATGTCCCTCCTTCCCTCCAGTGCACCGGCTATCCTCCGAGCTCTCGCCCGATGGCAGGAGCTTTGGGACCAGATAACCAAGACTATGGACTCGGAAGCTTTGAGGAAAGCGGGAATGGCAGCCTATGGATCGGAAATGTGTGTCCTTCAGCGTAAGATTGTGGAGGCGAGACTTGGCGGCTCGCAGCACCCATATTTTCAGAAAGTTGGCCATGAGTCGCTTGCCGAACTGTACAGCTTGGTGTTGCAGTGCTGATTTAGCATTTGGGATAAATCGCGCCATTGCGCCGATGCGCATCATGTATCATCATGGGAGAACATAAAGTCACCACTTAATAAATATCATATTCCCCTCACGGCTCTAGCCCAATCTTCCTCCACACATCCAACAGTCCAATGCGGACGTCCCTCTCCACAGCCTGGCATAAAGCCAAGCCTGTAGTGAGAAAAAGAGGCAGCGCAAAGCTCCCAGATTCTTTGCCCAGCAAGCTACTGTGGGGCGTGCTGGGCCGGAAACTTTGAAAGTATCGATTAGTGTTGGGAAGCAAGTCCCGCCACTCGTTTGAAAGCTGCCGTCGGATTCTAGAGCATATAAGTTAGCAGCCAGACTGTGCTTCCGTTCGGTTCATTGTCACTGCATCAATTAGCTCTGGCAACATCAAACAGCAGCGAGAAAAAGAAACAGAATCGAATTTTGGGCCGAAACTCCGTATGGCCTTATAGACGTGGGGTATCGAAATAGAAAGAAGAACATGCAACAGCGTTGCTGGTGTCCTCTCAACACCGCCCTCCGAGGCAAGTCAGAATGCCTCGCCATATAATATACATCTCATCCATAACGCCGGATAACCCTCAGTCCTTCCTTTCTAAATCCGGCGATGTCGCCAATCCTCGTACTTCTATTCATGTCGTGGTGTAAAGCAAATAATGTCCTTGTAACGCCGATGTAAGATGGTAATGCGAATCGATATGAATATCAGCAATATTAGTCCGAGCAGGGCCCAATGTGCTGCTCATGAACTCGTTTCAGATATCCTCGCTGCATGCGAAAAGAAGAGTAGTCGCCTTGCATAATGGCATCGAGGATGCCGCCGGAGGAAGCAGACTTGGCGACCTCCTTCATCCGCTCGCGAAGGATCTCATGGGCCTCGTGAAATCGATCAAAGATGGCAGCTGCGTTGGAGGAGCCGCCGGAAATATCGTTTCCTGGGTTGTTGGGATCGATAATAGACAAACGATCCGTGCTCTTGTAAACAAAAGAACGTACATCAGCCTATATGTGTTGTTAGCGTTGATTGATATACCTCAAGTACACATGCTTTTGCGAAGAACTGACCTTTCTAATATAGCCCACAGGCCGAGTAAGAGAAATGGCATTAACCTCAAAATTGAAATGTGATCCATAGAGGTCTAAAAACTCCAAGAGCATCTCACCAAGGTGGTGCTCTGGAATCAGGCTGCCACTTTGTACCTGTGGCATGAGCTGCAACATGCTCACCACGAGACATATTACAGAAAACCCTCCAATGCCACCGTTGACAGGCTCGTTCAGCCCGCGCATCAAGAGGAAGTGTTTGATGACCGTAACGAGAATCGGCATGGAGGGGTATTCCTTCTTCCACTTCAGGAATGTTTCGATAGCGTCCACGCCACCGAGGTTCTCGAAGGAAATGTCAACCCGTAGGCCTGTAAACTTGTCCACAAACTTGACTAGCGGGATGCGAGCATGTGCAATCACTTGAATTGAAGCGCTGTCGGCCACCTGCTGAGCGATTAAAAACTTTTGGAACTTATACAGCCAGCTTTTGGCTCCCAAATACGTCGGGGGACCACCTCTCATGAAGCTCGCTGAGCACACGACGATGTCCATGTCCGCAGTGGGGAGATAGAGCCCAGACATAAAGGAGCCAAATGGAAACGCATGCGCGCTGGCAAAGTTACGGCCATCGCGTCGCATGGCACGCCTAAGATTGTCGACAAGGTTGTCTCTGATCCGTTGTTCAAAGTCGCGTGGTCGTACATATTCGTAAAAGTCCATGACTTCTTTGTGTAGCCGGAAGGCGAGGTTATCGGTGCCAGAGTGGTCAATCGCCCATGGACATGATTCTTCGCTCTTTTTCGGCAGCCAGGCAGCGACGACAGATCCTTTGGGCGGCCTTGTGCCCCCTTTCTTGCCCAACTGGCCATAGTTTGGTGGTTTTATCTCGTCATCTATGGTGCGCTTGCGAGAGCCGAGCGGGTCGGATTGGGCAGTAGTGGTGGCCTTATTTGTGCTTCCATTCGTGGCTGGCTGTTGCTCACCGGGTGGTGCAGGTGGTGGAGGTTCATAGTCAGATTCAGATTCTTCGCTCGTTTCCGAGTCATCGTCTTCGTCCTCGGTTAGGTCAAAGGAAATGAAATCCTCTGCTTGGCTTGGCGCCGCAGCTTTTGCTTCAGCTTCGACACGGGCTTTACGAATGAGTTTGACCACATCGCGCTTCTTCTGTTGGCTCTCGTCGGGGCAGGGTAGAGCTGTATAGGGATCTGGGTTCGACCATTTTGGAGCGGCATCGGCGGAATCCTCGGCTTTGTCGTCGACCGTATCCGTCTTCTGCCGCTTGCTAGACGGTTCATTTGTGCCAGAGTCGGAAGCATGGGAGGAGATTTCCATGTCAAGCTCTTCGTCGTCGGATATTTCTTCCAGATCGCGAAACTTGTTTGGGCCACCGTCGCCGCCCTCTAACCGTTCTTCGGGCAGATTCAGAGTGGCTCCAGATATCAGAGCACGCTCCGACGGGCGCGGAGGTTGCCATCTAGGCCGACCCCCTCGACGCCCGCCGCCTCTGCGGTTGTTTCGCCTCGGGTCCGTTCGTGACGAGCCAGGGCCGGATTCGCCAACGCCAGCAGGCTTGTCCATGCGAAACGAGAAGTCGCTCTGTGGCGGCGCATAGTGCCTAGGCGTATCAGACATGTGATCTCTGTCATGGTATGATCGTGGGAGAGGCGGCGCGCCACCTCCTCCTCCATTTCGAAATTCTCTCGGTCGCCAACTATCTCGGTCGCGCACAGCAGGGCCGCGGGGTGGTGACGCTGGACGTCTAAATCTGTCGCCTCCACGGTTGCGACGGTTGTCTGGCCCTGGCCCGGACGGACCAGAGCCGTTTTGGGGGCGACCATCGCGCCGCGGCGGTCTTCGCGGCATGTTTGAGCCGTTTTTAAAGCAGGATGCGGCTGCGTTTGTGCGCGCGGAGAGCTATACACGGTTCGGTGATCTGGAGGTGAAATTTATTTTATTTTACTGGGTCGGCGCCGCGAATGCGACTGCCCTGTCCTGCTGACTCATCCACCACTGAGGCAGTAGCACCTTACATCGCATCGCCTCGACTTCAACGCTGCCACACGGTGCATAGCGACGGACTTTAACACGAGGGAAAAGTGAATAAGCCATCAAAAAGTAAAGGAGTACAAAAATCGCAGTATTAATTAGTGCAGCATTCAAGGTGGCCATGATTATGATTCTGGCTTATATTATAGTCTAGTAGAGTGCCAAATGCTATCACGGCACTAATAAGCACCGCCTACCCGCACTTCGGCACATTCTGCCGCAGACGTTGGGCGGCTGTTCAGCTGCCAGCATGACCCGTTGTTGCAGGCTGTACACATCACCACCTGTCCTGAAATTACTTTCACATCTTGTCTGAGCCACCGCGATTTCGTCGCTCTTACCTACAACTAAAGTACGGTCAGCAGATAAGACGTGACGTTGCCGGGGGGTGCAGAGCCATGTCGGACAACTACCTAGGACAGGACGGAGCCAAGCGTGCGCAGGACCTCAGTCAGGCGTGGATGGGCGTCGCTGGCTACGCGGATGATACCATGCTTTTTGTCGCACGGTATGGACGTGACTGCTCTGTACGTGTACTCCAGCTCAACTTTTACAAATGATTTTGCCAAAGCCGTTCATAGCGGATGCTCTTAACCCAGTCTCCCCTACGGCTGCAGGCAGCAACCCAATCATCGCGCCGATGTACCGTATTGCTAACTGCTGCGATAACAACTGCAGGAAACGTTGCGCAAAGCAGACTATGAGAGAGTAGTTGAGATATCACGGCAAATAACTCATGCGAGAATGGAGGGAGGCGATGAGGCCAAAATAACAGCTCTGCGGTCGGAAGCGCTCGAGCTGCTGAAGGAATTTCCAAACCTGTCTCGCGACTTTGATCGCTTTGTCGCCTGTGTGAGGACGGGAGTCGAATCTGCAAATCGAAAGAAATAAGGGTGAATTGTGCTTGGATAATGCGATTTCGGCGACAATGCGAGATATCCCTCTGTCATGCGCGCTTGTAGGAGAGAATGTATTGAGCAGCCCTGAGACGGCGCTTGGCGAGTCTGCGAGCCTGCGACTCTGTATTTGAAGTTTTCCTGTGGTATGGACTGTTTCTCATAATTTATTTGTACTTTTACCGAAAAATTGGCGCAACACGCAATGCAAAATCTTATCAATATGAAAAAAATATGTTTCAGTTCTGCGGTTGATGAGGCATGGGCGAGCTTAGCGTCCACCATCCAAGTGGCGCCGGTTTGGTTCAAAGAGGCGGCATCCAATACGGCTGGCCAAATCTCTCATTGAGAAGCATTAAAAACTGCACTACCCACTTAGCCTGTGAAGTAAGCATGCAGCTTTATTCAAGGTTACATCTCGTAAAGCTCGGGTTCCGATCTAGACCTGCAGTCGGGCTAAAATCCGCTAAAGCCGTGACATCATTACAAAGCGCCCCTACTCCGCATTGCGCCGCGACGCAAAAGGAATTGACCTGACCTGTTTATAAGTTTGAAACATCTTCGCCTATATATTTGGGAAAAGCTGATTCTCGCACACTTACCATCGTCAAAACTCACGCTTAGGCACGAAATAATGACTGCCGCTGTAAAAACGATTGTGGCTACCGGCCTCTCATCTGGCTTGGTGCGTCAGCACACCATTAAACGGGATGCGAGCACATTACTGACCAGCAACTGCAGGGATTTGAAGCCTTGAAACAGCTTCTTCAACAATCACAGGCCTATAAAATTATTCTAGGCGCGCGCAACACACAGTCGGCTACCGCGGCCATTGACGCCATTGATTACGACAAGTCTGCAAGTAAGGTGACGGTGCTGCCTTTGGAGCTGTCCGACCTCAACACGGTGAAGTCGTTTTCAGCCAAAACACTCGACCTACTTGGTCAGGAGAAGCTTGATTACCTGTACATGAATGCCGGCTTGTCCAAGAATGGCACTCAGCCTGCACCTAACGGGTCCAAATGGTGTGAAACGCTCGTCGTAAATCACATCTGTGAGTGACTCGCCCGCTTCAGGATGGAAGTGGTCTCAGCTAAACGACGCCCCTATATAGCTCAGCACTACCTGGTACATCTTCTCCGAGAGAAGCTCGTCTCTTCCCAGTCTCGCCTCATCTTTGTATCTTCTGGTGCCATCCGCAATGTACCTGATACGAGTACGTTTCCGCCCCTACCCAGTGGCATGAAATCAGCAAGTTTATGCTTACATGTCGATTAGGCCTTCTCGAGAAAAATCTCACCGCTCCATCAGACACGGACCAGCTCGTAATCTACGCCAACTCCAAGTTTGTGCAGTACCTCGCCGCACACTGGTGGCGCCGCCAGCTTGCAGGACAATGCCGTGTCGTCGCGGTGTCGCCTGGGTTCATTCCCAACACAGGTCTCAGCCGCCACGGGCCACCAGGTATGTTGCCCAACGTTCCCGACGCCAAATCCAACGCGGAGGGCGGCGCCAACGTCAATGCGGCACTGTTCCGCGATGATTTCCCCGAAGACCCGGAGCAGATCTTCCTGACGAGCTGGGGCGAGTGGTGGCCAAAGGACGTTTACACGAATGCTCTGGATGAGGAGCTTCAGAACAAGTGGTGTCTGAGCAAGGAGGAGATTGAGAAGACGGAAGGTGTGACAGCATAGGTGTACCGCAGCAGTGAGGGCTCCGCAACGCGAGCAATGGGCGGATTATGCTGTTCATCACGCTACAGGAATTAGATTACGTCTTTTTGAGTAACGGTTATTAAGCTAAAATTAAATTAGAATAGAATTCATCTATTTACTAAGAAAACATAATATTATTTAGATTTTGTTTGTAGAAACAGAAGCTGTCAGTCCACTCTGTATAAGTCTCACCGGCGGCGCCTAACATTTGAGGCACACAAAGCGCTGCCGCCTGAGCTAGCCTCCCGCCCCTGGCCAGGCACAAGCCACCGTGGGCACAGTACTGGAAACGCCACATGCCACATGGCTGCATCTCTCGAGCTGCATCGACATTCTGTTCTTTTCGCCATTCGTTTCTCTCAACCGCAGCATCGCGCGACCTGATCCCCGTACCACACTCCTTTGCACCGCACGCGTACACACCGAAACACAGAGCCATGTCCAACTACTACGGCGGGCAGGGCAATGCCCCCTACGGCCCTGGAGCCGGCGCGGGCGGCGCATCCGCAGCTCAAAACCTCCAATTCTACCCATCGTCGTACTCGCCCGCGGGCGTCTCGGGCGCGGCGACACCACAGCAGGCTTCATATGGCTTCGGCGGAGCTCCAGCGGGCGTGCCGTTTGGAACGGGCGCGCCGCAGGGTAACTTTGCGTCTCCTGGATTTGGCGGCGCTGGCGGCGTGTCTGGCCGCATGGGCGAGCATGGCGGCCTTCGCACAGGTTGGCTCGCGGCGTTTTCGACAGAAGGCTATGATGGCGAGCCGCCACTGCTAGAGGAGCTGGGTATGAACTTTGGCCACATTCAGTCCAAGGTAAGGACTCTCTACGCGCGCCATCATCTCTTGAACCACCAAACCCGCTGACTTTGACTTTTTTTCACTGCAGACCCTCGCCGTCTTGAATCCCTTCCGACACATCGACCAGCATATTATGGACGACTCGGACCTCTTTGGCCCCATGCTCTTCTTCTTGCTCTTCGGCACCTTCCTCCTCTTCTCGGGCAAAGTGCACTTTGGCTACATCTACGGCCTGGCTCTCCTGGGCTCAACTTCGCTGCACATGATCCTCTCTCTCATGTCTCCTTCGGCCGACGCCTCGCCTCAGCAGCACCCGTTCCACGGACAGTACAACGAAGCAACCGATCAGTCACAGCCGCACCAGGGCGGCCACTTCTCCGCGACCCTTACGTTTCCTCGCTCCGCGTCCGTCCTAGGCTACTGCCTGCTTCCCCTCGTTATCACCAGCCTGTTTGGCATCGTAATGCCCATGGATACGCCTCTGGGTATCGTGGTCACCAGCCTTGCCATTGTCTGGAGCACATACAGTGCCAGCGGCATGTTTTGCGCCGTCGGTCGCATGAAGGGCATGAGGGGCCTGGTGGCCTACCCGCTGGCGCTGTTCTATGTTGGCTTCGGCATCATGAGCATCTTTAGCAGCAGAGGAAGCGGATCCCTTGCCAATGCCGCTTCGAAGCTGAATGCCTAAGTTTGGCACAAGCAACTGGATGGATGATAACAACACAATGAGGAAAAAAAGACACTGATACACAACATATGGGGATTCTTTTGCATTTGGGCGCATAGCGAAGGGAGGCACATTATCAATTTTTAATTTTGATTGGGTTAAACTTATTTGTACGCGGTACGGACAGGAGACAGGCAGATGACGGCTGTGGATGGACTTGCCCGAGTCGCACAGATTCATGCTTCTGGTGGTTGTAGCGAAGTCACCGGTATAAAATGCCTTGTAATACTGGGCAAGGAAATAGATATAATGGCAAACGTCACTCGACACAATAATTAAGCCCAAGCTCACGCATCACCAGTAAAACGGAAATATCAGTGCATATACAAAGACGCGTTAAGCTGTATTCTATCAATGCTGCGAATCCATTAGTAGCCCGGTCCTTTCCATCTAACACTACAAGGGAAATACTATATATAGCACAGACTTTCTGCCTCCGCCATGCGACGAGCGTGACAAGTAAAAGAGGAATTAATAAATTTCATGTTCCCATTCTCCGTTCTCGTCCACCCCATCAGACCAACCTGCTCATGTTACAGAAAATGCGCCGCAGAGAAACAAATGAGAAGAAAAATGCTTGGCGAATACAATCCTTCGCTGAACGATCCAGTTCTCCAGATAAACACAAATTGAGCCAAGGGAAATGAAAATATGAGAGAATTGCGGTGGTGTTACAAAAAAGCCATAGATCCTATGCGTTTCAAACTTTTGTCGTGGTTGGATCTGGTATCGTGTGCATGGAGTGTCGATTAATGCACTCCGTTGGTCGTGGCGCCGTTGGCTTGTGGCACTGCATCAGACTTGCCATACAGGACGGAAAACTGGCCGCCAGCGCCGGCACCAAGAATCTGCTTTCCGCGGATAGCTGTGTTGTCGATTTGCGTGGGCGTCTTGATGTCGTCGATGGTGCCTTGGCCAGTCTGGTAATTGCTGGAGAAGCCCCATGAGTAGGCTTTGCCGTCAGCAGAAATGGCGAAGCTGTTATCAGAACCGGCAGCCACGGCGGTGATGTTGGACACTTCTGCGCCAAGTTAGTATTTTACACAATGGCACTTTGATTACTTTGATGCATACCTTTGTGTGCGGTAGGGGTCACGAGGATTCTGGGAGTGCCCCTCTCGTCAAAAATGACATCGTCCTTCTTGAGGTCGTCAAACTCAAAACCGACTTGGTAGCCATCCACACGACCCCAAGCAAACAGCTTGCCCTTGTCGGAGCAGGCAACGGAGTGGTGGACACCACCGTCAATGTCGGAAATAATGTGGCCAGACAGATCTGTGAGCTTGGCGGGCTTGAGAATGACGGCTTCGTCTTCACCAGCGTTGGATTGCACACCAATCTCGCCGAAGTTATTTAGGCCCCAGCCCCAGACCTGGCCGTCCTTGTCAACAGCGAAGCTGTGGTAAGCGCCGCACGCAATCTTGACAATCTTGCCGCGAGGAAGGCCCATGCCTTGAGGCGTAAGCGATGACATCTTGTTGCGCTCAATGATGCGGCGGCCAAGCTGGTTCTGCTGACCACATCCCCATGCAACGACGTTGCCCTTGTGGTCGAGTGCCAGAATGTGGTTAGAGCCTGCGGCCAGAGCCTTGATGTTCTTCAGGCTGGGCAGGAACATGGGTCGATGCTGAATGTGGACGTTCTCGGTGAAACCAAGGATTCCATCACTGGAGCGGAACGTACCCCAACCGTACACGCGGCCGTCTTCTGTGAGAGCAAATGTGGCACTGTCACTGGCTACGACCTGCACAAATTTTGTCCCGGGAGCAAAGTATTCGTCAGAGACGGGCATCGGCGTGCTCTCGTTGGGGTTGATGTCGGTGTTGCCGTCGTCGCTATCCGAGTCGGAATCATCGCCACCGTCCATGTCGCGGAGACCACCATCCCAGTTGGTGTCTCGGCCCAGAGCTCCCTGGTCGTTGACGCCCCAAGTGAGGATCTTGTTGTCACGGGTCACAGCAGCAACGTGCATGCCGCCGCAGGCGATCTGCACAATGCCGGTGCTGCTGGCGGCGAGGTTATCGTTGAGTCGCGGGCGCTTGACGTCGATGGGCTTCTTGCCGTTGACGCGCTTGCTGCCAAGACCAAGCTCACCGGAGGAACCTTCGCCAAAGACGTAAACATCGAGGATCTGCTTAGGCGCATCGTTGACTTTCTTGCCAATGTCGGCAATCTTCTTCTTTGGTGCTTCCGACTTGGCCTTCTTTACGACGATCTTTTCCGGCTCGCCAGCCTCTTCTGAGGCCTTGCGCTTCTTAGAGGCAACGCCATTGGCAGCTGGCGCGGCATCCATCTTCTTCGTGGCAGCTTTCGAAGTCGCCTTTTTGGTTGGAGCGGCCTTTTTCACTCCGGCAGGAGCAGGTTTGGATGTGGTTGACCGAGCTCTGGCAGGCATTGTGGCGATGGGTGAGGTGGTCGTGTCTTTATAAAAGGAGTGGAGAAGAGGCAAACACGGAATGCTGCGGTGGCTGCGGAGTAAAAGGAGTGATGGAGCAAACGTCCAGCGCCTTGTCGCAAGATGGCTGTATGGAGAAGAGTTCCGCTCTGATGGGAATGTTTGCGGGCGTCGAGGTGTCGCTGGTACGAGGAAAAGCGCGCGCGGAGCTCTTTGTAAAATTCTGGGTGGGTGGATGGCTTGGGTGGCAGGTAAGCGCTGGTGCTGCGTACCTAGTGCGAATAGAGGTGGCACCCGATTATTACAGGGGTAGCTGCCAGAAGCCAGCGGCTGAACTTTTGTGGCTCACCGCCTTCCAAGAATTTTTGTATGTCCGGCAATAAAAGAGCTGTCTGGGCGGTCAACACGCTCCCAGCTGCTCCGACCTGCGAAATAAATCACAAAGCAAACATAAAGACTCATACATTTCATGTTATTTTATTGTTACTGGTCGTCTAACTCTAGCGAGAAATCCGTTACGCCGTCGGAAGACGAGCGGGTATCCTATTTCATTTGCCACTTCAGTTTGCAGCCTGTGTCCCCAAAGGTAAAGCAGGCCCATCCATGCCTGTATGTACGTGCATGCTGCCGCGTGTCACCAACTTTCATGTCGTGTTTATATATATGCAATTTCAGTTCCGCAACTCCAGCCTCGTTCATGTAAAGAAAATTCAATCAAAACGCCAGTCTCCTCTTTCCGGGAGTTGTGCCGAATAGTGTTACAGCCCTGTGGGCGGTGACCACCGTGCTATTTACCGCGTGGTGGTGAAGTCAATCTCGTTGGCTGGGTTGAATCCACCGTCGGTGGCCTTTTCACAGGTGCAACCACCTACAAAAATGTTAGCGGTTACTCGTGCATTCCATTGACGTGCCACAGCGCCGAGGAGGCTTACCTGATGGGCGGCTGCCGCACTGGCATGTGGCCCCAGTAGGGGTCGTGTTCTCGGACTCAGCGCGGTCGCAGGTGCATCCACCAGCGGGACGGGCGCGGCATGAGCAGCGAGGACCAGCGACATTGTTCTCCACGCCCGCCTTGTCGCAGGTGCAGTTGAGGGCGGATTGTTTGCCGCAGCTGCAGGTGGCTTTCTGGGCTATAAATAGAGACAAAGGTCAGCGTCAGGAACCGAGCAGATTAGGCGACAGAAAAGGCTGGGCGGCATTGTATGAAACAACCGAGACCTTTTGTGCCATTTGGCTGTGTTTGCGGGTGAACTTACCACAGGCGCACTCAGAGTTGCCCTGGCGGCAGCAGGTGGAGGGCTTGGTGACAACGGCCATTGTGAGAGATGTTGGTTCTGGTGATTTCGGAGAAGCGTTTAATAGCTGAGATTGACGAGAATGAGTAGAATTCGGTTGATCAAGAGGCTGTGAATAGAGGGACAATCAAGAAAGCTAAAACGAGAGAGCACCAGGACGTCTTTATACTTCAGACCGCCGATCCACAGTGACTGTTGCTTGCCTGATGCTGACGAGCGCAGCGTCAAATGCTCTGCCTCTCATTGGTGGCAGAGCCTCCGCTGTGGCATATGAGCCAATCAGAAGCTGCGCATTTCCAAGCACCACCTAATGTTTGGCAGCCTTTGCACGGCGACGCCGGTTTGAGAAACGTACTCCGTAGTAGAGGCCACTTTGCAAATTATGATTAATCCGCTAATGATAGGATAGTTTGGCGATCTTGCTTGCTGGGTTAATTTATGGCAATGTATGGAGTAATAATTGAGAGAGTTTGCTTGGGAACTGTTCAGCTGCCACTCAGAGAGTCCTACCCTGTACCGACTGCTGATAACTTCTGGTTTGTGTACATGCCCTCAGCGTGGTAAATTGCTTATTTAAAAAAGCTTCTACAGTAATAGATACTTGAAATTATCGGGATAGACGCTTTCCCAGTGAATTTATTAGGTGGCTGTTAAATAGTGCTGCTGAAATGTTATTGAGGCCCTGCAACATCATTTACGGGTACTTTTACTCAAACATACGAGAAGCAATTGGGGCTTGTCCATTCAACTTCGGACGAAAACATTATCGGTCTAAAAATATTGCAATGATTTACCCGGGACCCATCGTGCGATTCCGGGTGTAACGTTATATCCTGCTGTGCACAATGCGTACGATTTCATCGTCAACGTTTCCGCATGGCTGTGTAAATGGTCGTGCGATGCGCAAGCGTGCCCTGACTAGTACGAACCGTATGATTTTTGGCGGTAGCTGCATATGGGTAGGTAGGTACGTTCTAGCCTACCGCAGGTACATACACAGGGATACACAGGTACCGCTTAGCAAAAACCGTTGAGCATGTAGTTGATGGGGGATGCGTCATCCCTTAGACCAGATGATATCTTTGTGCCTCGCAGCCTTCGACATCGACGTGCGAGGGGCAGGCGTCCAGACCGCCGCGTCAAGAAGAGCCGCCAGCTGCTAATTCCTTTGTGGCTGAACCTGGGGTAGCGCCCGGAATATTATAGGACGGATGCCAGAAACGGCAGTCAAACACCCACACGCTGGCTGGAAGGGCGCAATGTCGATTCGGCGATTACTGAAATTCGTTGTATGGCGAGCCAGCCATTGGTGGCGCGTCGCCGCGACCAAGTAACAGGGATCCTGGCCAGGCGTGTCTGCCGACATTGACAACCGAAAAGTGGCTGGCGCTAGGCGTAGTGGGTTGCAGTCCAACGAGGCGCCGCGTGTATGGGCACAGTGAAAGCGCAGGAGCCAAGAGGCGCCCGCAATACGGTTAAATTCAAGTCTGGGGTAAATAAGTGGCTCCGGCCATTCCGCGTGCGATGAGCGCCTGTGCCTGCGAGCACGGAGGTCGGGGTAGAAGTTAGCAAGATGAAGCCGTCTTGCCGCGCTTCGTTACGAGTACTCATGCTAATGCGTGGCGGCAGGCTGTCGTGGCTTTTGCAGGGCCAGACACGGTAGTTGGTTCGGGCCAGCAAAAGCCGTTGCTAACTGCCTTGTAGTATCCGAAATGGCGCCGCTGGACCGTGTACAGGCAGGCTGACCATTTCCTTTGTCATCCGGACTTTGATACTATTACAGTAATGAGAGGAAGCCATCAATTTAACGGTGTATCGTCGTATAACATACTCTATACGCGACTGCGGCGAGCCGTACCGGGCGAATGGGGCCAACGTTACGAGTCGTGCGACTTGAGGTCGGCGGAAGACGCCGCCCAGGCTTGCAGCTCCCGCTCCGCTGCGTTAGATGCTGCCAAAAGTAATACGTACATGGTAGTCCGTATGTTCTGTACTATGAATGTGGCACTGTGCTACGAATATCTAGCTTATGCGCTGGACCCGCCTGTCCAACGCCTGGACCGCCCGCTGTCCTGCATCTTGATCTAGGCGCATCACGGGCCCTGTCTGCCCCCAAACCCCTTCCCCATCCAGCACCACATATCCCCCGTAATCCCCTCGTCCGTACCGTATTGCGGAGACTAAGCTCGACTTGTCGCCTTTGGACATTATAAGCCAGCAGAAATGACCGGCACTCTCTTGTTATACCGTCGCAGTGGCCAGACAGAGAGGCAGTGGTGGCGCATTCATGCAACATGTACGCCGAGATTGACATGCCAAATCTTGGCGCCCCCAGCGTGCTGTTTGGTCGCTGTTACCCACTCCAGCCCGCCAAGACAGCCCGTCGTTACTGAGATAGGCAAGGGCTTGTTCAGCGCCTCTGGCTGCCCCAACCCCACTGCCGATGGGACCACCTCGCCTGTGATGGCTGCCGAAAAGGTGCGGCATCTTTTTTTTTGCTTCCCGGTCCCGGGGTGAAGCCTCAGCTCCGACGTCTGACTACAAGTATCGCCCCATACCCGGCCTCACGGCTTCGTCTGACGCAGTGCGCAGTAGTACGCTCCTTGTGTTGACTGTGGCACTTTTCTGCACCACCTCAGCTTTCGTTTACTTCGTCAAAACCACGGCACCTACACGCACTCGCGTCTTGATCCATCGGCAAGCTGCAGGCGTTGCCCAGGCATCTCAATTGCATGTTTCCCGAGTGGTGTGCAACCTGATACCTAGTCACACACTATAAAAGCCGCGTGATTCTACGTTAAACCACGCCCATTCTCGCTACCAAGAACGAATCTCCACCACATAGGCTCGTAACGAGCCCCAAGTCACGGCATACCTCAGGAAGCCTTCTACCATGGACTCATCACGCGCCGCCGGCAAAGAAGCCGACGAGGCAAACAGCTCTGGCCCAGATGTTGAGCAAAGAGACCCAAAGTCGGTGCACAAGGTGGCTGCCGAAGGCCAGCACGCAACAGACGCGTAAGTTGACTGATCTGAACCACTAGCTTTCTTCCAAGCCGTGGAGAGTTGCTGCTAGAGAATACCCGCGGCCATTCCGCTGACCCGAATATCGCCATAGACGCGGACATGCCATTGTGCAGTTTGACCCTGCTGCAGAGCGCAAAATACGTCTCAAGATTGACCTGTACATTGTACCCACTGTTGCCCTTCTATATCTCTTCTGCTTCATTGATCGGGCCAATATAGGTGAGCTTGTTAGCCCACGATACGTTACTGATATTGTCTTGCCTGGATTCTAACGCCAATGGCCGCCATGAACAGGAAACGCCAAAATTGCCGGCATGGACAAAGACCTCGACATGCAAGGCTACGACTACAACATGATCATCTCCGTCTTCTACGTCAGCTACATTCTCTTTGAAATTCCCAGCAATCTCGCCTGCAAATACGTCGGCCCTGGCTGGTACATTCCTCTCATGACCCTGCTATTTGGCATCAGCTCGCTAGGCACCGCGTTTGTCAAGACGCTGCCGCAAGCTGCAGGCGTGCGATTTCTCCTGGGAGTCTTTGAGGCGGGTATGCTGCCCGGAATCGCCTACTATCTCTCCCGCTGGTACCGCCGTTCAGAGCTTGCATTTCGCCTGTCGCTCTACATTGTCATGGCCCCGTTGGCCGGTGCCTTTGGCGGCCTCCTTGCGTCTGCGATCCTGAATCTCGACCACTTTGGTGGCCTACGCAGCTGGCGTATGATTTTCGCCATCGAGGGCATCATCACCATAGGGCTGGCATTAATTGCGTTTGCTACACTCACTGACCGACCGGAAACCGCCCGATGGCTCACTGAAGAAGAGAAGGAGATTGCTGTTGCGCGGGTCAAGTCGGAACGCGTGGGTGCGACCGAGCTCCTCGATAAGATTGACACGACAAAGTTATTACGCGGCATCTTCAACCCCGTGACCTTGAGCACGTCCTTTGTTTTCCTACTGGACAATATCACCGTACAAGGGCTGGGATTTTTCGCGCCAACCATTGTCAGCACCATTTACCGCGACAAGTCCGTCGTCCAGAGGCAGCTGTATACCGTCCCACCGTACGTCGTCGGAGCCTTTTTCACGGTGCTCTTTCCCTACATCAGCTGGAAACTGGACCGCCGCCAAATTTTCTTTATTGCTTCGGCTCCGCTGGTCATGGTTGGCTTCTCCATGTTCCTCGGCTCGACAAACCAGTCTGTTCGCTACGCTGCGACATTCCTCATTGCGTCGTCCACATTTTCTCTCGGCGCTCTTACCAACGCCCAGGTGTCGGCCAATGTCGTCAGTGATACGGCACGTAGCAGTGCTATCGGCACCAATGTCATGATGGGTAATATCGGCGGTCTGATAAGTGGCTGGTCATACTTGCCCTTTGACGCACCAAACTATCCCATTGGAAATGGTTTGAACTTGGCAGCTGCCGCAACGATTTTCATCGTCAGTACGCTGACACTGTTTTGGATGAAGAAGGATAACAAGAAGAGGAGACAAGCTGACGTGGACGAGAAGCTGCGTGGCCTGTCGCAGCAGGAGATTGAAAACTTAGATTGGAAGCATCCAGGGTTCTTGTGGAACATTTGATTGGAACTCAACTGCACGCCTGGTCAGGGCCACGAGTACAAAGCTAGCGACATACCGTAAATTAATTCCTGAAATGAAGATAACGTGCCACATATGAATCATCGTATTCTCAGCCTGGGGCTTGCTGGTGTATAATCCATCCTGGCAATGATTTCTTTTTTTTTTTCGCAATGTCCCCAGCGCCAATCTACTGATTGTCAATGCACATATAAATGCCTTTATTTCTCTTGTAGTGTGTAATGAATCATGCCATTTTTGGGACCTGGAAAAGGTTCTTTGCGCGGAGAGTGCCTGCCCTCTAAGCCAAAGTACTAGAGTTCAGTTTGGACCAACAGAGTTGAGAAGGTACGCGCGTTCCCTTCCCCGCAAGTCGCTAGCCAAAATGCTCTACAGAATTTGGAGTACCGCTAGATTAAAGCTAAATATAGGAGCATCTGTAGAAGTAGATGCCAAATATAGTTCGACGTCACCTTTACCCCAGATTTGGCTTTGACTTCCGAGCCCACTTCCACCACTGAACCTCTGCACCACTCCTACCATTACACTTCCGTCCTACAAAAGTCAGTGCTGGGTGAGCAGTCATTCTCGCTTATTATCTCTACTATTTGAACCGTAAGACCCTAAGATGGAGTTAAAGAGAATCATTGGGCGGTGGTTAGAAAACCTTAAGCGATTTACAATTTGGATATAAGCAGGTCCTTCCCCCGTCTCGCTCGATACCAATCTGCTCTGCAACTTTTCTCCTGCACACTACTTTTTACTACCAGTTGCTTCTGCTACCCTGCTATTCTTGCAAAATTTGCTCGTTGTCAACGACAAATCCACCACCAAACAACCACTCTGGCACAACCAAGACTGCGCAGCACTCTTACACACTGACACACATTACCCACTGCTACTTTATACCGAAGTCTCGGTCACCACTGCCTATTTAACAGGCTACGTAAAGCAAGAGAACAGTCTTCTGCTGGAAATACTTCTTTTCCGACACTACAAAACCACCACATCTCGCTACCGCAAAACAACAACTCACAACCACAACACCCAATCTTAAGAGGACCTTGCTTAAAGTAAAACACACGTAAAATGGCACCTTTTAAGACAGCCGTTATGAACTCCATCTGGAGGGACGCAGCCAAAAAGCGCAGCTTGACCCGTAACGTGCAGGCTACCACCACGTTGGCAACCACCAAGGCCACTCCCCAAGAGGAGGCTGAGAGCGCCATCCGAATTCTGAACAGCAAAGTCGCCCGTCTCAATGCTGAGCGCGACAAGCTTCTGAGCGAAAAGAGGCGCCATTGTCAGCAAATGGCCGCTATTTCATCAGAGAAGGCACAGCTCAGAATCCACGCCATTGAGCTGGACGATCTCCTCGCTGAAGCCAAGAGCAATCTCGCCCTGTCTAATGACAGGTATGCCACTATTGAGCACAAGTTCAACCTCATGAAGAAGCACCACCTTAGTGAAAAGGACACTGCCACAATGCTGGAACTTCAGCGTGTCCGCCGCATTGCCAAGCTTGAGAAGGAGGTTGCTCGGGCTGAGGATGTGGCTATCCGCAGGCGCCGCGATGTGGACATTGGCAATCTCCGCGAGCAGATTGAGGAGCACATTGAACAGTCCAGCGGCAAGCTGCCGGAGTGCGCGTTAGAAAACCGCGCGGTCCTGACGCTATTCTCGCAGCTCTTGAAGGAGCAGTATAAGCGTGAAAACTTGGAGGACCAGCTCTTCTTTGCACAGGACCAGATTAAGAACTACCAGTGGCGTGAAGCAACAGCAGCTTGCCAACGTTCTTCCACCGAGGACAACATTCCTAAGCAGGAGAATGCCGATGAAAATCCTCAGAGCTCCATTTCAGCAGAGAAGCAACGTAAAGACCTCTCTTACGTGCCTAAAACAACAAAAAAAAAAGACACGCATGACACAGACACAACTCATGCGCATGCACATACACGCATATAGAGCGCGTGCGCGCACACAGAGTGACAACTTAAAAAAAAAAAAAAAAAGGACACCACTCACGTTACTTATGTGAGGATAGCTCAAAATAATTAGCCCGTGTACAGACAGGTACAAATGGCGCAGCGGCTGCATTTATCAATTGGCATCTTGATACCCTGCTTGTTTTGGTTTTTGGCATAGCGTTCGGGTCAGAGGCAGACATGTATCAATATAATATTATTAATGCTTCTACCTAAAGAGTCATGTCCCGTGATAATGAATGACTGCGTAAAAGTGCACAGCTGTATGTATGTTTCGTGTGCAACTCGTAGCTGTCGCACCTGTCGTCACCACCTCACCTCCTGTATTGGTGCCACTGTCCAAAAGCCTCTCGTCGTAGACATCTACCATGGCTTAAACTTGGGCCAATCAATAGACTTGACACTATTGTAGCACTCAGCCTCATAGACGTGATCATGGTTGGCGATGGCGTCGGCGGGAAGCTTGTCAAGGTCTGCACACTCGGCCATCAGTCGCACTGGGGCACAGTTTTCCGGGAGCACTTTTGAAATGCTCCAGTTGAGCTGCTTTAGAATGTATAGAAACAGGCCATCGTAGTAAGGAACGCTCTCATAGCAGATGGCCATTTGCTCTGGCGCGAGAAAGGCGTAGGGGACGGGAAACCGGGTTAGGACGTAACCCTTGTCGCCAGGACCAGCATCCAAGTGACCAGCAGACATGGGACTGCCTTGGGCATCCTGATGGAGACTGAAGCCAAAAGGAGCAGGGGGAATGGCCAAATCCGAGACGGTGGTGGCCAGCCCGATCATAAACTCGGTTGCCGTTCCGTTGGTGTAAAAGGTGCGCGACTTGCTTTGGTCGCCGATGCCAAGAAGGTTTTGGGCAGCGCCGATGTGAATCGTGGTAATGTAGGTATTGTGAATCGAAGGGCTAAAATCACGAGAGAGGTCGGTGACGTTGACGACAAGGTGAAAGCCTTTTGATCGTTGCTTCGATGGGTAAGACTGGGCGGCGGGCGAGGCGGCGGCGAGAGCGGCCAGAGCGACTAGTGCGGTGGACAAGAACATGGTGAACTTGCGCTGTGTTCGCGTGTGTCTCGTAATGGCAAAGAGTGCGGCAGATGTGTAAACGTGAATATATTGATTCTTCTTGGTTTGCAATGAATAAATATGGTGGATGGGCAAGGTAGAGGGAAACATGCAACCTGGCAAACGATGCTATATATATATGCTGGCAATAGCAAAGGAAGAAAGAGGCAGTCACCAACGACAACCGGCCTCACGGGCTCGATGATTCGCTTAATGCACTGACCCGCCTCGTGATGTTACCGCCTTGGCAGGTGCAAACAAGACCGTGCTGCCAAGATGAACGCAAGTCGCACAAGCTCAGAGTAGGCTTAGATGGGGGCGTCTTGGATGTGGTGATGATAGCGCAGGCGAGTACAGCGAGCAGGTACACGCGGGGCGGTCTGGTTGCTCGTTGTACAGAGGGATCTTTGGTGGATGTACAGGCTGCGCCGGGCCAGCGGCGCTCTATTATTAGGTCGACTGGTGGTGTCATGCCCCTCGCGATGGTCTTCTTTGGGCACGGCTTTACGTTTGACAAAAGGCAAACACTCGGCACATAATGTGACTGCGCCGCGATGTAAATTCCTTGTTATCACCAGAGCTGCACAATTCAAACTTCTTCACATTGGACATGACAACCCTTGCCGCCAAGGAACGCTGGAGAGCTCCAGCTCCGGTTACGGGGGCTGAAGCGGCGGCCCCACAATGTCGGACCGGACAGAGCAGCGTCACTCGCCGTGTCGGAGTGCGAATGCGTTGTCCAACTTGACTCTGTTGATACATGGTCATCGACAGACATAGTTTCTCGAATGGCGTTTTGAGGCAATACGACTTTGAAGACTTTTTTATACAGTCCCAATTAATAACCCGGCATCTGGAAGGTCTTGTTCACAATGGCAAGCCGCACAAACGGCGCAAAGGCAGCGCCAACAATTGTCGTAATTGGGTGAGTCTCTTAACGATGTCGATGTATTCATGCCAGCAACCGACTAATAATCTTGCGGGGAAGCGCTGGAATTATAGGCCTCGCGTCTGCCATTAGACTGCAGGAACTGCTGGCGCAAACCAATTCCACCACTAGAGTATTACTCGTCGCTCGCGAATGGCCCGGCTCGTTTCCCGGTTCCCCTTCCCAGCACTCCGCAAACTATGCGTCTATGTGGGCTGGCGCTCATGTCCGTCCCATCCCAGCGACAACAGAGCAGCTTCGAACTGAGGCTGCGTGGCTCAAGGAAAGCGCTGCTGAATTTGAAAAGCAGCGCCAGGCTGAGCCATGGTGTGGCATCACCCGCACTCTCGGTGTCGAGTACCTGGAGGCGCCAGATGAGGGCTACGCCAAACAGACCAAAGACAGCTTCACGCAAGCGACGGGGCTACAGGGCTATAGGGAATACAGCAGCAGTGAGCTACCTGCCGAAGTCCGTCTGGGATTCGAGTACCAGACCTATTGCATCAACGCCCCCTTGTATTGCCAGTCGCTACTCCGCAAGTTCATTCTACAAGGAGGCAAGACGCTACAGAGAGGGCTGGCAGGCGAGTGGGAGGCGTTTCAGCTGTGTGAAAATGTACAAATAGTTATAAACGCCAGTGGTACTGGCTTTGGCGACAGCAAATGTTTCCCTATCCGAGGTAAGCTTCCCTTTCTTTTAATTCTCACACTCAGTTCAAGGCACCACTAAAAGCGCACTCCTCTGCTACGCAGGCCAAACTGTTCTTACCAACATGTCATCGGCAACAAGGACCGTCACTAGACAAAATAAAGACGGTTCCTGGAACTTCATCATTCCGCGTTTCTTTTCGGGTGGCACTGTCGTGGGTGGAACAAAGCAGCCAGGTAACTGGTCGGTTGAGCCGGATATGGATACAAGGAAGACGCTGCTCGCTGCCGGCCGAAAACTCCGTCCGTATGCCGAAGAGCCTCAAAATCAGAGTCAAAACAGCACAGATGGAGAAATTGGCGTCATTACTGATATTGTTGGCCGTAGACCTGCCAGAGAAGGTGGGATGCGCATCGAACTGGACACCAACACGGCAGGGCCGCACAAGGGCAAGCTTATCCACGCCTACGGTGCTGGGGGACGTGGCTACGAAATCAGCTGGGGTGCGGCAAACCAAGTAGCCAAGTTGGCTGCGCCGCTTATTCTGGGCCAGAGCGGCTCAAAGCTGTAACAAATTGTTGCGCTTCTTTAACTCAGTAGTTCCAGTATAATATGAGCAAGCAGGGAATATACAGGAACACGGCATTTACGCCTCGTGTGCTCTCTTCAGCTCGGCGCAAATATCATCATCCAGCATCTGAGTCTTTTTGAGCAAATGATACACAGGGAACGGGTGAGGTACTCCAGAGAACCGCCTAATTGTAGTCCGCACTCCAGCATCCACAAGCTTTCGTGCATATGCCAATCCTTCATCGCGGAGAGGATCGCACTCTGCTACACCAACGTAGGTAGGGCATACTCCATTTACATCACCGTCAATTGGTGCCACGAACCCGACTGGGCGACTGTCGTGATCCTTCTGCTCCGCCTCGTTCTTGGGCATGCACTGCGCGATGAAGAACTGGATGGCAGCCTCGGGTAGACCTGGCGCATCAAAGTTTTGGCGAGCAGACTCATATGGAGACTCTTCGGGCTTCTTGCGCCTGGTAACATCAATTACCGAAGGAACACACAGAACGGCTGAATGTAAAATGAGTATCCTGAAAAGAGAGAGACGTATTTGGCACCCTTACCGAGTTTGAGATCAAGACCCTTGGTACGTGCTAACTGCTGAAGAGCCGCGGATATATGTCCGCCAGCAGAGACACCACCAATGGAGATGGAGTCACTGCGAGCATTGACCGAAGCGGCGTTCTGATGGATCTGTAGCCGTGTTAGAAGCCACAGCGGCAAGTAACATTTGTCAATTCTTACCCATTGGAGAGCCTCCCACGCATCATCGTGACCCCGTACAAACGGAAACTCTGATGTAAGGTTAGAGAGTGACGAAACTGTCACTACATACTGACTTACCAGGGCAGTGGCGGTAGCAAACATCGATTACGAGAATCCCCACGCGGTTTCGAATAAGCATCGCCTTGTCCGCCTCCGTAGTCAAATCGCCGAACACGTACCCGCCGCCTTTATTTGGTTTAGTCTACGTTGAATGTTGTTTAGTGAATTTAGGTTATCATACCGTGATAGGAAACGTGCACCGGGTATGGGCCTTCGCCGAATGGTGAGGTTCGCGGGTCTGGGTGATAGCACCGGGCAGTGATCTCTTGGCCGTCACTGGTCGGTATCTGGATATCTTTGACGAACGGCAGAAAAGTGTAGTTCTGTGACCAAGGAGAAGCGTATTTGCTTGGATATTTGCGCATATCAGCCAGGTCAGGCTCACCCCATGCCGGCCTGAACGAAAAGTTGGCTTCGTGAAACTCCAAGAAGTCTTGGTCCATTCGGTTTACAAAGTTTGGTGCGATTGGATTGAGAGCCATGGTAGCGGTGATATATCTATTTTCGTTGGGCTTAGCTGGTGAGCGTGCAAATACAAGTAGCAAGGACCCGACGACGTGGGAGACTTAGCCGAGCCTTATAAGTGCAGCAACGGATATTTGCAAAGGGCCGAGGGACCGGGATTTGGTGTGAGGGGAAGGTGGAGACGCCCGCTTCCCGTGCCAAATCGTCAACGGCAGTCATACTCCAGCAAGCAGGTGGCTGAAAGGCACTTGATGAGTAGTAAATATACTAGCATCATTAATTAATGCTATATTGCATTTTATCTGCTCTCTAATGTTTCTAAAACCGCACTGCTGCAAGTTTTGGATATATGTGCATGCCACATATGGCAAGGTTGACCATGTACGTGTCGAGAAGGGGCGATGACAGTGCTTGAACATCCCTTTCGGAATGTCAAAGCTCGGAATATAAAAGCTCGGAACGTCAGTTCTTAGCTGCAATAATAACCGAGTCCTCAAACTTGGTAAATCTACGAATGTCCTTTGTGACCAAGCCAGCCTTGGCAAGCAATTCGCGCCAGTGCGCCTCACGGCGCTCCTGTGCATCAAACATTACCTTCATCGCAATGCTGAGACCGGCCGTGTACTCTACACCAGGAGCACCGTGTGGTGGCTTCGTGTCAGAAAGACTCTTATCGTCGATGATAATGACACTGTCCGGACCCATGGCGGGAATCTGTGACTTTAGGATGCGGAGGCAGGTTTCATCGTCGTTGTTGTGCATGATCTGGCGGAAGTAATAGACACGAGCGTCTGCCATATTTTGTGTTAGTAATTGCAATCTATCATGTTTTTGAATTTTCGAGTGACGATACCTTTTACTGGCTGCTCCGTGAGATAGTCGTAGCTCATCTTTTCCATCCCATCTACGGCAAGCGCCTTCTCGAGAACTTCAGGGCGGTCCTGAAGAACGATGCGGCCAGCCAATTCCGGGAACTTCTTCTTTAGAGAGTCGCATTGCTGACCGTTGCCACCACCGACGTCTACAAAAGCGACACTGTCAGAGGTCAAGCCCTTGCCCATCTCGGCCTCAAAGTCAACGGCATCCAACCACGTTGGCAGGCTGGCAAACTGAGCCTCCATGAAACGATGGAAAGCACCTTGCTGGACCGGGTGGGTTTCCAGCCACGTGTAAAAGTCTTCTTGCGAGTGCTGTCCAGCCTTGAATGCATTTTGTTTTTCTGGCTTGCCTAGAACACCATTGAGAGCGGAAAATCCTGGGAGACAATTGTCGTGGCTATATTGGAGAGCGCGATTAGCATCGGGCTGATATGGCTGCTCGATTTGGCACCCGTCGCGTCAAAATGGCTGGAACTTACAAGTGCGTGACGGCATCTTGAAAAAGCGGAACCATCAGCAACTGGGTAAGCTTGGTTGCTGCATAGTGACCAGGTTGGGGCTCGCGAGCCATCTCCTGGCTACACAGGTAGTCCAAAACTGATTCGAGAATTCCGCCATCAAGACCGCTCGCATCCTTAAGAGCCGCAAGAGACAGCGGCGCCTGGGATGCGGCCAGCGAAGCAAAAATCTTGTGCTCCTGAGCAATTCTAGTGGCGACTAGAGGCAAAGGCTGTCAATTTTGCATTAGTATCGTTTTTTCGCTGTTACTCGCGCGGGAAGTTGCATGGTATTTACAGAATATGCCAATCGCTGCACCGTGTCAAATGGCTCCTCAAGCAAGACGGCGGCCGAACGAGCCAATTGCTTGGCTTCCAGACGCTGCGCCTCGTCGGCAATCAGCGCACCAGGGTCTGCGACAACGCGCTGCAATTGATCGATTAGGACCGCAATCTCTGCTGCAGGCCGAGCCCCGACGGGTGTGACGTCCTGCTGGGGATCCATGCTTCCCGGCCGAGCCACGAGTTCTGATGACGGGTTGTGGAGGTTACGGAGCGGTCTTCCGGTGTGTGCAGTAATTGCTTTGTAGCAGGTGCGTCTTGCCTTTCCCTCAATGTCGATCCTGTCTGGGCTGTTGTCTCGTGAGGCTGTCTTAGTTTCTAATTTGTCTTTGTTTCCTTTTTACGCGGGGAACTGTAACGGAAGCTGATGTTGCCGGTCAAGTCCGAGCCGTGCGAGAGATAAAGTAAAGGAGGGGTACCAACAGCTGCCTCGCTCAGAGCTGCGAGCTCCTGGTACCACAGTAGGCAAATTAGCCCTTAATAAGTCAGGGGTGCCCTGAAGGAGGAGATGGGGGCCAATGTCGAAAGTCCACCTCCATGCCGAGGGTACTCGAAAGTGGTGACGGTTTCGATGGGCGAGCCAGCCAGCGACAGGGCCGTTGCCGCCGGTCCAACAAAAGGCTCATTAGCGCCCCGGCGATTCTTAGTAGGTTGGGGTGGACCAAGTCTTCTCCTATGATGCACTCGCCACAGCAGCTAGTGCTTCACTAGTGCAAATGGCCGTTCCTAGGAACTCATCATCAACCTAGGATTGCCCGGATTATTATGCTTCTAAAGCTACCTTCGGCACGACAGCCTCTTGCACATTGCACATTGATGCTACGCAGAAAAGAGACAACTTAAGCAATGGCAGCACTGGTAGCTACGTACAGCAGATATGCCTAGCGTTTTTGGAAGGACACAGTTGTGATAGATGTCTAGCTCTGCTCCTTCCTGGGCGAGTCGATTCTTTCCCTGCTTACTCGTAGACTGTGCAGTGCAAAGATATACTCGTATGTACAAGTACTATTAGAAGTGTCGACCTGAAATGTCTCAGTCGCGCATGGCGGAATTTGACCATGGCGCGGAACTGGGAGAATGGGTCTAAAAGTATTAGCTCCAAAGTGTTTAGCCACTAGGAGCATTATTACCCTGTCGCGGCGCGTGAGCACACTCAAGGACATCGCCGTTGTGGCAAACTACACAGGCCAGGGAGGGACGGAAGCGGCCCTTAGCCCGGACCGGCCCATTTGTGTGGGAACCTGCTGACGGGCGGCAGGTCACCTACAGGTAAGGATCCGCAGCTGGCGCAGAGGAATTGGCATTTTCGCAAGGATATCACTGCCTGTGCTGGGGCTCTCCCAGCACACCCAAGCCACTGTTTGACACACCCTTGTTCAGCACGTTCCACAACAGCAAAAGCGCAGGACCCTTCCAAGCTTCGAAATAGAACCGCCCAGATTAATACTCCTGTCTTATGCCGCATTCCCCAGGCCCTGCGTATTTCAGCCCCTGATCTGCTTTCGAATCGTTCCATCTCCAAGTCAGGCAGGAATATCCCCCACGATGTAGTGCGTGCCTGGTAATTGGTAAACGACCTCGCTGTAAAAACTGCTTACGAGTAAGAGACAAGTTGGTGTACGGTCCAGTTGTCGCGTCTACTAGCGCAGGTGTGACATACGCCCAAAGGCTAGCTGAGCCACCCGTCTCTTGAAGACACTGGGAATCCTGCCTTCACGCCGCAGGCCCACCAGCTAGCGACGTTTACGGACCTTGCCCACATGCCGATTTGGCTACGAGTCGTAGAAGTATGGGAACTGGTGGAGGGGGGCTTGAAGTAGAAAGAAATGGCGGCGTTCGGACAGTGCTTGCTTTTTTTGCCAACCATGTCTTTTATGGCGCCTCTGCCGCTCATCTTCGGTATTCCCGTACTTTGTGTCTTCATCTCACCCGACGTATTCCACGATGCGTAACAGCCAAGCGCGATCTCGAAAATACCCGATATTATAGCTTCCTTTGCCTAGGGCTGCCAATAGCGAGTGCAGCCCGATAATAGCATACCGATCCAATGGACAACCTTATACGCCGAAGCGACGGGTGACCGCGGACCGGAACTTATCAGCATACTTTGGTCCTTGACGGCGCTGGCGTGTTTTACCGCCATACTTCGAATTGTCGCCCGAATCCGTAACCGAATGTTTGGTTGGGACGATGTTTTCATGATATTCGCAACGGTGAGTCTTGCGCGCGGCAGCGCTATGCCATACGGGAAGGCTAACTGCTGCAATTGCAGGTCTGCTTTGTGGGATGGAGCGTCGTCTTGACATTATACGCAAAGAAAGGAGGGTCTATGCACATCGAAGACGTCAAGAAAACCGGCCTCGACAATGTTGCTACAGTCTTATTCCTAAACTGGCTGAGCCAAGTCTTCGGCATCATGGGCGTCGCGGCGGGTAAGATATCTGTCGCGGCGCTACTGCTTGCCATTATCCGACTCACCGAACTCCGGTGGCAACGCATTTTCCTCTGGACTGTCCCTATTACACTTGCGGCGCTTATTGCTATCGCATGTTCAACCTTGACGTTCGCCCAATGTTCACCAGCCAAGGCACTGTGGGATGTCCGTGTCCAGGGGAAATGCATTGAACCTCACGTCATGTCTTCATTTGGCACATTTACAGGTGGTGAGTCGGGTCCTATTTTCAGGGGGAGATGATCAGCTTTATGAAATAGAGCCTGAGACTAACGCGGCCGACAATCTAGCCTTCAATACATTCGCAGATGCAAGTCTCGCCATCATTCCAGCGACAATCGTTTGGCAGCTCAACAACACGACGACGGAGAAGATCCAACTCACGATAGTTTTCGGTCTAAATATTCTTACGTCTATTTGTTCTGGCATCAAGACACAATACCTCGCGGAACTCGCGAACCGAACCGATCAAACTTGGGCGACATACGATATATTTGTTTGGGTAACGGGCGAGCTCTTCCTGATGATTGTCTGTGGCACAATACCAACATTACATATCGTAGTTCGCTGGTTCCGCTCATTCGCAGGCAGCGTACGCAGTGTTGTATCGACGCAAGAATCGCGCAAATCAGGATCGAGACTCCCATCCGACCCGGGGACTGACAACGAGCTGGCAGAATTTAGCGCACAGACTCACATGTCCGTCAAGACCAAAACTACAATAGAACGCGGCCAGCCAGTACGGAGTGAAAGTGTGGATAGGCTGGTGGAAGAAAAGAGCTATGGTGAGGGAGTCCGGGTTGATGTGATGTACGATGTTCGCAGCAATACACGGCCTAACTCTGTCGATACAGCCGCGGAAACAGGAAGGCAGATGCAATGATGGTGACGCCAGATTGGCAGGACATAGGAGCCGGAAAAAAAAATGTATATACACCGGTTTGTTTTACTAGCATCATTAGCATTGGGTAGCGTTTTGGCGTTCAAAAAATCTGACTTAGCTTTGGCATCACCATATTTAGCCCAAATCACTTATCCCATTACAGCACCATCTGATGTGTTGATTCTGTCTCGGTCACAACATCAGTATAGGATCGAAACACAATTGTATGACAAATTCTTCCATATTCAATTATATGGCGTAGATCTTTCCGCAGGGTCCCAAGCTTGACACGCCAGTGCACGCGATGCAGAAGCCGTACGATTCCACGCGATATTCGTCCCATTTGAATATAGCTAACTGTAAACAAGACATTTGACATATATACATGCATGTCGTATATGTACATAGCAATACCCTTTCGTCCCTTCTAACGATCTGAAGGCGGCGTAGAGCAAAGCGTAGCAGCAAACGCAGCAGCCTCATCTCGGCTGTGCTTCATATGCACTCTTTTCTCAGACGGCGGCTGCGCTCCTAGAAAAACGCCCTGGCGCCATTCCTTTGATGGCCGGATAGGTCGCGGCACAAAACCTCCGCCGCAATTAGGACAGACATTGGAGAGAATCTTTTCGGCGCAGTCCGCGCAAAACGTGCACTCATAAGAGCAAATGCGCGCTTCGACAGCTGCCGGAGGCAGGTCTTTATCGCAACATTCGCAGTTAGGGCGGAGCTCGAGAACCATAATGGCAAAGTGTCTTGGTCTTGGCTAGAGTAAATGGCGTAGCCAAGGATATGGTACTCCTTTTTTTCGAGTGATGTGATGTGAGGCTTTTTGTTCAGTCGCAGCAATTCCAAAGCTGATGAAGTAAAGCGGGGGACGAACGCCCCCCACGTGCTGCTGGAATCAAACCTCCAGATCATTGACTCCAGCAAGGGAATGGGCCTCTCAAAGTCATGGAATACGATCACCTACCTACTTTTGTTCCTGGCTTTCGTTTGCTATCGTATGCACGATGTATCTGACCCGACTTCCAAGAGTGGAGTTGTCGCGGAGAGCATGCAGGAGCACACAATTGGCGGGGTGTGTCTGCAAAGTGAAAGTCAATCTTGCATAATGTCCGTCCGGCATACCCCAGGACATATCCGGAACAATAATCTGCACTCCGTATATATGTTGGAAAATAGCCTATAACCAGGTGGAATTTCGTAAAAGAACCACCTGACATGTATATCTTATTCGGTAGCGTGCCGCATGTGCGACGCATACACTGATGACGCGTTCGGGACGGCGAATTTGACGAGCCACTGGGCGCAGCACCCATGCGTCGTCACCAAATTTAGCATAGCGCGTACGAGTAGCAGCTGAATACCCCCGGACTCAGAAAACGGGAGCTCAAACTGTTCGGGAACTCTTTTTGTAGCAATCAACATTCTTTTGAAAGAGGCAATTCGCACAATAACTTGAAATGTCTTCAGAGTCAATGGGCTTTGCCTGCCGACCATCTGGTCGCAAAGGGAACAAGAAAGTTCGCACTGGCTGCGTGACATGCAAGTACGTCCTTTACCCTCATGATCCGTACCAGGAATGAATCTAAATCTCGCGCAGAGTGCGCAAGGTCAAGTGTGATGAAGCAAAGCCAGCGTGTTTACGCTGCGTAAAGACAGGTCGAAAGTGCGACGGATACATTGTCAAACGCCAGCCGGCCGACTCGACTGGCCTGTTACGACTCAGCCCTACGATGGAGTTTGAATCACCAGAAGCCTGCCGGGCATTTGACCATTACCGCAGCCAGTCTGCTCCGATACTGGGAAACATACTGGACTCGGAGTTCTGGGGTGGCCTTGTCATGCGGCTCAGCGTTACCGAGCCCGTCGTGCGGCATGCTGTTCTGGCACTGAGCAAACTTCACGAGCATATTGGCGCCGCGCCCTGCGATGAGGTCGCAGTGGGACCCGAGTTTGCTTTTGCCGAGTATGGAAAGTCCATCGATGCCCTTAGAAAGTGGAAAGGTGGCCCAGCGGTGCCTCTTCTTGCATGTGTACTCTTCGTGTGCATAGAGTTCATGCTCGACAATGAGGAGGCAACAAAGCTTCACATATTTCAAGGCCGTCAGTTGCTATGTGCTCTCGAGGATGAAGCGGAGCATACTCGCGACATGATTAAGCGAGAGCTCGTTCCCATGTACACCCGACTCGGACTTGCCGCGTTCCTGTATGGAGTTCGGCCGCCGCGAGTCCCGCAATTCTTACGCATCCCACTTACACCACCTGCCAGCTATGACGATATAGCGCAGGCACGGGGTCACTTATATCATATACTAGACGAGGCATTACGATTCAGTACATCGGTTAAGCCACAACTTTACGCGGATACGGTAGAATCGCAGGAAATGGAGCTACTCCAGGCCGAGCAACAAAGAATACTTCTCCATCTCGAGCAGTGGAATGCATCCTTTACTGTTCTGACCACATCACAAAAAATGAGCCAGGCTTCTTCATCTGTTCAAAGCCTTCTTCGAATGTACTACAACGCCGCCGTTATTTGGACGTCGACGGCGCTCAGCACATGCGAGGTAGACTATGACACCCATATCTCTTCTTTTGCATCGATCATATCGCATGCGGCTTCCATCATCAACGCGTCTCGCCGAGGATCACGTTTACAGGCTTTTAGCTTCGAGACGGAACTTGTAGCGCCCATTTATTGGACAATTACGAAATGCCGACACCCAACGCTTCGCCGAGCTGCTTTAAGACTTCTGATGCGAGATGAGCTCAGAGGCCGCCGTGAGAACCTGTGGCATTCACAGGAGGCAATTGCAGTTTCATTGAGAGCTATTCAGATTGAGGAGCAGAGAGAATCTGATGCTCGAATGAGTGTCGTGAAAGATGCCGGCCAATCCACTCCGGCGTCGCAAGCATCCAGCCCGCTCTCTTTCAAAAGCAACTTGTTTGTGCCAACGTCCAAGCCACCAACGACCACTGGTGAACATCCGATCAATTTTCTTGATTCGGACAGCACTCCAGACCCAGATATTGACGAAAGTTATCCACCATCCTTTTACGACGATATATGCGCCGCTACAATCCCCCCTCCGCCAATCGATATTTTTACGGACATGAGTGAAGACCAGGCGGAATTGGTATCGCCTTATGGCGTGCTTGAAATAAAGCGTATCAATAACATTCTAATCGGCCCGCGTGACAATTCTGGTGTTTGGATCACTATCTTTAAGGACCCCGAAAGCAACGAAGGGCAATGGAATGTCACTAAAGAGTACGTGTTGTTCGAAGCCTAAAACATGGTCACTCTATACGTATGAAAGGCATTAACTGTTGCCGCTATCGTATGTTGGTCAGGTAGGCGTAAAATAAAATGAGCATTACTGAATTCTGGGTATCATTGTATGTTACAGTATGCAGCTAGTGCTACATTGGAATGTACAGTCCTCCTATGTTCGAGCAGCAGCAGTGCGCCCCGCCGAAGCTTGCGCGAGACGTCTTTGCTGGTTTTTTTCATCCTGCTCTGCGAGTACCCGGGCTGTAAGCGTGGCAGCCATAGAATTATTAATCCCTTCAATTCGAGAATCAGCATCTTTTTTGTTTCTTTTATTCCCTTCGTCACCATTGCGACGGTGATTTTCCTGCCCGTTTTCTGCGCTGTCGTGTTCTGCCTTGCGCTTCTTCTTCTTCTTGTCCGTCTTATCTTTTTTCAGATTGTGCGAAAGACCATCCGATTTCAGCGATTCTATCCTTTTCTGTAATTTCTCAGTCTCTTCCTTTGTCGTCGGCAGAATCGAGATGACATTGGTTTCTGTGAAAGGTTCGCTGCACTCTGGGCAGGTATCCTCCTGTATCTCTTTAATGGCTATCTCAGCGTATGCATGGCCGCACGGAACCAGGTAAACGCATTTTGTCGCAGGTCCCATCTCTTTCATCGAAATCGGGCAAATCCATTTGTCTCCAGTCTTTGAGAACTTGATCTTGACCACGTCTCTGAGCGATCGTACGCCTAGCGAGGCAGCAGAAAATTCGGTCGTTTCATCGGAGGGCATCAATGCTTGTAGTATCGTTTCGTAGTTGAATAATCTACCGGATGCATCTGAGACTGCAGCATCCATATCGAGGGGCGCGTCACTGAGGGCACAATGCGTCCATGCATGCTGTAGTGACTCGAGGGCGGTTGCTTTCAGCTCGGAGATTGTTGGCGCACGTGCAGCGTCTTTCACCAGCTCGCGACGCTTGGGAATAGAGCCTCCGTCATTACCCATGATAGAATAGGTGCAATGGTCCGACGCTGGATACACAATCACTGGTTTGTTGGTTTGGGTAGGTCTGCCTTATCATGCAGTGGCAAAGTTGGGGTCTCACAAAGTAACCAGCCGCTTATCGATAGTTACACAGCCATTGCGGGCGTTCCACGGGACCGCACAGTGTGAAGAGCAGGAGCGGTGGTGGATGCAGCAGCACATCTCCCCACAGAAGATAAAACAGCACAGTGCGTCTAAGTAACCGCACTGAGTCCACGAAACGAGGCGGGCGGGCGTGACCCCAGCCCAGCCCAGTTCCCAAGCTCTCGACCACTGCTCTGTTGCGCGGATAGTTTCGCCTAACAATGATCGCCTAATCTGCTCTCGGCAGAGGCACCACAGAGAGGGTGCATATAACCCTCGCGCATTTGCCATACTCTGTTTCATATTTCGCTACTTTTCACAGCTTCATTTGTTTGTACCTACTCACACCGGATCGCGCTGCAGCGAGCTGCAGCTTAGCTCGACAGTGTGACGAGGCGCCAACGCCTCAGCCATCATCAACATGGCGCAACAGCAACAAGTCGCGCTGGAGCGACTTGACTATATCAGTCGCGGGCTCCGATCAAGGTGAATATTATGCATGCGCCTTTACCTTAGCATGAGCACTGACGTAGCGCCACAGGATCGGCGACGATGTTCGCAAAAGAGCAGCTGGGCAGCTCCTTGACCTGGTGGTCGTTTGCCATAGAGGTAAGGATCAGCCTTATTCATATTGATCGGGAGCATACTGACTATCTACTAGACCTGAATCCAGAGCAGTTTCTCGCGTTTTACAATACCGTCAATAATAAGATCACGCAACTAATAACCCACGGGGGCGACTCGGCCGAACGACTGGGCGGCATATACGCTTTGGATGCACTAGTCGACTTCGATGGCGTTGATGTTGCCCTAAAATATACCCGGTTCACACAGAACCTCAAAACCGTCCTGAGAGGCAAGGATATGAACCCTATGAGGCCTGCTGCAGCCGCCCTGGGTAAGCTGTGTCGGCCTGGCGGCTCGCTCATATCGGAACTTGTCGATTCAGAACTAAAAACGGCACTTGAGTGGTTGCAAAATGACAGAGTTGAAGAACGGCGATACAGCGCCGTTCTTGTCCTTCGTGAACTGGCATTGAACGCCCCGACACTCATGTACCAATACATTCCGACAATCTTCGAGTGGATATGGGTTGGTTTGCGAGACATTCGACAGCAAATCCGCGAGACTTCGGCCGAGACCGTTAGTGCCTGCTTCCGCATTATCCGCGAACGAGATCAAGAAATGAAGCAAATTTGGATGGGCAAAATCTACCATGAAACCAAGCAGGGCCTCAAGGGAAACACCGTCGAGTCCATCCACGCATCGCTATTGGTCCTGAAGGAGCTTCTTGAGCAAGGTGGCATGTATATGCAAGAGCATTACCAAGAGGCTTGTGATATTGTCTTTAAATACAAAGACCACCGCGACGCTACCATCCGAAACACGGTGGTGCTTCTCATTCCCGACCTGGCAAGCTATTCACCGGCAGATTTCGCGCAGACATGGCTCCACAAGTTCATGGTTTACTTGTCGGGAATGTTAAAAAAAGACAAGGAACGAAATGACGCCTTCCTTGCTATAGGAAATATCGCCAACTCCGTCAAAAGTGCCATTGCTCCCTATCTCGATGGCGTTCTGATCTACGTCAGGGAGGGCCTCAGTATCCAGTCCCGTAAGAGAGGTTCTGTCGATCCTGTCTTTGATTGTATCAGCCGTTTGGCCGTTGCCGTCGGCCAAACTCTGAGCAAGTACATGGAAGCACTGCTAGACCCGATATTTGCTTGTGAGCTTACACCGAAGCTTACACAAGCATTGGTGGACATGGCATTCTATATTCCACCGGTCAAGCCCACAATTCAAGAAAGATTGCTAGACATGCTCAGCGTGGTGCTTTGCGGCGAACCGTTCAAGCCTCTAGGCGCCCCCCAACCGAATACACTCAGCTCTGTTCCCGTCATTGCCAAGGACGGCAAGGATCCTCAGGCATATGAACACCGCCGAGCTGAGGTGAAGCTGGCATTGAACACGCTCGGCAGCTTTGACTTCACGGGTCATATACTGAATGAATTTGTCAGGGACGTTGCCATCAAATACGTCGAGGACGAAGATCCGGAAACCAGAGAGGCTGCTGCCCTAACATGCTGTCAACTCTACGTGCGAGACCCGATCGTGAACCAGACCAGTTACCATGCTCTTCAAGTTGTTGGGGATGTCATTGAGAAACTTCTCACTGTTGGCATATCGGATCCGGAGCCACATATACGGAGCGTTGTCCTCGACGCTCTTGATGAACGTTTCGACCGTCATTTAGCAAAGGCCGAAAATATTCGAATCCTATTTTTTGCCCTCAACGATGAGGTGTTTGCCATACGAGAAGTCGCTATATCAATCATTGGCAGGCTGGCGAGATACAACCCTGCCTATGTGATACCTTCACTGCGGAAAACACTTATACAGATGCTTACCGAGCTCGAGTTTTCAGATGTCGCGCGAAACAAAGAAGAAAGTGCGAAATTGCTGAGCCTGCTCGTACAAAATGCGCAGTCCCTCATCAAACCATATGTGGAACCAATGATCTCTGTGCTTTTGCCGAAAGCTAGTGATCCCAGCCCAACCGTCGCCGCGACGATCCTCAAAGCAATAGGAGAGTTGGCTGCTGTTGGCGGCGAGGACATGCTTCCATACAAAGACCGACTGATGCCGCTGATTATAGATGCTCTGCAGGACCAGAGCTCCAACATCAAGCGAGAAGCAGCTCTACACGCGCTGGGGCAGCTAGCAAGCAACTCTGGCTATGTTATCCAGCCATACTTGGAATACCCCCAGCTCTTGGAGATATTACAGGGAATTATCCGAACCGAGGACCAAAAAGGCCCAATTCGGCAAGAGACAATCAAGTTGATGGGAATTCTGGGTGCGCTGGACCCATACAAGCATCAACAGGTTGAAGAGAGCCCACGTGACGTTCAGAACCGACCTGAAACCAGCCAAATGACAGACATCTCTCTCATGATGACTGGATTGACCCCGTCTAACAAGGAGTACTTTCCGACCGTCGTTATCAATGCGCTGCTGCAGATTTTGAAAGATCATTCGCTAGCGCAGCACCATGCTGCGGTTATCGAGGCCATCATGAACATATTTAGAACGCTCGGTTTAGAGTGTGTTCCCTTCCTAGATAGGATTGTCCCCGCATTCCTCATGGTTATTCGCTCTTCGCCCTCAACAAGACTCGAATCATACTTCAACCAGCTGGCAACTCTCGTGAGCATTGTGCGGCAGCATATTCGGAACTACCTACCGGACATTGTGGAAATCCTCCAGGAATACTGGCATAAGTCCTCATCTCTGCAAACTACAATCATGTCCCTTGTTGAAGCCATTTCTCGATCTTTGGAAGGCGAATTCAAGATTTATCTGGCTGGCCTTCTTCCACTCATGCTCGGCGTTCTTGACAAGGATGTCACCGCGAAACGAACACCGTCGGAAAGAGTCCTCCATGCGTTCCTTGTATTTGGGGCGAGCGCGGAAGAGTACATGCATTTGATCATACCAGTCATTGTCCGAACCTTCGAAAAACAAGGACAGCCGGCATTTATTCGGAAGCAAGCCATCGATACTATTGGCAAAATATCTCGCCAGGTGAATTTGAATGACTATGCGGCTAAAATCATCCATCCTCTCACAAGAGTACTGGATACAGGCGACTCCAGCCTTCGCAACGCCGCTTTGGACACGCTTTGCTCTTTAATTCAACAGCTAGGTAAAGATTACGTGCATTTCATGAGAACGGTGAACAAGGTGATCAGCCACCGTCAGATCCAGCACTCCAATTACGAGCTTTTAGTTAGCAAGCTTCAAAAGGGTGAGGTGCTTCCCCAGGATCTGAATGCACAATCGCGTTACTTCGACCGTGGCGATGAGCTCACATTTGCGGATCTCGGTACGAAGAAGTTGGAGATGAATGCCATCCATCTGAAGGCTGCCTGGGACACTAAAGGCAAGTCAACAAAGGAGGATTGGCAAGAGTGGCTTCGTCGACTAAGCACAACATTGCTCACGGAATCCCCCAACCATGCGCTGCGAGCCTGCGCGAGCCTTGCCAGCGTTTATCTCCCCCTTGCGCGAGAGCTATTCAACTCGGCATTCGTATCCTGCTGGAGCGAACTATACGAGCAGTTTCAAGATGAGCTCATTCAGAACATTGAGAGTGCTATAAAGTCTGAAAACGTGCCGCCGGATCTGTTAGGTCTGCTCCTTAACCTTGCGGAATTTATGGAGCACGACGATAAAGCCTTGCCCATTGACATTCGAGTTCTTGGAAGAGAAGCTGCAAGGTGCCATGCTTATGCCAAGGCCCTACATTACAAGGAGCTTGAGTTTCTCCAGGATCAAAGCAGTGGTGCTGTTGAGGCCTTGATTGTCATCAACAACCAGCTCCAACAGTCGGATGCGGCTATAGGTATTCTGCGCAAGGCTCAGCTCTATAAGGAGGGCATCCAGTTGCGCGAAACCTGGATCGAAAAGCTTGAGCGATGGGAAGAAGCCTTGGCGTTTTACAATAAACGTGAAGCTGAGGTCCCGCAAGAGCAACCAGTTCCCATCGACATTGTCATGGGCAAGATGCGTTGTCTTCACGCCTTAGGCGAGTGGGATGCACTTGCAACCCTGACAAGCAACACATGGCAGAATTCCGCACCTGAAGTTCAACGAATGATTGCGCCCCTTGCCACAGCAGCTGCATGGGGACTGGGTAAATGGGATTCCATGGATAACTACCTGTCTTCTCTAAAGAGGCTGTCTCCGGATCGTTCGTTCTTCGGCGCCATTCTTGCCCTTCATCGCAACCAGTTCAGGGAAGCTGTCACGAACATCCAGCAGGCACGAGAAGGGCTGGATACGGAACTCAGTGCGTTGGTCAGCGAATCCTACAACAGAGCTTACCCAGTCGTCGTGCGAGTACAGATGTTGGCTGAGCTGGAAGAACTCATCGTGTATAAGCAGTGTGATGACAAGAAGAAGGCCACGATGCGAAAGACATGGGAAACACGACTGCAAGGCTGTCAGCGAAATGTTGATCTCTGGCATCGCGTTCTTCGTCTTCGCGCATTGGTTATATCGCCTGCAGAGAACATGCGCATGTGGATCAAGTTCTCAAACTTGTGTCGGAAGTCTGGCCGTATGGGCCTGGCTGAAAAGTCTTTGAAGCAACTCATTGGCGTCGATACTCCTCTTGAAAACATGATTCCTTTCTGGAAAGATGGAGCAGGTCTCCCAAAGAACGTGCCAGCACAAGTTATTTACGCGATGCTGAAATTCCAGTGGGGAACTGGTCAGCAGCCGACCGGCCGACTGTCAAGGCGTATCTCGGAGCGCACCCTCTACTGCCTCCAGCGGTTTACCAACGAACTTGCACAGCGTCATGAAATGGCAAAGATGCAGCTCGCCCAGGCAGGCACTGATGCTAATGGGGCGGACTTCGGATTCCCGAACCAAGCTGATTCCTCCAACTTGACGCCGCAGACGCAACAGGCCCTTGCTGATCAAGCAGTCTTGCTGGCCAAATGTTTCCTTCGCCAAGGCGAGTGGCTCGTCGCTCTCAACAAAGACAGTTGGCAGTACGAAAACTTTGAGGATATTCTCTTGACCTATGCGCAGGCATCAAATTATAATCCGCAGTGGTACAAGGCTTGGCATGCATGGGCACTTGCCAACTTTGAGATTGTACAAGTGCTTGCGGCCAAAAACGACGGCGAAGCTTCGAGAGAAGACCAGAAGAGCATCATTGCACACGTTGTCCCCGCCATTGAAGGGTTCTTCAAATCGATATCCTTCTCGGCTGGGAGTTCGCTACAGGACACGTTAAGACTCTTGACTTTGTGGTTTACTCATGGAGGTAATGCTGAAGTCAACACCGCCGTCACTAAAGGATTCGCGGATGTTAGTGTTGATACGTGGCTTGAGGTCCTTCCCCAACTCATCGCCAGAATCAACCAGCCGAATAAACGTGTGCAGCAGTCTGTCCACAATCTGTTGGCGGATGTCGGTAGAGCACACCCGCAGGCTTTGGTTTATCCCCTGACAGTCGCAATGAAGTCTTGGCAAAATACGCGCCGCTCACGTTCCGCAGGGCAAATTATGGATAGCATGCGGCAACACAGCGCTAACTTGGTCGCCCAGGCAGACACCGTCAGCCATGAGCTTGTTCGTGTGGTTGTTCTTTGGCATGAACTTTGGCACGAAGGCCTCGAGGAGGCCTCTAGGCTGTACTTTGGGGATAAAAACATCGAAGGCATGTTTGCGACTCTGGAACCCTTGCATAATTTGCTTGAGAAGGGACCAGAGACTCTTCGCGAAATCTCTTTCGCCCAAGCATTTGGCAGGGACCTCAGAGAAGCGCGCGAATGGTGCCACCAGTATGAGAGCAGCAGGGATATTAATGATCTCAACCAAGCGTGGGATCTGTACTACCAGGTGTTCAGAAGAATTACCCGACAGCTGCCGCAGGTTACTACTTTGGACCTTACGTATTGCTCGCCTAAGCTGCTCAACTCCAAGGACCTCGACCTAGCTATTCCTGGTACATACCGCAGTGGACAGCCAATCATTAGGATCAAATCCTTTGAACCGACACTGGATGTCATCAACTCGAAGCAGCGACCCCGCAAGATTACCTTTATGGGAAGCGACGGCAAGGCATGGTCGTTCCTACTCAAGGGTCACGAAGATATTCGACAAGATGAACGGGTCATGCAACTTTTCGGTCTGTGCAACACTTTGTTGGCAAACGATTCAGAATGTTACAAGCGGCATCTCAACATACAACGCTTCCCGGCCATTCCTCTGTCTCAAAACTCGGGCCTATTTGGCTGGCGGCCGAATACTGATACCCTCCATGTTCTGATTCGAGAGTACCGTGAGAGCCGCAAGATCTTGCTCAATATTGAGCATCGTATCATGCTGCAGATGGCTCCAGACTATGACAACCTTACGCTGATGCAAAAGGTGGAAGTTTTTGGATATGCCCTTGACAATACTACTGGCCAAGATTTGTATCGGGTGTTGTGGCTCAAGTCGAAATCGTCTGAAGCATGGCTTGAGCGACGCACGAACTATACCAGATCACTGGGTGTCATGTCCATGGTCGGCTACGTTCTGGGCCTTGGCGATCGTCATCCGTCAAATCTTATGCTCGATCGCGTTACTGGAAACATTATCCATATTGATTTCGGCGACTGCTTCGAGGTAGCCATGAAGAGAGAAAAATACCCAGAGCGGGTACCATTCCGCCTGACGCGCATGTTGACGTACGCCATGGAAGTTAGCAATATTGAGGGAAGCTTCAGAATCACATGCGAGCATGTGATGCGTGTGCTTAGAGCGAACAAAGAGAGCGTGATGGCAGTCTTGGAAGCGGTAAGTTTTTGGCTTTGTCAGTGATTTGCAGTGTACATTCTAACTTGATCAGTTTATCCACGACCCGCTCTTGACCTGGCGCCTGACCAGCGCAGCCTCGCCAGCAGGACCGAACTTCCGGTCTGAGAGAGAGATTGCACTCGGAGGACACAACGGTGGAAGGCCGCGACGACCTTCAATCCTGGATGGCGATATTGCTCCATCAGAGCTTTTGGCCAACGGCGAGCCATCCGCGCCACCAATGTCACGGCCACGGGCTCGAACCAATAGTGGTGTGGAAGCGAATGGAGCAGCCAATGGTGCTCAGGATGTTGACAGCCAAAACACGAAGGCTGTGGAGCTTCTTGATCGTGTTGCCCAGAAGCTTACGGGACGCGATTTTAAGAAGGAAGAGGAACTCGACGTTATCAACCAGGTCAACAAGCTGATCATTGAGGCGACGAAATTGGAAAACCTCTGCCAGCACTACATTGGCTGGTGCAGCTTCTGGTAATGTGCAAGATATTCTCTGTGCATTTGGACCATTAGTAATGATGCCTACTGTTTAGCTAGCATGTTTATGCTTCTGTGCGTTGAATTGATTGCAGGCGTATTTTGTGGCCCGTCAAATTTTGAAGGCCGTGGTGCACTGTCGGTTAGGGGGAGGCATGACGAAGCAGAAGGAAGAATTAATGCACAATAGTGCTTCATAGAGTAGTATGAATTGCGTATATGACTCCATTTTCTAAGCGGACTATTCAGGAATTCTACACCAGTAGCGTCGCGAGAACAGACAGCCGTGGCGGACAAGTAGATGGCCTGTTTTGCGCGCGGCACACTCCGCCCCCGCGCTTTGTGGGCCCCCGCGCGTTCTGTACCCTCCTAGAAACCCCCACGGAAGTCCCCAACTTTACCCCACAGCCCGGCCAACCACTGAAGCGGAGGCGTTATACGACGTTACCGGGTTGGGGGAGGGGGTTCCGACTTCGTCGTCAGGGACGCCTTGACTATCTTAAGGCCGTTTGTGCAGTCCCTCATCCTCTTGGAGACTCATCACAGTTCAGGCAGTCATCATGAGTTCGTGTATCCTGTTTCAGTCGGCGACCGTCATCACCGGAGATGAAGGCACGAAGCCGTTTATTGCAGATGTCCTCGTCCGCGACGGACGCATCGCGCGGATTGGCGAGCCGGGCAGCGTAAAGAGCGAAGAAGCGCGGGCCGTCGATGCCACGGGCCATTACCTTTCACCTGGCTTTATTGACATGCATGCTCATTCGGACCTGTATCTCATTACCAATCCCGTTCACGAAGCCAAAATTACCCAGGGATGTACTGTAAGTGCTCTTCTGTTACAATTACGAGGTCCAGTGAGGCTCATAACTCTTAGACTGAGATTGTCGGGCAAGATGGCATCTCCTATGCACCTGTCCGCAACAAGCAGCAACTCGGCGCCATCCGCGATCAGATTGCGGGCTGGAATGGCAACCCGAGCGATGAAGAATGCCACACTAAGCACGGCCATACAGGCATTTTCGAATGGGAAACTATTGGCGACTATCTCAACTGCCTCCAGAAAAACCGTACAGCTACCAATGTTGCCATGTTGGTGCCGCAAGGTAACCTGCGCTTGCTGGCGTGCGGGGCAGACGACACAACCGCCACAATGGAAGAGATTGAGGATCAAGTAAAGCTTTTGCGAGAGGCCATGGACCAGGGAGCGGTCGGAATGTCCAGGTTAGTACTTCCTTTATGGATAAAGGACCTATATACTGATTGTGGCAGCGGCCTAACTTACACTCCTGGCATGTATGCTTCCACGTCGGAACTGGCGGTACTTTGTAAAGTATTGGGAGAAGATTACCCGGGAGCATTTTACGCACCTCACCACCGTAGCTACGGGTTCAAGGCCATCGAGAGCTATCAGGAAATGCTCGACCTGGGCAAGGCGACTGGGTGCCCTATTCGTGAGGATCCATACGACCAAGAGAAGAAGTAGCCCGCTGCTGACACGATTGCAGACTTGACCCATGCCACGCTCAACTTTTCAGAAAACAAGAATAAGGCTCCGATTCTGATTAAAATGGTCGATGAGACGCTCGAAGCAGGAGTCGACGTCACTCTAGACACCTATCCGTACTTGCCTGGCTGCACCACGCTCGCAGCGTTGCTTCCCAGCTGGGCATCAGCAGGTGGCCCGTCGAAAACACTCGAGCGGTTGGAGGACCCAGAGATTCGGGAAAAGATTCGAGTTGCGGTAGAAGAGACGGGCTGCGATGGGGGCCATGGGATTCCCACAAACTGGGAAGAAATTCAGGTATCCCGCATTGTTATGCACCGCAATATGGACGGTGGCTGACTATTACAACAGATTACGAGCACGCAGGACGAGTCGATTCTGACATACGCCGGAAAGCGAGTTGCTGAGGTTGCACGCATAGTAGGCAAACCCCCTATCGAAGTCTTTTTCGAAGTGTTGCGCAAGGACAAGCTGGCAACGGGCTGCCTCATGCACATTGGCAACGAAGAAAACGTGAGAATGATTATGAAGCACGCCAAGCACATGGCCGGAAGTGATGCCATTCTCCACGGGCAGACACTGCATCCTCGAGCGTACGGAACATTTACAAAATACCTAGGTACAGTTTACTCCGGACGGTCTCGTTGAGTAATAATATGGCTAACTAGGTATCCAGCACACTACGCACGCGAGTTGGAAATGTTTACGATTCCGGAAATCATTGCGCATCTGACGTCTAGACCCGCAAAGCGACTGAACGTGTACCCGTTCCGCGGACACCTTGCAGAAGGGTCGGCGGCAGACCTTGTGCTCTTTCATCCAGACGCCGTGCAGGACATGGCGACTTTTGACGAACCAAAGCTGCCCAGCCGGGGAATTCGGTTCGTCTTGGTTAACGGAGAGGTTGCCGTGGATGAGGGGAAGCTTACGGGTGCTCGGGGCGGTAAAGTCCTGAGGAGAGCCAAGGATGGCAGCATTACCAGCAACGGAGCCAGTGCCTAGCTGACTTACCCTGAGGGGCGAGACTGGATGTAACGCGCATGCACATCGTTGTGGTGCGAAGTAAGCAGAAATAGCACGCAGTCCACCAATATATCATGATAATAAGCCGCACGAAAAGTCTAAGGTCTAAACCAACGCCTGGAGTTGCAGCTGTCCCGAAAACCATAACTAACCACGCAATCCTTTCTACTATTCCACCATGTAGACAAGCTTACGCCCGCTTACTTGACCCTTGCGCAACTTGTCCAGACCTATAACCGCCCCCTCCAATCCTTTTCCGGTAGAGTCCACGGCAATGGGTATCGGTCGAATCACGCCGGCGCGGAGAAGCTCCTCGGCCGTTTCGGAGAATGATGTGGCGAACTCAAAGACGCTCTGCTTGTATGGCCTTGGTACGCCGACAAACTTGTACGCGCTACCAAGGCCGTCGTAGCCAATAACCAGCCTCGGGCCGTCCGCTTGAGGGTTGAGCGACTTGAAGCTCGCTTCGTCGGTGTTGGGGATGATGGTGCCGTAGATGCTCTTGCTGCTTTGCGCCATCGCCTTTGCGCAGATTTCGATGCCATCTCCTGTGCAATCCCACGAGTGGTAGAGCTCGCCACCAGTGTACGCTTGGATATCGGCGATGCAGGTGTCGGATCGATAGTCGAAGACGGCGTCGGCGCCCAGGGACTTGAGAAGGTCGAAGTTGTGCGGGGAGGCAGTGGTGATGACTGTGAGGCCGGATGCCTTTGCGTACTGGATGCCGTACATGCCTGTCGCGGTGCTGCCGCCGTAGATGAGGACGGCGCCCTTGCCTCCAGAGGGGTTAGGTGCTGGCATTGGGAGACCGAGCGACATGTACAGACCGAGACCCTGATTTGCAGTGATTAGCTGCTGGAAAACAAAAAGGAACAAAAAGAATACGGCTTGGCATGGAGAAAAGAACATGTCAACTTACGACTGTCATTGTCCCGACGCCAAATGTTGCGGCATCCTGGAAGCTAATGTGGTCGGGGACGTGCAGCTGCACAGCTGCCTTGGCGATTATATATTCGGCAAAAGCACCCGTGTCGGGATCGACCTCGTTACTGCATTGAATGGCGGCGTCAGTGGATTTTACAAATAAAAAAAGCAGCCTGGCGCAGCGAAGTAGCAGAGGAGAGGGCCTTACCAGCCATGGGCAAAGCCGGCGACGCGGTCACCAGGCTTGAACTTGGTGACATAGTTGCCGAGCTGCTCGACGACGCCAGAGTAGTCGCAGCCAACTTTGGCGCCGACGGCGTAACCGTTGTCGATTTGCTTAAAGTCGGTCGGGTTGAGGGCAATCGCCTTGACCTTGATCAGGATGAAGTGGTCGCGGATTGTTGGTACCGACGTCTTTCGGAGGGCAGCTTCCCCGCCGGCGGCAGCAAAGATGGCCTCCATAGTGGCCGTATGGACGGAGTTGGGACGGGTTTGTTTAAAAGAATAAGTTCACGCGGGCAGGCGACAGCTTGTGAAAAAACGATGGGAAAGCAACAGGAGCTTCAAATGATGGAATATCAAGGGCCAGAAAGAAAAATGCCATGTAGGGAATGGGAAACCAAACAGGGATTGCGCATTGCCCAAGCATCAGGATTGCTGTCGTCTTTTGTTCTCTCCTGCTACCCTGCCCACCGCGTGGCGGTGATAGCTACCCCACGTTTGTCCAGAACTAGCTTGGGCTCTAATTAATTGCATCGCCGGGCGCCCGCTGCCCAGGCCGCGCCGCCAATAATAAGGTATTCGTACCACTGTGTGTGGCACCGCCATTGTCGCATCGGGGAGGTGGGTGACACATTAGCCTGTGCGCAGCTGGATGGCGCCCGATAAACGCCGGGGACCTCGCCGCGCCCGCACCGAGCACCTCATGTTGGCCCGGCCGGCGTTTGTAGCACGTACTCCGTACTATGTACGTCGCAGGGTTTAGGCAATTCTGTCGCGTAACAGGTTTGAGTAAGAGGCTTCCTGTGCGCCCGTACGTTGATTTATTGTGATTTTTTTGTCGCTCATATTTTATTCGTATTCATATATGTTATTCTTCGTGCCCCTCTGGCGCGGCCGACTCTGTGCGGTGACACCAACGCGTTCCCGCCCAGTTTCCTCGCGGGCCGCCTGTGGTAATCTGATCCAGCCGGGCGGTAACTAATATTACCGCTCGTACTATTATTGTGTATGTACGAGTATGTACTCCGTGTGTATGGCGGGGTGTCGCCATGCCGGGTGGGTGGGGAACGAGGGCACATTTCCGTCCGGTGATTTCGGGATGGAGCTCTCCCTCCTCCAATCTAATGGGGAGGATCCCGCGATCGATCGGGGCCGCATTCAGAACGCTAGGCTCGGTTCTGTGTCCACCGTCGTACGAGGACAAGCTGAATTCCTCGTCGTTTGTTGCTTTCGTATGGGTATCCGCGGCGTCTCGCCTACCTACTCGTACTCGTCCTAATGTACAGCCGCTACGCCTGATCGGCCGGCGGCGCGGGCGCAGAGATGCTCTGGTGACACTTCCCGTGCGTGTACAGGCTGGCCAATCCGTCGCCGTCTGTTCTCGCTTCTATTTCTATTTAAATCACCTCGGTGACACCAATGTCATGCATGATCTCGGCCCACGCAGCCTTTGAGATATTTGCCCCAATCCAGTAACCAGAACTGTCCTTGTCGAAAATGACAAACGAGTTTCGCGGCACGGCGCCTTTGACGGGGAAGGATTGAAAATGATAATAAACTGCCTTTCCTGACGAGTAGCTGCCGTCTTCGTTGGGTAGGACGGCCGGGGTGAAGTCGGCCGCTGCGGCGATGCGAAGGCTCGACAGGTTGTTGCAAAATACCGGCCGGTCGTCTTCGCCACAGTAAAACTTTAAGCTGTCGCCGTTTTCCTTCCTTTCTATCTCGCTGCGTTTGTTCATAAAGTGCCGGACCAGCTGATGCTCCGTCGCTTGCTCTGCGACCTGGAGACGGTGCGACAGTGCAGTGGTGGCAAGAGCGCCATCAGTGACGCTGGAAGGGAACTGAGCATAGTACAGGCTGATCAGGTTCTGCACGTAGACGCCTGTTCCCTGCTGAAGCTCGGGCACTCTGTTCCTGGCATTGAGTGCCCCGACCAGCAGAAACTGAGAGGGCTGGGGCTCTGTCTTGACGACGGTGCGCAGGAGCCACGCGGCAACAATGTCACCCTCGCTCAGGAACGGCCGCTTTCCCGTCTTGGGATCGTCGGGCAGCTGGTCGATGGCTTCCTGCCGGAACCCTGCTATGATGTGCGTCGGCGCGTAGAATATCCTCACGTCTGCTGCAGGCGCCGTGATGGTTCGCCAGACCAGCTTGGCGATGAACCGGCAGCGGGCCAGGCCCGTGAGAAGCCGGCCCTGCACGACAAGCTGGCCGATCTCGTCGTCGGCGTACCGGCCGGCAATGTCCCACGCGACATCTCTGCTGGCGCCGATCAGCGTCGGGACCTCTTGCTCGCGGCCGGCGAGGACAAGACTCCAGGCAGCGAGCAGCTCTTTCTTGCCGCTGCCGTCCATTACCGTGTGCGGCCAGGTAAGCCCGACGAGGGTCGCATCTTTGAACGAGGTGATGCGCATCCCCAGTTGTGGCCAGCCGCGCTTCATGTACTCCCCGAACGATGTCGGGTGGCCTGGCTCGACGGCAAATTGTATGTACTCGGGCAACCTAGCGTGGATGCGGGCTGTTTGTGTCGACTTTGGGAACCGGCGGCAGATGGGGTCCTCGTCAATGGAGGTTGCGGATAAGTCGTTGTGGGAATAGGCAAACGGCGGCAGCTTGTCGGTAAATTCTACCGGCACATGTATTTCGAGTTTGCCTTCCTTCTAAAGGCGTCATTATTAGCCATTGATCTCTACTTTGGCAAAGCATCGCTGCGCATCCACCGCCAAAGGGCAGGCTCATAGGGCGGTCGCAGGGGCGGCGAGGGCGTGGCCTTACCGTGTATTGGAAGCGTCCTCCCAGCTTACGCCAGTCGCCCATGTCGAGCAAGCGCGCGAGGGCCGCCCGAAGCTTCTCGGCGTCGAGGGGCGCGTCGAAGCGAAAGGTCCAAGCCATGAGCATGTCGCGCGTTTGCTTGGTATTGTCCAGCATGTGAACGGGATACACGTCGACGCCCTTCCGAGGGGACGCCGTCCTCATCTTGTTGCCCATGGTTGTGTTTGGTTTGGGGGTCTTGGCTCACCAAGCGTGAACGCTGTCTGCCTGTCTGGTCTATCGATAGTTGCGGGCGGACAGAAGCCAACCTACTCGTACTCGTAGCTTGGATAACCCTTGGGCCATGGAGGCACAGCGTCGCATTCTGGTTATGAACGGCAAGACGGGTGCGCATTGAGCGTGGCAAAGGCAGCTACTCGTATCTATGTATTACTCCGGATGCTGGAAGCAATTTGCAGCTACCAATGACAGCTGCCGTCGAGGGTTGGGTTTTGCGGCGTGCTCCAAGAACGCGTTCCTCGCCTGAGCTAGTACAGGACTCAGTCGGCCCGTGGAGATGGGGAGAGGTGGAGATGGGGAGAGGAGGGGGCCCTCCTACGCAGGGGGAACGACTGCCCCGAGTGGCCTGCGGTTTCAGAGGGGCGGAATGGCTTGGCGGAATGGCTTGGCGGAATGGCTTGGCGGGCTGGCCAGGGCGCACTCGGGTCTCAGCATTCCACCATGCAAGAACCTTAAAATTAGAATACTGGGAAGGGAAGCCGAGTCACGCAGCGGGCGCATTGGAGACGCTCATTATCGACGGTGGTTTTTTTTTTTTTTTTTGCACTATACGAGGAGTCGGTAATAAGGGCGGTTGTGCAATTGTCCATGCTCGTAGTAGGGCAGCATTTTTATCTGCCGTGGAACATCATCTGTGCAGCCCGTGATCCATGCATGGTGGTGCCCCTGCTTACATGTGATGGCGCTCTCCCAGCTCCCCATGTACTAGGGCGGGCAGGTGTCCGTTGGGTAGGAGCACAGAGTATACTCGTACTCTATTTCAAACACGACAAGGATGAGACACCTGTGCGGCGCAGGTCTAGATTCCTCCACCGTCCTCGGAATGCTGCGCGCAGTGTGTGAATATGTGCAGATATAAAAAGCGGCGGCCGATGGGGCCGGCACAGCTCAACCATGGTTGGGCCAAAAAAAAGAAACAGGAAAAAAAAAAAAGATGTAAAGAATGGAGGAATACTGGTATTCCCGTCAGCGCTGCACTGCGCACGCACACTCCGCCGCACCATGGTCCATCACAATCGAGGCTACCCGGGCTGCCCTGCTCGGGTGGTTCCGCGGTCGATCTCCCGCAACCCGCATGGCCGGGATGCTCGGCGCACGAGTACGAGTACACACACGCGAGCCCGACAGGGCTGACTTCTGGTCAAACAACGCCATAAAGTTGTAGCGACGAGAGAAGGGCAGGCTTTGCTCCTTCTCTCCTGACTGGGTACTGACCACGGTCTACGAGTATTTTCTGCGCAGTATACGAGGGCATCTATCAGCAATCACAGGCGCATAGTACGCAACGGGAAAGGCTTTGCTTGCTTTGACTATGTCATGTCCGTTTGTCTTTACATTCCAGTCTTCCACCCCAATTTCGCTACTGCAAATGCGGCGGCTCTGCAAGACCAAGGATAGGCCTAAAAAGCCCCACAGGCCCTCGAAGAGAATCTAGAAGGCGCGTCAAGTAGAATTTGGCGCAGGTCTGAAGCGCGGAGGGGCTGCAAAAACAAGATTTGCGCCTTTGCTGGGTCGACACTGGTGAGGAGTATCGTGAACCAACCCAACGGAATGTCACGCTGGGACTATATTGCTACTCTACGAGCATTGCCGCCCTCACCCATCTAGTATTTGCTGCGCCATTGCTCTACGGAGGGCATCACTTTGTGCAACAAGTAGTCAGAAATAGTTACACCAGGTGTACCAAGTGTAGGTCTATTCAGGGTTCAATTATAGCCGATCAATCTCTAACGGACCTGCCGCTTTCTTCACGCGTGAACCACCTCAATGGCCGAAATATGCACCTCTGAGCTATCTCCCGACTTTCCTTGGTTGTAGTTTCCACTCTTGAAATAGCACTTGGGCGACTCCCACTCAAACGTGTCCAGGATGGTCTTGTCGCCGTTGATGGAGATGCTCAGGACATTGTCCGAGTACGACATGACATAGGTAAACTTTTGCCCAACAGGCACATTGCCGAGGGTGGTAATGACCTGGTTGCCCGTCGCATTCGGCTTGACCCCGACGGTAATCTCGCCCGTCTGGCTGTAGTACATTTCCGCCAGAGGCCTGCTCGCGTCGCTGGCAAAGACCTGGCCGATGGCGGCGCCGTGGCCGCCGTCGTCTGCGGCGACGACGCGCATGTCGACGGTGAGGGTGTTTGTCCCCGTGGGAGACCACTTTGCGTTTCTGCCGGTGTCCCGGTTGACTTCGCGCAGCTCGGTGCGGCAGTGCTTGCTGCCCGAGGTGGTTGCGCAGCCGGTAATGGACGGGTTGCCGGGGCCAGGAACACCATGGCGCCGCTGGACTTGTCCGTGAAGAACGTAGGACCGGTGTAGCCGTCGCAGCCCTGGAGATTCTTGCTGCCGACAATGGCAATGCGCCCTTTGCTGCCTGTGGGCAGCTGGAGCGCCCACGGGCTAAGGTCAAAGTTGCCGCCAGGTGCGCACGCGGTATCCTGCATCCTGCGCCGCGACAAGACCAGCCGCCGCGGCCAACGTAGAGAACATGACAGTAGAGTACATTTTGGATATGTATAGAGGCCAGTAAAGACTTGGAGTGAAAGCTGTGCCAAGAGTTTTGCTACTTGAACAACTACGTGGGCTTCTGTTGGCGGCAGTTGAGTTTTTATAGTATAGTAGTCCGTACAGAAGCTTGGTATGCAATCTTGGGATCTCCGGCAGGTGGAGATGTTCCACCAATCGGGCGTCCTCCTGCTCCCGCTCAGAAGCCAAAAGAAGCCTGTCAGAGATCGCCTGTGTTTCGCCAATGTATTGGACGAACAAGGTTTGGCGTCATTGCTGCAGCGTAATTTGGTATGTCCGTCCGATCCAACACCGCTTTGCCGACAAGAAGGCCAACAAGGTAATCACCAGGATGTGTTCAGTCAGGTGGTCACCCGTCCAGTGGGACAGCTTCGATGACCAGCGAAGCTTTTCTTGATGTACAAGCCAAGGCGCGATGCCGCTGACCAGCGGGGCAGTGGACCTACTACGGCCGACCTGCCCTGTCTGGCAAACCAGTGACAGACATGCCCATGTCCAAGCATGCATGACAGCAAGAGGACATGTGCACGCAATGTGTTCTTGCACGGCCCGGCAGTCGTGCGTAACACTAATCAAGCTCGTCCAATGGCGTTACACCATGTCCTCCATATCCGGAGCACCACCTTCCTGACGTTGCGCCCTGCACTGCCACTGCCGAAGGCTTAGCTGGATTCTGCAGTGTGGCTGAATCTTTCAGCCGCAACGGGCTCCTGCTGCTTGCCAACGCACAGTCATTATAATCAGCCTCAGTCCTTACCATGTCCCATTATACATGGTCATTGAAGCCTTTGGTTCTTTCTCTCTGTTAAACGTCCTACATTGTGCATGTTAGGGCTGCCAACCACTTGCGGCGCTCTACCCGGTTCATCAAGATACACCACGGCCCCACCGGAACCGACAGGGCCACCGATGACCGAACTGAAGCCGTGCTGGGAGTGTTCCAAGAAGCGTCGCGTGTGCGACTTTACGCGGCCGCACTGTCGTAAATGTCAAAGTCGCGGCGTCGACTGTCCTGGATACGAAAAAAAGCCGCTGAAATGGCTCCAGCCGGGACAGACCCGGTCAAAAGGTAAACGAGCTCGTTCCGAGGCTAGTGACGGTTCCAATGAGAGCGAATGCCGTGCTGTCGCTTCTCGTCTATCCGCGCCACCGATTACCGCGGTGCTGCATTTCGAGGGCCTTGCCATGGTAGAGGGCATCAACTACTGTAGGCAGACCCCCGTTCCTTGTATCAACTGGTGTCCATTTCTCACCGTCACATCTGCCTAGACAACTCAGTCGTCTGCCCCGACATGGAGGCAATCGGGGACGCCGTATCGCAAAGCCCATTCTGCGTCGATGCCAGATCAATAAAATACCTGGCACCGTCGGTTATTGAGAGCGTCATTTCGGTATCTTTGGGCCACCGCATGCTACAGTCGGGAGACGAGTCGGTCGAGCTGGCCAAGAGACTACAGTCTCATCGTGGCAAAGCGATCCGACTGCTCACCAGCGAGCTGTCGGCATATCGCCAAGAAACAGCTGACGTGACGCTCTTGTCTATTTTCATCTTTCTTCTTGCCGAGGTACTACATGCTCCCTGCCTGCATGCCTTGGCCAGGTTTGGTTCTAATTGTGATTGCGACGGCGACTGACAAAGCATCAGGTACAACAATCAATATCCCCGACTTGGAGGCAACATTTCGATGGAGCCCAAGCCATCATAAAGATGAACGGCGGTCTGCGCAACATGCTGCTCAGTCGCTCTTCATTTCATCATCTCTTTCGATACTTTATCCTGTTCGTAACTAGCGCCGTTGGTCCCTCATAGAAGAGTGCTCTGGAGGCTAACGCGAGGCGGGACAGGGCAGACGTATTCGGCGCAACAACTACACCAAACTTGACAGTACCCATGATAGAACACCAGGTTTCTATCTGCGACCAGCTACAGCCGCTTTACAAAACTGGCCTGGCCACAACAGTGCCCTGCGCTCCGGAGTTGATGCAACAAGTCATTCTCGTCAACCGGCAACGGGCGATGAATACGACGCTGGGATTTGCGAGCGCGACGTGCAGGCATACAAGCATGCTCCAAATTCTGGACCAGATTCAAATATTTTCTGCAGAGCAGTGGGCTTTTAATGTTGCATCTGAGCAGCAACATCTGATCGGGCGCGAACGAGAAGCCAACATGCTTGGCGTAGCAAGTCCAACGGCTGATGCCTGGGACTGGACGCTAGTGGGACAGGTTTACCAGGCTGCTGTGGCGCTGTATTGCATTACATCGTTGAGTAGTGGTTTGACAGAGATGTACCAGACCCCTGAAAACTTGCAACAGATAGAGAAAACCCGGATACTGAAAGAGTCTTGTCACGGGTCTCTTCTCGAGGGGCTGAAAGCCATTGCATCAAGCAACGTCCAGCAGCTGCGGAAGCTGGTCATATGGCCGCTAGTCATTGCTGGCATTGTCAGTGAGGGAGATGAAGATGACACGCATACTTTTATTCTGGACGAGCTGCTCTACATAAGTCGCGCGCTGGGCACAGCTTCGCCTTTGGTGGCTCGTGATCTGGTCAAGAGACTGTGGACCAGCTCTAACCTGAAGTTGGGTGCTGGGCACGGGGAGATGAATGTTCAGTGGGACACCTTGTTTGATCGCCCGTACTGTTTTGTAGTGTGAGGTGCGTGAAGGCTTTGTACGAAATGAATTTTACTATAGTCTTGGTTATCTGGCCATTATCCTGGAGATCAAGGATCCAATAGAGGAGGACATTACCAGCAGGCACAACGACATCGCGAGCACAAAGGGCTTGGATAAATACCACTTTGTGATTTTGAACAGCGCATATGAACAGGAAAGAGCGCTTGTTATACAGGTTAATAATCCCAAGGATCAGATCCGCTGCAAGGGAGCGCCCGCTGGCGAGTTGATATGGTGCATTGCTACAGGGTTGGCGGCATGCGGGGATGTAAAGAGTCTAAAAAAATGAATAGAAGTCCATTTATCCAGATAAGCTAGAAATCACAATAAATGACTGCTGTTAATTTTTTTTTAGATGAATTGGCCGGTGTTGGAAATGCAAGGAATTCGGTGATACATATCACTTGTAGGGGTCCTGGTTGTATTGTTGCAAGGTCATTGATCTGTCTAAGTGCTCCGTTTGGTGCAGCCATAGGTGACTGGCACGAAAAGTGGGGCACTTGCTATCTCAACCAATTACAAGTCAGCGTTGCCTTCTTCAATGCCTCCTACAATGCAACAGCCGGCCAGGAGATGAAATGACATAGATGACATGTCAGTACAAGCGATTTGGAGCAGCTACTTGTTCGCCGGAGAGAGTCCGGCTGGTTTTCTGTCCGGTATAGTGTTTTCCTCCGCGAGAATGAATGGTAGAGGCATCATTCAGGCACACCAGATGTACGGAGTTGGGAACGAGGAGCCAAATTACGTACACGGCACGCGTTCCAGTCTAGCGCTATGCTCGTGCCGAACTAGTTGACAACGCCAGCAAAGCATTGTATGTACGGTTGTATTCTTACATATCAGATAATATATTGATAACGGACGACGTAGCTTTGTGACGCGTGTTCCTTGAACCATCTGAAGTACTCGTAAAGCAGGTTTCTGCAGGGTGGGTTGCACTCCGTGGGCTCTTCTCCGTATTCCGGAGGAGTGTCCCTCGCAGACGGAGGACACTTGCGTGTATGCTCCGCCTCACCTGGGGTGTCAGCACGGCCATATTGTGAAAGCGGATTTTCGTCCTCCGCTTGCTGCCCCTTGCCGCAGAACGATAATGTGCTCGCTACGAGACTGCGAGGGTTTTTTTTAACACTTTGCGCGAAAGGAAGTTCTCGCCCCGTACGGCTGGTGGATTTGCCTCGATCTTGATTACACCGGTGCGCAGTACAGGTTTACAAAACCCTTAGCGAGTACGCCGTAGCAGAAAAGGTCCAAAGCTTGTGTTTCATGGGGCCCGGTATCTGCAACTTCCGGCTCGCAAGGCTGGCAGGCTGGCCTGCTCTTCCTTGCAGTCAATCAGCGTTCACCGAACAGATGGAACCCTACCGCAATGTCTCGTGCTGTGCCATGTCGTACTCGTACTCCGTATCGACTAGGTACGGAAATGCCCCGTCCATTGCGCGCTCCATTGGTCAGAGTCATTCATGTGTGGCCCGCCGCGACCAGGTGGGAAGGGCCCGTGGCAGGGTGGCTTAGGGGTCCGACGCTAAGGCTCTTTCAGCCTACATCCGCTGTGAGTTTTTTTTTTCCTGTTAGGCTGGGGCCTATAAGGCTCTAACTTTGCCGCGCCGCCGTTGGCTGGCACCGCATATGATCCGGCGTTAATTTAGTTAACTGCGGACAAACATGCGGATTTCGGGACCATGGCGGAGACCGGCCAGAGAGGGATCCGCGTGGCCTTCGTTGCCCTGCGGAGGAGGCTGCATGGCACGATGCGAGCTGGCAAATTTTGCTTACTCTTGCCCTCTCTTGTTTTTGGCGTTTCGCCCAGTTAGCACCTGCTTGCGGACTTGCTTCTCCATAGCCCACCAAGGATCCCTAGCTGACATGGCGATTACTCGTACGGCCTGCGGAGGTCGGTCAGCTTGTCATACCCGTGCTCCATACGCCGTGCCTGGTGCTCCGTACAGAGTTTACAGCCTTGGTGGTGCTGGGGGTTGTCCCATCCTCGTCCTGGCTGATCCATAAATACTAGGCTTCGGGACCGACTGGCCCAGCAGAAAGATCTCTTGGCCTACCCGAATTGGAATCCACCGAAAATAAACGTGCCGAGTGGTTTACGTGAACTTGCCAGCCGGCAAAAGCGTTTTTATAAACTTGCTCACTGCGCTCTCCGTTTCCTCCCCCCTCCACTTCGACCTGACCTTTACTACGCTATCCTTGTCGTCGGCCACAGAACAAAGGCTTTCTAAAATTTAAGCATGGACGGCCTACAAGTGCCAGCCCATGGTGATAAAACCGAGACCATGGCTGCAACTCCAGATAGCCACACCGAGGTTGGATCTGTCCGTTCAGGTTATAAGCCGACCACATTGAACGAGGAGCCTCTCCCCGGAACACCTCCTTACACAGAAGCACAAACCGAAAAGGATACGCCTTTAGAGGTGACTGTCACCGAAGTCTCGCCCGCAGCTGATGCTGAAGACGAATCCGAATATCCAGCTGCCTGGAAGCTCGGCCTCATCACCATCGCGCTGTGCTTATCAGTATTTTGTCTAGCTCTGGTACGAAATCTTGCATGGCCTGTTTTGAGGCTATTGAGCTCTTCACCTTCTTTTGTGCTAATCATCAACTCTTCAGGACAATACCATTATTGCTACAGCCATTCCTCGAATTACGGATCAGTTTCACAGGCTAGACGATGTTGGCTGGTATGGATCCGCGTACCTTCTCACGACATGCGGCGTCCAGCTCATCTTTGGCAAACTCTACACCTTCTACTCCGTCAAATGGGTCTACATTTTCGCTCTTTTCCTCTTCGAAGTGGGCTCTGTCGTGTGCGGCGCCACGCCTAACTCTCTAGGCCTCATCATCGGCCGCGCCATTGCTGGCCTTGGCTCAGCAGGTGTCTTTTCAGGCGCCCTTCTCATTGTCAGCCGCAGCGTGCCTCTCCGCCAAAGACCCATGTATATGGGACTTGTCGGCGCCATGTACGGCGTCGCCTCTGTTGCTGGACCGCTCATGGGTGGTGCTTTTACCGATAAAGTCAGTTGGCGGTGGTGCTTCTACATCAACCTACCGTTTGGCGCCGTTACGTTTCTCTTCATCATCTTGTTCCTGAACCTTCCAGAACCCAAGGTCGCCCCGAAAAGGTTGACCCTTACACAGCAGCTTCTGTCTTTTGATCTGGAAGGCACCGTTCTTTTCATCCCTGGCATCGTCTCCCTGTTGCTAGCTCTTCAGTGGGGTGGTTCCCGTTACCCATGGAACAATGCCCGTATCATTGCCCTCTTCGTTGTATTCGGCGTTTTGATCGCAGGCTTCCTCGCTGTCCAGGTTTGGAAGAAAGAGAGGGCTACTGTGCCCCCTCGAATCTTCATGAACAGGACCGTCTGGTCTTGCGCTGTCTTCGCCGCATGCTTAGGTGCCGCCTTTTTCGTCATGGTGTACTACGTAAGTCGATTCGTCTCGAGCCTGATGCACGGTACCCCTTGCTAACACTGTAGTTAGCTCCCTATCTGGTTCCAGGCTGTACAGGGCACGTCTGCTGTCGGTTCTGGCGTCAAGAACATCCCCATGATTCTCTCGCTGGTCCTCGTGTCCATTGTCGCCGGTGGCGCCGTTAGCGCTATCGGATACTACGCCCCATTCATGCTCGCCTCTACTGTTTTAATGGCTGTTGGTGCTGGCCTGCTGAGCACCCTCACAGTTGACGCTGGCAAGGGGGAGTGGATCGGGTACCAGATCGTCTTCGGTATAGGTGTTGGGCTGGGTATGCAACAGACCATGGTAGCTGTCCAGGCCTCCCTTGTTCCTGATGATGTCGCCATTGGTACTGCAATCATCATCTTTTCTCAGACGCTTGGTGGCGCCCTTTTCATCTGCGTTGCCCAGAACGTCTTCCAAAACAAGCTGATATCCAACATTGCCGCTACGCATGTTGAGGGCCTCGACCCCGCAACGGTGGTCACTGTCGGAGCCACACAGATCCGTGAACTGATCGCCCCAGAAGTTCTCCCTGTTGTCCTCGAGGCATATAATGCGGCCATCACAAATTCGTTTTATGTACCCGTAGCTCTAGCATCGCTGACCATTATCGGCTCCGCCTTTGTTCCGTGGAACTCGGTCAAGGGCAAGCAGATTGAAATGGCCGCCGCATAAACGCTGACTTGATTCGAATTGTGCGTGTTTTGTTTTCACTTTGTATTTCCATTATAGAACCTAGGGAAAGGGTCGCAGTACTCCACTCTGCATAGTAATAATAGAAGGGATGGCAGCATTGTGGAAAGCGGACATTTCGGTTCTACACCTCAACAGACACGAATTGGTCGCTCGAGGTGCAGCGATTCAGTCACACTCTGGAAATAATATTTTAATAGATGGAATGCCAAAGAGTATTATGCTTCCATTGTACCTAACTACGCTCTTGCTCGTGACAAAAATTGGGCAGGGAAGGCGTCGAGAAGGAATGCTCTTACTCTCGACAGTTTTCAGTCGCTTAAGTCACAGAAGAAAAATTTCATGATTGAATACATCATTTCAAGCTATTTAAGAAACTTCTGTTGAATATGTTTCTTTTCTCGGTTTGCTGCGCGATACTCAATGACTTGCCATGTTGAATTGGGACCGAGGATCGACTTCACGCAACAAGTTACACTGGGGGCATTCAAGCCATAGCAACTCCCTTGAGACGACGGAAGCCTCCGTTGCAAGCAACGTCGCGCTGGAGTTCAACCATACGCTTTTGGTCGCCAATGGGGTCCTCTGAGTCAGCATCGAGAACCCATTCAAGATGCTCGTTGGTGTAGTTTGATACAAAGTCTGCGCCCAAGACTCCAAGTCGCTGACCATACTTGGTGACCTTGTTCCAGTCACGCTGCACATTTTGCAAATCCTTAGAGAAATAAGCGAAGCTGCGCTCAAAGATCTTGCGGTTGAGCTCCGATCCCATAACAGGCTTGAAGTCGACGTACTCCGTCCATGCAGCCTCAGGCTCACTAAGGACGAAGTCGGTGGCACGCTTGACGGCGCGAAGGAAAGCGCGCACCTTTTCGGGGTTCTCAGCCAGGAAGGTGTCATTGGCAATGTAGAGAATGGAGCAGAAGCAGCAACATCCCAACTCGGCCAGTTCGTCGATACGCAGCATCTGCACATCCGTCTTAGGGCGGCCCTGGCTGGCAAGCCACTCCTCAAGCTCAACCATCTGAACATTCTCCAGACCAATACCGGCATCAATCTCTCCATTCTTAATGGCCTTGGAGACATTCATGCCGCATCGAACAGCCGTATAATCGTCAGGTGTGAGACCGTAGTGGGCTGTAAGCTCGTCAATCTGAATTTTTCCAAATTCGCCGACGTAGCCGATACGCTTGCCCTTAAGGGAGCGGAAGTCGGTCGTGATGCCAGAGTCTTTGAGGTAGACCACTCCAGTGAAGGGTTCGTCCAAAAGACTTCCAACGGAAGTGACGGGGAAGTTGCGTGCTTTCGCCTGTGTAGTTTTATCAGCTGATAATTCTGCGAAGGCCTGCCCTAACGTACAGCAAGAGTGTGAATCATGGCCTTGAAACCCATGTTCACATTTCCAGATCCAATGATTTCCGTGACATCCTTATTGTTCATTGATTAGCGTATTTACTATGCTGTGCTAGTCTTAATTCTTACGCTGGGGTCGTTAGGCTCGAGGAGAGCGACCTTGATGCCCTCGTCGGCAAAGTAGCCCTTCTTCTGGGCTAGATAAAGAGGTGCATGATAAGGCGTGGCGTGCCTAACGTGGCATTAGTATGTCTAGACATCGCGCTGAGCTGCACTTGCTAACCAGTTGGTCAAGAAGGTAATCTTGTCAGACGACATCTTGGAGAGCGAAATGCTTGAGGTAGTTAGTACATGCCGAAAAGGCAAGGAAGAAGTTCAAGATGCAGATCCTTTCGCTGGTATTATCCAGATCAAGTTCTCCGGTATTTCTCAGAACAATTGCCTCGCCGGTGCAGGTGGTTGTGCGGGTTCCATGCATCGCAGGAAATGTCGCACAATACACCCTCACAGGCTAAGCATTGAACACCCGGTTGCAGTCTAGTATACGTTACCTCGATCATTAGATAGTATAGCAGCGAGAGGCTCCATGGCTTGTTGGGACGCTCTGTCCGTACCGAAAAGCGATATTTTTTGTTGGTGTGTTAGCGTTGCGGTATGCGAAACCTTGTAACAGAGAACAAATATTAGGGCAGTCGCTGGGACGTGTTTGTTATATACCCCGCGACCGATGTCGGGTCCTTTTGACGGCCCATGACCAATGATATCATTATTTGCTAAACCGCCATTGGATGTTATCAATCACAACTATCCGCTCCGCAAATGAGAATGCTTGGCTCAAGGAAATGCCGCGTTCTAGAGAGGGGTGGTGGGGTACCTGACCGAAGTGACGAGCCGATAAGCCTTCCATAACCGCCAAGGTCCTTCCTGGTTACACGTCGCACAGTAGACAGTACAATTTTCGCCTTTAATTGGAACCGAAGTTGTCATTAAGCCAATTATCGCCCTGCAATTTAGACTACTATTAGGTATGTCAGCAGCGCTTGGCAAATGTCAGCAGCGCTGCCGAGGAATCTGGAAGATCGACCGTCACGGCACCGTCTGCCACCACTGCCGTTTCCCCGAAAGTAACATTATCGAGCCTTACTGGCTTTCCATGGTCCAGCTCAAAGTTATAGCTCCATGAATCAAATGTTATACCGGTTACGGCATCGCTCCCATTGGCTACCAGGCGCTGCACGATAACTTTCTGCCCGTCTTGGGCACCTTGGCTAACGTTGAAGCTGTATTGCTTGCTGGGCCGTTTTTCTGGATCTGGGAGAGGCTCAAGACCGGCTCCATCGACTGTTGTATTGTATCCACGCATGTTTAGAACCATAATCCTAGCCAACTTGCCTGGTCTTCCTGCGCCGGGAGTATAATGTGCCGAATAGGCCGCTTCTTGGTCTGACGAGAGAGGGATCGATGAAATACTGACAGGTCGCTTAACGGAGTTTCGAAGCATTGCTGCAACGGCGATGCTACCATAGTATGGTGCTTTGGTGCCCATGGTGGCCTTGTCCGTAGCGACAGGCTGCCACGCTTGATACTAAGATTCTCACCTGTTAGATTGCAACTCAGCGCATACCCCATAAAGTAATATCTTACCCGATAATTTGTACCTTGGTGCATGTGCACCCTCTTGAATCCAGCAGCAGCAGAGTATAGGTTAAAGTCTATGCCCCAGAGTGCAGCGCCAAATGTATTCGAAAGCCCTGGCCTTCCTTGATTGTAGAGTGAGTTTGTCTCGCCAAAAATAAGTGGCGGGGCACGTATATTCGTAACAGATCCAAATATTTTGTTGTACATATCAACATGTGCATCGACCGAATTTTTGGTTCTGGTGTGGTTCATCAATGTACCTTGCAAGGTTACGCCGGGGGATGTGGCACCGCTGATATAACTTTCGTTGTATTAGAGTCGTGTAGAAAACTTTTACAATGGGCGTACTCACTTGTGTGTTGAAAATAGTTCAATATCCGCGTTCTTGTTTAAGTCTGCTGCCCAGGTGACATCTTCCTTCAAAGGGTTTGATAGGGCGGCAAATGATGGTGCCATGAACCGCGGCTGGCTGGCCGGCAGCTCCGGGCAATGACGGCGAATCTGCGACCGAATCTCCTTGGTACCATTGTGCCACTGCCGTACGTAGTTGGCCTCGTTCCAAGTCGCGGGGCGGACAGGACCCTGTGCGGAAACTGAATACAGGTCTGGCTCGTTTCCGTATTCCCAAGTGTACAGCTTCTCCAGGCCCAGGATTTTACATACTAAAGGTATCGTATCAACTAGCGTTTGCCAGCCTTCCGAATTGTTTCCGCCCAGACCGAGATTGAAGCCGTGTGAAAACTTTACATCTGGCCAGGTGTCGTATGACTCGAAATAAGCTGGCCCTATGTGAATTGTTGTTGGGTAATCTGGGGAACGATTGGGATCGACTTTTCCCACAAGAGATAGACTTTGCGATGCGTCATACAGAGCATAGTCTTGAGTGTTTCCGCCGACGCGAATATACGGTTTCGCGCCCATGATTTCTCCGAGATTGTTCAGCATGTTGTAGGAGAACATGTTCGGGTACGACTTGTTGCCTAAAACAAGTGGATGAGAACCAAGTCAACCGTCGCGCAAGAGACGGCTAAGATTGATAATACTGACCGGCGAAATCGGGAAAAGATGAAAATTCCAGCGAGTAGCTCACGTAGCCATCAAGAGGCTGTCCCGCTTTGCTAAACTCATTGGGAACTACGTACGTGTTTGCCCCTGCAAAGCCAATCGTAGAAGCAGCAACGGCCAAATGAAGTGTATTGACCATGATATGGCCTTATGTACCGTTTTTGATAAAGTTTAAAAAGAATAATAATAACCGATTTGAAGCTGTGTAATATCAGTTCGGCCAGGTTCTCGAAAGCCAGGACTATAGCACGAGCTGCCGCCAGTGGCCCCGCCTTTGGTAGCGCATCATCACCACCACGCGATGAGATGTCGGGCCGAATGAACACGGGCTGGCGCCGTCGGTGATGTGTCTGGCAGGCTTCCCTAGCTTCCACGAATCAGCGCACGCTGGACAGCCTGTCTGCTCTAAATTGGGCAAAGGTCATTTGAGTGGCCAAGCCTTCACATCGTGCCTGGGACTTGGCAGCCTAGGGTCACCAAAGCCAGTTTTCGTCCATCATCGGTCCCAAAAAGGAGAAAAAAAATAATACAACTCGAGTTCGAGAAGCATGAAGCTCTTGCCAGTTTTTGGATCTGAGCATTCATGTATGGTTAGTCATACTCAATAACATGCTTGAGGTATTTGGCGAAGCTGGGCCGTCGCGGTGTTCAGAGCAATTGCTCTAACGCCCCGCCCTCGGCAGCCAAGGATCTCCTTCCCCGGGATTTAAGGACTGTCTTCGGCATCTGGTTTTATTTTGTGGTCAAGGGTATCAAAGCAATAGAAGAAAGAATTTGGTCTCAAACGTATTGCCGCTTGACTTCCAAGTTGGCCTTACATTTCGGCCATTCCCGATCCGCGGCCGTTCAAAAATAATGGGAACGTGGTATAGTTTGTCCACTTGTAATGATATCGGAGAGCCTGGTCCATTATTTGACGGGTATGGGACCAGTTTTCTGATACCTATGCATCAGTCTTTCTGCCGCGCATTGGTGTTCAACTACGTGGGGATATCTCCGCGGACACTTTCCACTTGGAACAGCTCCACGGTTTGCGCCCTTTGATTCATCAGCCCGTGGACCAAGTCTTAATTCCACATATTAAACGAATCAACGAGCACCTAAATATAAAATAAAAGCTACTCCATCTAGATTAAAAAACTTAATGGGAGAAACTATTGGAAGAAGAATGAATTAAAAGAATATACGACACCTACGCCATCGGCAAACTGCGGCGTTGCAAGCTGACGTGGAGCTGTCAACTGACATGGAAACGCGACGTTGATGCGTCATGGCAGCTCATCGATTATTATTATTTTTAAATTACCATTATTATTATTATTATTATTATTATTATTATTATTATTATTATTATTATTATTATTATTATTATTATTATTATTATTATTATTATTATTATTAT
>PXYN01000334.1:0-72845 GCA_003056585.1 Lecanicillium sp. MT-2017a
AAGCTTGAACTATCACGCCACTTCTTTTTTCCCTTTTTTTTCAATATATATATTTCATAACCGCTCGGGAGGTTTGCTTGCCAAATTTTTCTTTGTATTACACCGCTCTCTTCCCCCCACCACACCCCCCCCCACTCTCCTTTTTGCTCTTTTCTCCCAAACTTTTTTTTTTTTTTTTTTTTTTTTTTTTCACTCACCCCCCCCCCCCCCCCCCCCCCCCCCCCCCCCCCCCCTTTCCCCTTTACGCCAAGTCATCTCTCCCTGCCAAGCCGTCTCCCAGCAAGGCACCGATCTTATCCTTACCCGGCCTTGGGGGTCTTGGGCCATCACAACACTTGGCTCCCTCCCTCTGCAGGTAGGTATCCCTGGCGGCAAGAAACGCGTACTCGTAACCTCTTTCAGCCACAAAAAATCAGGTACTGGGGCGTCATTGGCGCCTAGGGTCCAAGTGGCGTGGCCCCTGACACCAAACTCTATTATAAGGTTAGTCTCATGGGGCTCTCTCCATAACTCGCCCCAGCAACCCCCCCCTGTCCGAGACGCCGGTTGGCTGCTGATTCGCTCTCTTGGTGCGTTACAGATTTGCGCTGCTTGTTTTGGCGGCTCTGGCCGTATTCGTACGCGTAGCCTCACACGGTTTGGAAAGCGCAAAAGCCATCTTATATATATACCATCCATGGCATCTCTACGCTCGTCCCAAGTTGATATCCTAGGGCCGCCTGTTCTGGCTCTGCGGACCGAAGCAGCGTTGCGCAGCCCGGATGCTTCGGCGCGCGCACAGCTTTTTTTCTCGCAATTTAACCCTTGGCCTTGGCAAAGCGGCTCAGCCACGACAAATACCGCGCGTGCCGTTCCAAGGAATTAACAATACGCCCATACTCGTAAGATGACCGCTGAAAATCTGCGCACGAGGACCCGTAGAGACCGCTGGAGGAGGAGGATGAAATATCCTCTATCCGTTGTCTGCAGCATAAGACAGCATCGTGGTCTATGCGACAGCCCTGCCGATAACTCTGATGCGTGTTGCGGCGGGTACTAGAAAAAGATGCGACGTCAGATGAACCGAATCTGGTAGCATAAAGCATCTTCCCTAATTAACAAGCTTCTTCAGGTGCGGCGGCAGCATGCGCAAATATAATTACTGCGAGTTGCTCCGTACTCTGCGGCCTGACACATTGGCCCCTGAAGTGGCTCTAGTGGAGCGGCTCCTCACCATGCCAGATGCATCGGGTCGTTGTCAAGTCATTAATTCTTCATAGCACTACATGTGTTCCGTACCCTGTACAGACGACTACTATGGTATGACCATGTCTGTTCGTCGCAGGCTATACCCTGTGTAGTTTGTATGCTCTAATGGTGTATATCACAATAATAGTTCAGAGCACGTCTCGCGGGTCGTCTTGACCCCATGCATCCTCCCATTGCCTCATCAGAACTGTCAGTGCTCCAGTACCCTTCAAACGCGGCGCATCCCAAAATATATATCCCCATAGCCGCAGGGGTCTGCCGACGTAGTCTCCATATATATTGCTGTACTTGTTTTTCCAAACTGTCGTCCATGATAAAGGAGGATAGCCGGGTAGTGTAACGTCGCCTTCAAACAGCATCGGCTCGCCTGTCTGTTGTTTTTGCTCCCTTTCTGAAGACTCATACAGGCGAAGATAGCCCTGTACGCTAGCGCCAATAGCCTCGTCCTCGAAAAACGCATTTGGAGCCGTACAAATGTGTGTCTGCATCATCGAAACGACGCCTTCGTGATCAAGGTCTGCAAATAAAACCTCATGTAAAAGCTCCAGTCCGTGAGAGGTCGTGCCTATTAACAGGCCTTTTCTGAAGACTGTTCAACAACCTAGTCAGAGACACAGAGGTATCACAAGAACACAAAGATGCGGAGGGCACCCACTGGTATCCAATTCAAAGGCCCCATCTGGCGTTGGCGGTCGCCGCTGATCGTCAAACCTCGGGTTGTCGGGATGGACATCCCGTTCGATCTTGGTGAATATCTCATCGTATTTCCCCTTGACATAAAAGTATATGCACACAATTTCTTCAACCTCCCACGGTTCGAATAATACGATGAAACGGCGGTGAATATCTATACCGTAAAGGCGTTCCTCTATGGGCCGCATGGCTCTGTGTGGCCCAAGCCCAAGCACATTGCAGAACAGCTGAAAGCGATACACGCTTCGCATAAGCCTGTACTGCTCTGTCAGAGAAGGAGTCAAAGCTCCTGCTGTCACTCCATCTCCTGTTTGTCGGCCGAGATTCGTAAGCGCCCACTTTGCATAGTCGCTCATGACCTTGTGGGCAATGTTGTAGAAGGAAGCCGCTTGCACGACCTCCTCGTCGCTGAGCCCCGCGTCTATTAATGAATGAGATGGATTGAAGCGATTGTCCTGGTACTGCTGGAAAAACAGGCCAGTATCCGGCTTTGATATATGGTCCGCGAAGCCCGGACGACGAGAGCGACTGACGGCATGTGCCTCGGCGGTAAGTGGCCCCAGAGAAGCATCCAAGCTACACGTTAAAAGATATCTCCTATCCAGCGCATATTGCTCGTGGAACACTGGTGAGGCTCTCACCAACGCTGCGAGCTCTTGGAGTTGCAACAAGGAGAGAAGGTGACGTCGAACTTCGGCTGGAAGGTTTTCTAATGGCGCATTAACCTGCACCCTATTGACGAGTGGTCGTGGATCGAGCGGCCTGGGAGGTGGTTGTGCCGTCTGTGGTGTACTGTCGGCTGCCCGTGTTTTCGCTCTTCGTCGGGATGAGAAACAACGCCAAAGACGCATGCTGAACACGGTGCTGGCCTGTCAGGAGCGAGACCGTTGAGAGCGTCCTAGCTCAGTATCGGGCGGCTACTGATTTCCTCCTAGTGCGAACTGATACCAAACAGTATTAGCAAATGAGATGCTCTTCCACTTCGGCGATGTAGGTGTCAATGCGGACATTGATGGGCCCAATGTTAGGCGCCGTTGCACCGTTGCAGCGTCCCCTTCGGACTGTGTCACCTAGAAAAGCCGCCAATAGAGGATTCTGGGCATGGTGCTCGGGCCGACTTGCTGGGGCTTGGGCGCAACGGGGATGATTCACTTTCAGCAGTTACCATGCTCGAAACCACTTATACACACATACAATGTTCTTAACTACGGTGAATGAAGTTCTCATCTAGAATGCAGAATGCATTTGACCTCGGACTTTCCGGTTATGAAATTACGGGCGCTCCTAAAAATTTGGTAGCTTGTCAACGGGTAAGCTGTCGCTAGTTTTCCGCCCAATATTGTGTAAAGCACAGGTACGACTGGAAGGCGTGTATCTCCCAGCCCGCAGCTGGCCCATTTGCGCTTACCAGATATGAGACGCTAAACTCTACAGGTGCGAATTGTTCCGTCCAATGAACAACCATGTTCTATAAAACGATGATACCTTGTGCTGATGCAAATAGTAGTAGTATGTTTTCCATTAAAAATCACTAGTTTTCTATATATACAGTTGCTCGGTTCATGGCCTGGCGCATTGTTGACCAAGATCCATTCTGCTACTTGCTTCGCATCTACACTGTTGATCTGCAAACTTGAGAAATAATGCTCTGGACTTTTCCGGCTGCTCTTCTCCTCGCCACTGGCGCAAGTGCACACACTGCTGCTTTTGTGAAAGGTATGTTCTGTGAGGTATGTGCTTCAAAGGTTGACGCCCTCATTCATCCCTAATCAACGCTCTTTCTAGGGTGGCCCGGACCCAAACAACTACAATTCCAATGCAAATGACCCTGTCAATCCCCTTTGGATGCTTTCCAAAAATGACTGGTGGATGCAGAGGACGAGCGGATGCCTGAATAACCCGCCAAAGAATGGGGCTTCTGTTGCCCTTCCAGCCGGCGGCCAGTTCACAGTCGAGCTCGCCCATAACCAAGCCCAGACAAGCCTCTCGTACAACGGTCAGTACACCGGCGAGTGGCCAGACGGCAAGGATCACCCTGAAGACTGGCGCGGTCCAGGAAATCCCCCGGACTGTATCCAGGATGACGGTGCAATGCACACCCATGACCAGTCCACGGCTGCTGGAACTGCCTGGGCCATCTCTTACGAGTCTGATCTGAGCAAGGTCACTATGGAGAATCTAGTCGTCTTTTCTGTGTTGCCCAAGTAAGTTGTGGTGCGAAAACAGACTTCTTACATGTATTGACAGCAGTTAGTTCTCCGTGGAAACGTCTGGCTACATACAATGTCCCAAAAGATCTCCCTCCTTGCCCCCCAGAGGGCTGTTACTGCGCCTGGCTCTGGGTTCCTGACGGTTGTAAGTATTTGTTGCAAATACTAGCGCACAAGCGGCCGCTGACACTTTTGCCTCCATCTCAGGTGGTCAGCCAAACATGTACGTTATAGTTCCGAATCAGCATACTGAAAACTCCCCAACTATTTTATTTACTAAACCTCGTTAGATACATGGCTAACTACAGGTGCCACGTTACTGGATCATCCTCAACTCGACGTCTTGCCCCAGCTAAGCCTCCTGTATACTGCAAGGATGACCAATCCAAGTGCGTCAAGGGCGCCAAGCAGATGATTGCGTGGAACCGTAAGTGAGACTTTGAACACTGTTTTCTTACGGTTATTAACTAATCAACTGTAGAGGCGGAAGGCAACAACGTCCAAGCCCCGAATGGCGCATCTCCGGGCTACAACAGTGGAATGGGCTGGGCGCCGGGTGCCCAAAATGACATTTTCCAGTAAGAGAGTATGGCCATAGTAACCAGTACATATGTTTGTAAAGTTCGTATATATGACAGTTCTATAGTTTATTTTTAAGCCAATACTACTCGATGCCCGCTCCCCGAAGGCTGATATAAGTAAGAACCATGAGCAAAATGCAGCACCTGATGCCACTTGCCGATCCACACTTCCATGCAGCAATGGCGACGAGAAGCACAGAACCGGCAGCAAGAGGGGCCTGGGACTTCTCAAGAGTATTTGGTGCGGAAAATATGTTTTTTATTCCTTCCAAGTGACAATATGTCCATTTGTTGCATTTTGGCCCCGTAAAACTGGCTTGCGCCAAGACACGGGCCATAGGCGTGAGGGTAGACCGCGGCTCTGCAGACTGTGAGAAGGACACCAAACAGTGTGAGAGCGGTTCCATTTCTAAAAGAGAATGTGATGCACGTTGGAGATCTTGCATCATATTAGGAGCGATTTCTTCATCTAATCGTATCGGATGGTAGGGATCTGGGGACATTGGGGACAGCCCCTCTGGCAATGCACAACCGACTACAACGTCCGCGGTGACCGCGACGATTGGCGGACGCATAGTGGCCTGACGGGAGTTACAGCCGTAAAACGACTTTCTTATATCCACTTTGTTGAGTGATCAAACAACTAGAAGTCGGGATGGCCAGCTTCGTGAGCAGGCGGAGGATGATTGATCGCAGCTCCGTTCCGGGACCGACTGAGACAGCGCTGTTTGCATATCTTTCGACTCAGGCACAGTATATTTATGTGTAAGAAAACGTTGAAGCGTAATTAAAATCGCAAATCGAGCAAAAACTCATTCTGTGCACGCGTTTTAAGGTGAAAAGCCCGTGTTTTGGCACAGAACAATTCGGGCAAGGTCGCCGCCTTCAGGTGGCGAGGCAGAAAGCTCAGCGTCCAACTTATGCTGCCGGGTTCCCTTTTTAAAAATTTAGTAATGCACGAATAGTGAGCAATATTGCGGAATTCCGGCATCAACGGTTCGCGCCGCATGCACAGTAAAAGCTGCCTCTTAGTGGCCCAGCCCTTCCCCTCGCCGCCCGTGTCGGAGGTTTGCCTCCACACCTCCGCAACGCTTGATCTGAGTTGCAGGCGGGGAGAAATGTACCAAATGATATAAGGCTTAAAACTGGATAAAGTGAGATGTAGTGCGGCTATTATCCGGCTCTTAATTCCTGGCAGATAATATTTCGCGCAGTGTGTGAGGGAACGAGGCACATGGGAGAGGAAAGTTAAAAGTTATAAATTAAGTACGCCTCACAAATTCTGCGTCTAATCTGTGAAGTGTTGTAATGTGAGCCAGGTGCTGAACAACATCACATTACCGCCAGAAGTACCCTTTGCTAGATCTTAGTAGGCGTATGGCTGATGTCAGGCTTGACAACCTGGCCATTCTTAAGCTGGCCGTCTCTGTACGCAGGCCAAATAATGAGCTTCTTCGCGTGATCCACCACGGCGAGAGTTGTAAACCCTTCAGCAAACTGGCCGCTCCAGCCAGAGGTAACGGTAAAGGCTCCGCATTGGACCGGCCCTCCATCGGCCCTGGAAGCCTTGTTGTTGCCACTGGCCTTGACAACCATGGTGCAAGGAGTTGGGTTGCCGGACTTGGTGTTTACGGCAAAGTTCCAGGTGCAAGTCTTGTCGGCACTGTCACAAGTGCGCTTCATGTTCTCGATAGTCCATTCGACGGCCCGTTCAGCTACATCAGCGACCGGGACAGCAGCGACTGTAGCGGCCGCAATGAGGGTAGCAAGTAAAGTCTTGGTGATTTGCATTTTGAAGGCGGTATGGCGTTGAGATTGTTGGTTTATGGTGTTCGTTGGTGGGCACAACACAAGTGAGTAGGCTGCCTGTAAGTCGAATGAGAAACACTTGGCCAGCGGCGTCGCGACGTGGCTCTTTTATAATTTGAGCCCAAAGATATACTAATTTAATAGGATATAGTTCAACTAAGAGGCAGTCACACTTAGTTCCATTAAGGTCAAGGGTCCCATCTCAGCCAGCCTTCTGTCGTATTAGCACCGTAACCGTGGCAAGCGGAGTCAATACAATGCTCTGTGTTTAGGGCGGTCGCTGAGTGGCTGGGCCAGCGTTGCGGTTACATTCAGACCCCGCCAGCTGAGAAGAGTAAAGCTTGCAAGATCCGCAGCCCTAGCTGCCTAGTAGGCCCATGTGATTATTTTTCAAATGCAGCTTTGGGATAAATACGAGGAATTCAGCATGACCTGTACGCAACGCCACTGGCCAGCTGTGAGGCTGCTCGGAGACTGGCCAAGCATTCGCGTATCCCAGCCAGCCCACTATCTGCCGGCGCTAGCGGTTGGAAGAGAACCTAATTTGGAGGGCCATGACGTCTGCAGCACTGTTCAGGCTGAGCCCGTAAGCCTCGACGGCAGCGGGCCGAAATCTCGTATTCCATTAATAGTCCCTAGGGTCTGATCCGAAGAAACTCCCTCATGCACGATGAAGTTATCTTTGCGAGCGAAATCACCTATGCTGTGCAAGAGCACTTCTATCGCAATGCTTTGACGCTAGTGTGAAAGTCGCTTAAGGAGCGCTATTTTGCTGAGGAATTTGGGTTGTCCAGTCATCCTTCTAGCACCAACGCCTAGCGCGTCGGAGGTTTTTAATTTTTCCGCACTGATGGTAGGCCTAGTGCGTCGCTACTCAGCTAGCAGAATAACAAGACTACGTCTGTAAATATTCTTTCTAGGATTACAATTTAAAAACTGTTACTGGGGCTCTATTACTGATACTCCAGGCTACGACGTTCATGTGGCTGGGTCTGGACCAGGCGGTCATTGGCTGGTCTACAAGATCGTCCACTCATGCCGAATGTCCATCTGATCACGTTAGCCACAATATTGAAACCTTGGGGTCAGCGACAGGGCAGATACGAGCCGCGTGCATGGAAAGTTTCGAGTGCAACGCACCTTGCAGTACAGTGGACTGTACGAGAGATACAGCCATTTATTCGAACACTTAGTAGACACCCTAATCGAGCACCTCATCGAGAGGAACGAATCTGTCGACGGATCCATGCCGTCGTGCTTCATGAACTTATAGAAGCAAGCAAAAATGCATCAATGAAACATTATGGCTTATTTTATTCTTCCTTTGGTTTTTATTTATATTTATTGTATTTCTTACTGTTTTCATCAGGAGAGGGTTGGGGGGGGAAGTTGGCGGGAGTGGGACTGAAGTTATCTACGTGGAGGTTGCTACTGCACCGCAACGAACGCCATTTCTACAACATGTGATATCGCTTAGTAAGTAAGTCTTAAGAGAAATTTAGCATGCTAATAATTCTATTTATATTATGTACATGCTAAAAGTGATGTCTACATGCTGTATCGAGAGCCTGTAACAGCCATTCGTACCTTAGCCAGTGGCAATCTTCTGGAGCTGGGAGTAAGCGCCATTAAAAGTATCAGAATCGCCGCCATACTTGTAATGGTCGTTATATTGCCAAATGGTGCATTTAGGACGCGTCAGTCTGCAAAGGACAACACGGGCAAACAAGTGGTAAATCATTCATCTAGCTAAGCAAAGATCGTGGAACTCAGCTAATATGCAAAGTATCTGGCGACTTAATAGCAGTAAACTACCCCAATAGGCTGGGGCGTGATTTAACCCGCCTCTGGGGGATGTGAAATGACACTTCCATTGCTGCTATGCGCAGATTTTGAGACCCAAGATTCTATATGCAGAGCCATTTGGTGGCGATGTCGGTGAAATGCCGCAAAAGCATCCATGAGATTGGCGCGGGCAGACCACTGTCTGAAGATGTTGTCCAGATCTGCTCCCTCGCCAACGAGAACCTGAGAGAAGGGTATCACTTCGATCAAACCTGACGGATCGGGCATTGACAGCGGAGAGAAGAAGCACCGCGCCTGTTTCAGCTCTGAACGTGCTGAGACAGCAGCCAGCGCAAGATATTCGAAGAACTCAGCTGCACCGCTCTCATCCTGTCCAAACAAGGCCAGAACGGCTCGTATTACTGGTGTATACTCCCTCTGAATTGCGTCTCTCGCGATAGCCACGTACGCAGGAAGGCCAATTCCTCGTATCGGTGTCGCCAAATGTCGTGGGTGCTAACCAATTGGGTGAACGGATCCGAAGAGATGTAGTGACGCTGGCCACGTTGCGATGGAATCCATTCCCCTGCAAGCGCTCGCCGATATGGGAACAGTTGCGACAACACGTATGCCGAATATGTTTGTCGCAATCAGTACTTCTCCAATGGTTGCAAGCGCGAAGAGTCGGGTTTCAGCCACAGTCAACGCAGAACAGCGTGTGTCACTCTTGTTACGGCGGCATTGCTTTCGGATGTTCAGCGCAACACTGGCAATCCCATACTTGCACAAGTCTGCAAGTTGATTAGCCGGAATCAGTACGGTGACTGAACAACATGTGCCTTACAGTTCGCAATTGCGCTAATAAATGCGGCCGTAAAGCAGGACGCATCCTGAAGATCAACGTATTGGTCTTTCTTCGGGCAGTGTAAGATGAAAAGAACGACTCTTTGGTTGCAGACCTGTCTGAGGCGAGGCAATATAGGCGTAATCCAGCCACAAGATGGGGGGCATATATCCTCATTGAGAAGAATCTCAGACAATTCCCCCTCAGATCTGAGGCTGTGCAGTGACTCGACGACGGCGGCGAACTCTTCCGGTCTGTGTCCGTATGCAGCGACCAAGTCAGTCGGGGCAGACCAATCACGCTGCCCTCCAGGCTTTGCGTCTTCCAAGTCCAATTGCTTCTCATGTGTCTCTGTCTTGTTATCTTGAGGATTTAGAGCCTCTGGTATGGAATAGTGCATTCGCCCGTCTGACGTGAGGCTGTCTGCATCGTCGGCTTCGTAGCTGCATTCGCTGCTGGCGACCGGATCGTCGGTGTCGCTAGAGCTACTCTCCGTTGGATCATAGTACTCTGAATCAGAAGCAGCTCCGTTCCGGTTCACGCTCAAGATCGGTAGAGCACGAGCCTCCCGCGCTTGTACCTGTTTCGCTATCAGCTCGGGTTCGAAAGTAGTTTGGACGTTGTGGAATGAACATGCAGTTGCAGAGCGACTTGTTGAGCGTAGAGATCTGCGGCCAGGCAAGCTCTCAATCCCGTAATCTCGACGTATAACCTGGGCAGTGATTAATTTCCTAGGAATGGTCATGAGCACCCTGCTTTGTCCGCACCTCTGTGGTCAGGTCTTTAGCTTTGATCGCTGCTGCTCTGCGTGGCCTCATTGCGGTAACCCGTGGACACTGAATCACACATAAATAAGACACAAATGATCGAACCAAGCCCTAGAAGTGTCCTGCACTGGTCAGACGGTGCGAAATGATGCAGACACAATACCATGCACTGCAATGTTCTCCTACCGCACCGATGTAAGAACTGCCGGACAGCGAAACGTGCATGCGGCTGTAATTTCCCGGATCTGGCTTTTGAGTAAAGTACTTCAGATAGGTAGGTACCAGCTTGATTGGGCAGAATTTCTTAGGTATGTCGGTACCTATCTATGTTTTGTACCAATCTGTCAAGCGAGATCTGGCAGCTGTCAAGCAAAGACGGCTGCGTTTGTCAAGCCGTCGGCTGGTACCGGCGCGACAGTGCATCTCCTCCAGGCGATTCGACTAATTCTCCATAAAGTAGTTATTTAAAATACATAAAAATATTCTGAATTACTCCCAGACCATATTTAGACTTAATAGAGTATTATAGTCGTCTGTTGGCCATTTCCAACGCTTTTTAAGACAATGTCCCGGGACCTGCGATGTCCAACCAGGCCGCCCGCCCACTACCTAAGCTGCGTACAGGTGTCTCGCCTAAGGTAGGTAGGTACTAGGCGCCCAGCACCTTAGTAGGTACCTAGATAAGTAGTAGGTAGGTAGGCATCCCATGGGAGGAAGGAGCAATGGGCGATACACAAACATGACTACTTACCTACCTACCTTAGGTTGGCTTCGCCAGGTTGCCCATTACCTACATGTAAGCTTCTTTCGATCCCCAGAGCCTCCGACCCTGCTCGACGCCAAGGAGCAAAAGGGGCAAAATCGCCGATTCTAAGCTTTTTCCGTGACGTAACAACCGTCAATGGCAAGATTGCTGTGCCGTATTTATTAAGAGACATTCTAATTTATTGCAGGCGCGGTACAACCTACGATCGTGTGGCCTAGCCAAGACGCACAATGTGGCCGATGTATCACTGTCTCGGCACTCCCTACGGCCGTCTATCTCAGCCAAGAAGCACAATGTGGCCGATGTGTCCCTGTTTCGACGTTACCTACGGTCTTCTAGCTTAGCCAAGAAGCACAATGTGGCCGATGTGTCCCCGTCTCGATACTACCTACGGTCGTCTGTTACTATCCACGCCGTCGAAACACTTCCAAATATCTCCCCTGAGGTATTTGAAACTATCCCACAAGATCCGCAGGGTCAGAATTTCTCCGCAGAGTATGATGCGGTTTATGTTCCTCCAGCAGAGAGCGCATCATGTAGCCCAGAGTTTTCAGGTCTTCCCTGTCTCCCTTTCGAATTCCGCTTGAATCCATTAAGGACCAACGAAAGTCGGTCATGGAGTGACCCGACGATACTTGATAAAGAATTTCACGGCACAATGGGATTCAAGGAGCTCGTGAATGTTGCCCGTTACTTCAGCGTTCCCCGGTCACGGGAAGAACTCGACCACTTTCTGGGATTGGCGAAGAGTCGTTTCCCACCTGATTGTGGCTGGATTTGGCCACTATTGCAGAGTTTTGAGGCTCATAGGAATGAAGAAGTGGCTTTGGTTTTATTGTTTTGCCCTATGAAAGACAAATATTTGGGATGCAATGTACCTGACCCAACCCTGACTGACTGCTTCTTTGATGGTGTTTTTCAGCGTAAGTGTCGAGAATTGAACTCTCCAGCTCCTGAGCTAACTCATTTAGACTTGTGGCAAAACGGGGTCAGCAGTATCGGCATCGACTTCCGGAAACAATGTCGTCGTGATTCAAAAGACAAACACTGTCGGACCTTCACAGTTAAGGGAGAAATCATCACGCTGACTATGGCGACCGCCGTTGAGATTTTGATAGCCCGTAGCGTCTTCGGAATACGGGTAATCGCGACCGCTGGGTTCTCAGTGGCAGTGTGCCAAGCTGGATCAGCCCTGGACTGCCTCCGACAAATTGATCCAACCCTCGTCGGCCAGTTATTTCGTGTGCCTTGGCACCCTGCAGCGCTGATCACAGATGGTTACGGCCATTTTAACAAAGTAGCTGCGAAGAGTTTGTTGCAAGCACATGTCGTTCCGTTTATTCAATGTGCGCTTCGGCACCGTTCTAGTACTGGTCTCTCCATTGACGGATGTATTGTGGACGACCTCTCGTCATGGTATGCCTCTTGCCGATCTCGATCACTACAGACATTATTCGGCCAATTCGACGCGAGTGTTGTCATGCTCCCACCGTCTAAATTGCTGAGTGATCAGTTCGGCATCAGCGGTCACACGTTTCATAGTGATCTGCGAGACACAGCATCTCAAAATACTCAGAGTGCTTCCTTCCTAGTTACATCGGCATCATCGGACATGAGCTTCGCTAGAATTTATGACTCACTGCCCTCAAAACCGACATCATTGCGCCACAATCTTTCAATGGACTTCGGATATATCGATACTCTGACAGCCACCCAGATGGACTTACGGGTATCTCAATCTATTCAAGCTGTCGCAGATCACCCGGTTGCAACACAATGGCTTTCCGCTAATGAGATCAACCTCCAAGTTTTCGACAGTTCCAAATCTTTTGAGGACCGGTTCCAAAGTTTCCATCGTATCCGACGCGACGGGCCACCTAAAGCACAACCTACCCAAAGTAAACCACCGCGCATTGTAGTTTCGAAGGGCGCAAGTAGGTCAGAAAAGCGTAAGGCGACAGTGTTCAATTACAACAAGTCTGAGAAGGGTAGGGCTGCCCAAAAACGATGCGCTCAGTCAGATCGTCGCAAGGCGAAAGTGGCAGCGTGGAAACTAACCCCACGCGGTAAGGAAAGCATAGCGAAGGCAGTTGCTACGCGACGAAACAAAAGACGCCTTGAGAGAGCGAAGCGACTTGCAAAAGGTGCAGAATAACTTGGGTGGTGTGGGTATGCATCTAATGCGGATGAAAAAGCAAGCTGTAACAATCATGTGCCAGGGAAACGCCCAGACAGCTTTGTGTTGCTATTGCTTGGCACCGTGAATATTTTAATGCTATAATGGAGCTTAAACATTGCAATGACAGATAGAATCTAGCTCATAATTGCGACCTTAACATATGGGATTTCTAGCCACTATCACTGCCAGTGTGGTTCTACTTTATGACACAACCAGATAATTCTGAGTATACGTAAGTATTCTTGACGATAAATTTAATAACTTCTTCTAATAAGGGCTGAGAATATTGGGATTAAAAGCAATGATTGGAGGTGGCAGTGTTCTCTCTATGTGACTTGCGTCTTACCCGTTGTCCAGAGAAACCGCCCATATATCTCGGTCAAAAACTTCAGAGGAGACTCTCGTTAATTATATATGACAGTAAATTGGAGAACAAACCTTGATAGAGCGTTGCCAGCTGTTGCCAGCTGAAAGGCTCCGACGTTTGTATCCGGCCGACAAACAGACTATTAAAGTGAACTCTCACCGCGCAGTTTGCTTCTTTCTTCTTCATCTTTCTCTTTTTTTGATATGCCAAATTAATTTTATCAGTTCACGTCGATAATTTAAATAGCAATTTGCCTCTGAAGCTTCCCAGATCGCTGGGTCACAAACAGGCTGTGACCAAAATGCCTAGAGCGCGTACGATCCCAGGCGGTTTCGAGTCGATGCTCAAGCTGACGCGCGTGAACGACCATCTTGAGCTTCTGAGCCCGGGCGACGACGAAGAGAAACCGACGACATGGGCAGAAACTCTCGAGTTTGCCCCCGTATCCGCAGAGTTTACTGGGGATAGCGTGAGATACGTGATAGAGTTTGATGATGATTGGGTACAATTTGAGGTTCTCAATCGTGCCTCAAATATGTGGCCAGGAGAGACGTTCGCAGAATCCGCTCAGGGCTCTGAGGCGAAGCCAAACCTATTTACAAGGATGATTAGTGCTGGGCCTGAAAGCGCTGAGGCGAGCGCTGTCACTCCGCCAGAATGTTTTCTGATTGGATTTTCTATGAGTTCCTTGCAGCCTGTGGTGATGGTGCCGCCCCGCGCTGGTCAGAACACAAACACCGCTACATTCTGTGACGACTCTTTGACAGGACCGCCAATTAAATCCACAACTACGGGACTCTCAAGCGGGTACTCAACAATCTTGGTGCAAGAAATGGCCGTCCCTGGGAATCTGTCAGCTCTCAAGCGAGTGGTCGTCGACATGGCTCCCACAGATGATGCGGCCTCTGCTGAATCGACCCCGACGAAGAAGGGAAAGTCCAAGTCAAAAGCGCTTGCGACAAAGAAAAAGGTCACAGCAGAGAAATTGGCCGAAATCTTCAGTTCTTCTGACATTCCTTTCGACGACGGTTTAAGGCAAGCTATCCGCCAGTCTGCCTTGTCCCTTCAACGTGGGACACGCCCCGTCGTGGTCGGCTGGGCTGCGTGCCCTGAATTACAGGACAAAACTCTCGCGTTTCGGCCAGACCCAGCCAATCCTGAAGGGCCCAAGAACCGACCTTGGAAAGATTGCACCCCAGATGGACGATATTCAATCTGCAGAAACAGACAGCACGCAGCAGGGTTCCTGCTACGTTTGCGACCCATTATGGTCATGGATTTTCCCGCAGATCTTATTGTGATGCTGGATACTTTTGCGAAGGACTTTCCGTACGATCGATTGACAATGACCTCAATGCTTCACGCCTGTTGCCTGTGGGTGGATATCAAGACCGACCTTACTCACAATTGTGAGGAAATCTTTTGCGCAAAGCAGAAAGGAACAAGCTTGGAGTCATTCCAACAGGATAAAATTCCTGATTTAGTCTCTTTGCCCGAGCTGATCGTGTACTTCCCCTCCTACCTAGCTTGGGCAGAGTACCATAGGCTGGTAGAATATCCCCACCCCTTCCGGTTCGTGAAACAAGCTGCTGCAACGGATCGGAGCAACAACTCTCGTTTTCACGTAAAGCATGACGCCATCTCACGAGTCTCAGTGGAAAATTGGGTGTCTCAAGCTACTCAGCGTCTTCCGGCCTTTTCCTCGACAGATCGAATTACCATCTATCCGTCCGACATGATCGACTCCGAGCTCTGGCGGCCTGAACGATTCGATATCTCAGCACCTACCGATTTGGAAAAAGCCCTCGTCGGACTCGGCCCCATCTGGCAATATGGGCCTCCGAGCTTTCTGCAACCCTCTTACAACTCGACAATTACAAGTAGTGTTGCTATGCCGAAGACTTTGGCGGCAATTTACTACACGGACGGAATGAGCCCCATCAGCGCTCCACAGCCAGATGAGTTCTGCAATGCCTCCATGCCTGGAGTCAAGTCTGCCTTTCAACATCGAGAAACAGTTAGCGGTGTTTGGAAACCGTACATTACACCAGAATCCTGTGTATCCGAACCTCCTCAGCCGGGTGTCAGCCCACATCCTTTCGTCCCCGCCACTAGCAGCACTTATCCTCTGTCAAAACTCCCTCATTTGTTTACGACAAGGAATGTTATGGGCCCGTGGATTTATGATGCAGTGTCAGATGCACTTACTACGCAGGTGCGGTATCTTTCGGCCGCTGGTTGTCTGACATGTCCACCTGGGACGCAGTGGTTCATTGATTGCGACTTAATACCTCGCTTCTTTGGGCTTGAATCAGCCGAAGAATATTTCAGTCGACCAGTTGAAGAGCAGGCAAGACTCAGAGCAGAAAGGCTTGGGTTTCGCGATGACAAGCCCCCAGCCACCCAAAATCCTCCTCCTCCAGGAGACAGTAAAGCTCCCGTGATCGATCCCGAAAAGCCTCTGCCACTTGAGATGCTCGACAACATGATAAATACCAGAGACATCATGCAAGATACCCCCCATATATCCGCTCTAGATTTGATCGAATACCTTGAGGAAAATCGAAAATTGGGGGCGGATGGATCTCCCGCCTCTGTGGTTGTGCGTACCATCATGTCCAAGATCACTGAAATCATGTCAGACATGAATCGTCTTGCAGATTGCCTTTGCTATGATGAGAAAAATAAGGCATTTCATTTTGGCGAAGGTGAGTTGGCTGAGAAAACAACCCGCAACTTCCCATGCCTCGCCGCACGTTTGTGGTGGCATTCGCGCACCACTCACTACCACGGAGGAGTGGCCCGAGGACCTTCGGGCGAGGCTGCGAAGCCACGACCGAGACTATTTCGACGAAGTTCGTGATCTCCTGGAAGTCCTTCTCGGCATTGTTCCAGCGTCAACAGATGAAAAGGAAAGCAAGGCACAACAAGCCCTTGAAACTTTTGCCGTACGTTGTTGGGAGCGAAGTCTACCGGCCAAGGCGCAAGATGCATTTTTGGACCCATGCCGTTCTGTTGGGCCAGACGTCGCGAAAGTTACACAGCAGTTTAAGGAGTCGGCGGAAGCTCTGGTGACTAACTTTCCCCGCTTGGACTTCGGGGAGTATTTTCCCGAGGCTTGACGGTTCCCTTTTACTGAACAGTCTGACGTATATTCAGCACCGTCTGACTCAGATTTTTGGGACGAGGAGTGGTTTGAACCTATTGATTCGGGGTCGAAATGGAGAGCTTTGCTTTAGCCTAGGTGTATTTGCTTGACTTTGGACGTTGCCCGAAAATGGGACTGAAGAATATGGGAGCCGGAATTGGTTCCCACCACAGACATTGTGGAACAAATATAGCACAGTTGATGCTTTAGTATAAGATAATAAAATAATGGAAGTATTGGCGATATCCCAGCTGAAAAGTTCAAGTAAACTTCCGCGCGTAAATGTTCACATATTATTCTACCCAAAACTCTACGGCTACTAAGCCCACTCAGACTTAGGGAGACGGCATATGTAACAGGACTTCTCCGAACGGCATGCGCTCATGATTTAATTGAGCTGCCCGCAGCATTGGTAATACATTTATCCGGTTGCGATTTTTTGGAGTTGAGAGTAACCCCCATTAAAGGAGTCAGAATCGCCGCCGTACTTGTAGTGGTCATTGTACTGCCAGATAGTCTGGAAGGGCCAGCCGGCAGGGAGCTCTCCAACGTTGCTGTTGTACCGGGCGATGACAAGAGGACACTTGTCGGCGAACATCGCGGTGTTGCCCGTGCACGTCTTCCACCAGCTGGTGGAGGTATAGAGAAGAGGGTAACGTCCCGTAGCACCGTGGTAGGTGTTAACAAAGTCGTTAATCCAGTTGCGCATGGAAGCTTGAGAGAGCCCGTAGCAAGCATTGCCACTAGGGTTGTACTCCATATCAAGCATGCCTGTGGCGGTATTAGTCAAGTACAAGATAGGTTTGGGGCAGCCAAAGCTCTTACCTGGAAGAGTGATTCCATCGCCGGACCAGCCACCACCGTGCTTCAGGAAGAAGTTTGCCTGAGCCGCGCCGGAGGATGAGGCGGGTCGTGCAAAGTGGTAGCCACCACGGATGAAACCAGCGTTCGTCGCGCCGGTGTAGTGAGAAGAGAACTTGGGGTCCCGGTACGTGGTGCCCTCCGTTGCCTGTGATTGGTTAGTTACTGACCATAGCTCTGTCTGTATTCCTAAGTGACATGCCTTGATAATGACAAAACGAGCTCCGGATGCATAGGCGGCCTTGAAATCCACATTGGGCTGGTAATGAGAGATGTCAAAACCTTGAACAGCAGCAGTCGCAACACTCGCGAGAGTGGCGATGCCAGTAGCAATGATGCCAAGAGACTTCATCGTGATTGAATAAGACGATACCCTTGATGGTGTGTATCTCTCGTCTGGAAGTAGAAGACCAAGGACATTATTTATACTTTTTCAGCAGCGCTCAACTCCGGGTATCAAAGCACCCACAATGCCTTCAAGCTGAACAAATTGTGCTACATATTCACATCGACCTACCTTTTCTAGCTCTAGCTCCTTATGATGAGATCATAGAGCTTGTGACAGGGATGGCGGACTGAGCGGTAAATCTCCGCCTGGTGGCCGTCGGCTCTTTTCTTTCACGTCCCCGCGTGTGAGCTTCTAGAACAGTGTCATGTAGTGGCGTCAAGCAGCCCACACTACAACTACCGCTTAGCATACAGAATGTGGGAGGCAAATGGCCGAGCACCTCCGTGCAGGTGTCAAGGGCATAGAATGGACGAATTGATTAACCTGATGTGTGGGGAACCGTGGGCGGCTACTTGATGTCCTGCTGGTAGTCTCTCCACTTGCTGAGTGGCTTCAGCCATAATGCAACCCTTCAGGCTCAGACCCTGATAACCAAGATACATACTCCGTACAAAGATACCTGTCCAAGGCGGCAGCTGGGTCGCCGATCTCTCATGGTAGTGCCTCTGTCCGCGCGAATGAAGCCATTCGTAAAATTATCGCAGACTTAGCACTGGGCTTGGCTGATTCTCCTATCACCGTCAGTGTCGTCAAGGAACTGGTATCGTCAATCAATGGTTGAAGCTAGCCCTTCGGAGCCGCACAATACACGCGACGTCATCGGGCGAATCTGGTTCAATTTCTCGGCAGCGTCTTGTTATGGTAACAGATCGGAGCGAAATCTCTCCATCTTACGGCCCTCCCTACACAAGGCGTGGACGGCGTGGAGTTGTATCTTCTTGGCAGCAGATTCAACAAGGCTCGTACCTCGCGAAGTACTGTAGGCACCCACTGCTCGCAAAGCTCGCGAAAGTTATATGGGCCATTTTTCAGTAGCGGGTTTTGAGGTGCATTAGCGTCGGCATACGGAGACTGGTAGTTTTGATCGGAGTGAATATACCCGCCCCCGGCGCCGATGGCGATTACTCCGCTCCGGGCTTGGGGTATCATTACGGCAACAATCTACAACGAAGCTCGAAATATTTACCGACCATTGCTGTAATTGCATATGATTCTACCATGGCAGGTTTGTTTGCGAATATGCTACTAAAGTATATGGGCCAGAACAATGGGATTGTTGTAATAGAGACTGTGTGGTCGGGAAACGGAGGCACGGTGGACAGTGACATTTAGCGTACGGTGTGCCGAAACGCCGCGGTGTTACTGGTAGAGCATTGCATCGAGGTTCCTCACTCACAAACTATATCGGGCCGTGTTTACCCGCCAAGGACCTTGCTGAACTTTGTAACCCTGCTCATTCTGTACCTCTTGACGTTATCCGACAGGTTCGGTGACCTAAATGGGTCTTCTATTTTGTCCTGTGTGGACGTGCACTTGGAATCTGTGGTCAACGCCAATTCTACACTATGACGTGGGTAAGCGGCGTTGCCAAGTGAGTTTCCCGCGGCAAGTCTAGCCAAGGACTTTCGGAAGGCGCATCCCAGGGCTCGGCATCGTCACACCTCACATATTACTTGCTAGAGTTGCCACGAAGTTACACTAACCCCTATAAGCATCGGAGAAGGCCGAGTGCATCGGCGAACAATTCGGCCGAGTGTGCATGTCAGAGCAGCATTAAAGATAATTCTCCTAGGGCATGCCAGGAGGCATTCCTTGCAAGACGCAAAGTATAATGTGCCATGATACCGGCTTCCGTTCCACTGTCGTCAGAGCAGTTTATAACTTACTTCTCCCGGGATAGTTCCAGCCGTTTCTGAGGCTGCTTTCCACTAACCCGGCAAATTCAGTCAACCACTGCGGAGTACAGCAACACGTGCTGCGCCATGTAAGAGCGCCGGTAAGCAGCAGTTTTTTCGCGCCAATTACCTGGCAGGCATGCGTCCGATGTTGTTGCGCTGATGTATCTGACACGAATTATTTCGCCATATGGCGCGTTTTTGAAATACAATAGTGATTTTCAGCTTGTAGCGAGGAAGAAATCCCGCTGGCCGACCTAAGCTGATGTCGCGGAGATAGCGGATATTGTCGCGGGGTCTGGTGGTGTAGTGTCCCCCCTTTAGTCCGTACCGATCGCAGCGATCGGTAGTACGATGCTAGCCTAGCTGGTGACGTGGTACTCGTACTCTACAACATCATACCCAGCCTACAGTCCCAACCTCATCACTTAAGCTCGTCACTATGGTTTGCGCAGACTGTTTTCGCGGCAGCATACACGAGGGCCAGCCCAAGGGTGAAGTAACAACCATCCATGGCCTCCAAACCTACGTTAGCCGGCCACCAAACGGAGCGCAGCCTCGAGGCGTAGTTGTTGTGATTCCGGATGCCTTTGGATGGGAGTTTGGCAACAGCCGGTTATTGGCCGATACATACGCCGAGAAGGGCAATTTCTTAGTTTATTTGCCCGATTTCATGAATGGTAAGGGTTTCATTAGAGTCGAGAGAGCAACATGGGCTGATTTGGTGCAGGGTACTCTGCGCCGTTATGGATGTTTGACACTGTCCACGGTGCCATGACTGGAGGCATACTAAGCAAAATGTAAGTAACTATTCAAGAGCTTATGAAATTCAGTATCTCACTCTGAATATTAGCTACAACGGGTTCTGGACAGCTGTCGCAGCTATTCCTTGGCTCATCAGCGCACGCCCTTCCAGGACGTTTGCAGGTGTGAAGGGATTTTTTGAACAGCTCCGCAAAGACGAAGGTGCTACACTGTCCATCGGCGCAGCAGGCTTTTGCTGGGGTGGAAACCACGTCGTAACGCTCAGCCAAGGCCATGAAATTGATGGCAAGCCGCTTCTCGATGCGGGCTTTACTGGCCACCCAAGCATGCTGAGTCTGCCAAGCGACATTGAGAAGATGACGCGACCTGTGTCCTTTGCTCTGGCTGCCAGCGATGCTCAAATTTCGCGGGAGCAGGGCGAAAAGCTCAAGGCGATTGTAGAATCCAAGGCTAGTCCTGCTACTGGTGAAGCTACCATTTACGAAGGCACTGGCCACGGTTTCTGCGTTCGCGCCGATATTGAGAAGGATGACATTGCAGCGCAAGCAGCCAAGTCAGAGGACCAATGTATTAATTGGTTCAATGCGCACTTCAAAGCTGTTTAATGGAGGGCATGGAACTGCAGTCACGTCGCTGGGGTTCACCCAAGATGAGATTTCAATTGTATTAGCTACGCTCCTAGCTCTAATTAGTTGAGTATATGCCGCAAAATTCCATTTATGAACTGTTGGCAAGCTCAACGGCCTTCTTGGCAGCCTCTCCGAAATCCGATTCGACATGCAGTCCAAGGTCAGCATCCGCAAGCTACGAAAGAAATGTATAGTTAGCATACGAAAGTGTGGCCACATAGGTTTGAATCATACCAGCTTCAGCCCAGCTTCAGAATTTGTCCCCTGGAGTCTAACAACCATTGGTACATGGATATCCATCTTATTCGCCGCGCCGATAATGGACTCTGCAATCATATCACATCGGGTGATTCCTGCTGCAGTGTTAGTGGCTGAACGATGCTGGCATTGCCGTTAATAGTAACTTGCCTCCGTAAATATTCACCAAGATGGCCTTGACGCGTGTATCTCGCAAAATAATCCCGAATGCCTGCATCATTGTCTCCGTAGTAGCCTGGCCTCCAGCATCAAGGAAATTGGCACTTTGTCCTCCGTGTAGGCAGACGGCATCATTTGTTGCCATGGCCAGACCAGCTCCATTGACGACATTCCCAATATTTCCGTCCATTCTCACGTATACCAGGCCGTATTTCTCGGCCTCTGTTTCGTCCGTTATTTCTTGGCTCTTGTCGCGTAGCGCAAACAGATCGGGTTGGCGCTTAGAGGCGTCATCGTCAAAGGCGAAATTGGAATCCAGGCAGATTAGCTTGCCGTCCTTGGTGCGCGCGAGAGACGCTACTTCCAGCAACATTGCGTCTTTCTCGATGAATATCTTGTGGAGAGATCGAAGGATTGTGGTGAGACTCTCCGATTCGGTTCCCTCGAGTTGCAACGCTTGCGAGATCTGCTGCACTAAATCGTCCTTTACGCCCTCGGTGAGCTTAAAGTTGAAGGAATGTATACTATCGGGGCTCTCCTTTGCGATTGTTTGAATGTCTCGCCCTTGGCCCTTTTTGGAGATGACGATAGATGGTAGGTAGCTTTCGCGATCGACGGTCATGGCAAGATACCATAGCTCCTCGTACGGCACAGCTTTTGAAACGTAAAGTTCCTTGATCTTGATGTCCTCGTCTGCCGCCTGTGCGACATTGTCTAGCAGTTCGGAGGCGACGGTCGCGGCTCTGTCAGGGCCTGGGACGACGACGCCTGCGGCGCCGGCGCCATCTTGCAATTGCACAGGACCCTTGCGGCGCGCGGGTAGTACCTGGGCGCTAATGACAGTCTTCTGGCCTTTGAATCATTAATATTATTGCAGAATCGTATAGTTGGACGCCGTTTGCCCTTACCGAGCTCCCTGGCAGCAGCTTTGGCTTCCTCGGCGCTGCGAACAACCTTGCCTTGAGGGATTGGTGCACCCGACTACAACAGTTAGCGAAAATGCTGACTACTTGACATAATCCACTAACCTCGTCGAGTAGCTTTTGCGAATGGTGCTGGTGAAGACTAAGCTGTCGGGTTTGTTGTCTCGCAACGGGCTTCTGCTCAGATTAGCACGTGTGAGCATGCATCGTCAGCGGCTACTGACCTGAGACCATGCCCTCCAGAGTTGAGACGAAATCCTGCGTCGCACCATGGCCAGAGATGGATAAAATGTATATCGCTCGATTAAGGGACCGCGACGGACTTCCGCCTCAGATTGATAATATTTAAAGATCGCTATGCCGTGTTTCCGACCGTGTCGAGCTATTTGGGTGCTGGCGGCTACTTCGACGCACAGCAGATAGCCGCCCCAGTGAACCAGTGGGGGCTGTCGGCTATGAGGCTGGGAAGCCCGAGGACAGCTGCGGGGGAGCTCTGGGGCGGCATTACGGGTGGATGATATGGCGTCATGAATTGGACAGTTCGGTTACATAGAACGACGCGCTGATTAGCCTGACGACGTTATCGTCCGCGACCGGCGGCCATCCGCATAGGAGCGTGTCTGAAGGAAGGGCTATATAGCAGCATTTCGTACCATTCGAATGCCTTTGGATTGCCCTCTCATTTTTTTTCGGCCTTTTGGAACAGGGAATAGAAGCGTAGCGAATATTGATTAGGTACGGCTAAACCATGTGGAAGAACAGTTATATTGTATTGTAGGATGAGGAGTGTGTCGCTTGAAGGCTGCTATCACCACTTTACCGTATTTCTGCCTTCATGCAGACAGTGCCTTCTTTTTGAGCTGAAATTTCGTACTCGCGACCTTTGGAGCCCTCGGCGACATTGGTCGTACTAACGTGATACTTGTCTCCTGAGTATAGAGGTGCCATGGCACGGTACTTCACATGTCGCGGCCCTTGCCCATTGCCATGAACGTCGCGCCAGTAGTTGAGGATATTGATCAGATTCAACGGCCCGTGTACGACTAGCCCAGGATGGCCTTCGACAGTGTTTGACCAGTCTTCATTGTAGTGAATCTTGTGGCCGTTGAACGTCAGGGCTGAAAAGCGGAATAGCCCGACTGGGGACCAGCAAAGCTCTCTGGACGGAAACGCTGTATGCATATTAGAAAATCTCGGTCTCGAATGGAAGAATCAAAGGACACATACAGCTACCAGCATCTTGAATGTCACTTATTAGCGTCGGTCCTTTGATTGTGCGGCTCGCTGCCGGCGGATCAGCAGCTTTGGCTGTCGGATCAACCTCTGGTCGGAATAACCAGGATCTATTGTCGACGAGGGCGAGACCTTGGGGTCCCCAAAATTCCTTTTCGACTTCAACCAAGACCATTTCTCCAGCCGATCGACTCTTTTTAGGTGTAGCGTTTAACAGCTTGGTTCGCTCTTCAATCTCGTCGCCGACTCGCATCAGCGGCGCCTTGCCGCCTCCCTCCGACGTCGTGGGCCATGTCATGTTCCCCCCTGCCCACATTCTGCGGGAGAATGGTGCCGCAGCATTATATGTTCGATCAGATCCGTCCGCACCGAGCTCCGTCTCCAGGCCATTCGGGGTAAAGTAGACTAGATGATAGCCCGCTGGGACGGGCGTCCCGGCCGGCGGCGGTCGCTCTGTGACATCGTGGTCGCCAATGGTCGTTCGTCCGAGCGTTAATGAGAGCTTCTGGAGCTGGTTTCCATCAATGAGCTGTCTTTGAATGGTAGATTTCCCGGCGAATGCATCCATGAGGCGAGACGCCGCATCGCTTGCTTTGGCTTCTGAACGGCGCGCTGCCGACGAAGCAAACGAGCGGGCAGACGAGGTGCCCGCGGTCGACCCTATTTGGCGGGCGATGAAGGCCGGTCGACAGCACTGCATACTGGGCCGTATACTGAAATAATAGGGCTCGAGTGGCCCAAAGTGTCAAGGTTACAGGATTGAAGTCTGTTTCTGAAATGTCGATGGATGGTCGGTCGTATGGCACAGCTCCGATGCAGCTCCTCGGCTATGCAAGGTCGTGCGCATACAGCCAGCCCCACCAGCAAAAACGGCTTCTTACACCAGTGCAGTAGCTCGCCTCGTATCAAGAGTCGCATTGGCGCGGCGTATGATTATAAGTCGGCAATTGAGTTTGACATATTGCGCTGTATACAATACTTATCCATCCTATCTAGGCACGGTTGCAGCTTTTTTATTTTTATTTTATCCCCTCTAGTCCTTCTTAGTCAATGGCTGCAACCTCTTCATGATGCTGTCTGTGTAGCAAGACTCTGGCGAGGTGTAGTCAACAATGTAAATCGACATGGACACGCCTCCATTCTCCACGACGTACGTCTCTCCGGGAAGAGAGCAGTCTCCATTAACACATGTGTTTATGCCAGCAGCATAAGGCTTGATGTTGGCCCATGTAAACGTTCCAGTCTTGTCGTCCCATACAGCCTCGTTGACGTGGGCATTTCCAGTCATGCGCGTCTGTACAATGTCTGGGTCTGTATTGTTTTGGGTAAGAGCTGGGATATTGACGCTGAGGCCGTAACCAAGAGGCAAGAGCGGACCGCCCTTCGGGCTGGTCTTGATGACTTGTTCTATGACCTTGACCGACACTTTGGCGGCCCAGGTAGCAGGGTTGGTATCATTGGTTACTTCCTTGTAGGAAATCTCCTTGTTGCTCGCGGACAGCGAAATGGCGGGGATGCTTCGGTGGGTTGCTGCGTAGCTGCAGGAGAGCTTATTAGCAGCGGCAATGGCAACGTTCTCTCGGATTACTTACGCTGCTCCCGCGGTTCCGGACAGCGTCCAGACAAATGGTCCCAGATTGGTTCCGTAATTCGGCCCAGTAACAACTAAGTCAGGGACTTTGAAATCTGCGTAACGCGGCAAAACATAATCCAATGCGGCAAAGGTGCACGACGTTGGGGTCCCGTTATAATACCAGATGTGGCTGTCATTGGGGTCGCTGCCAATCTGCGCAGATTGTTAGTCCTCGGCTGGCTTCTTTCAATAACACAATGCTCTGTCTTACTGATGGAGCGCCGGCGGGAATAAGATCATATTGGGCTGGGCGAGTCAAGTTGCCCTCCGTGCTGAAATCCGATCGTCCGCCTTGGCCGCTCTGCTTGGTTGCGGGCGCCACAATCCAAGCTGCCAGACAGTCGCGGGGGTTAGCCTATAGCTTTCACGACACAGCAGTGCCCGGGCCCATACCATTGTGTCCAGCCTCTTTCAAAAGGCGGTAGGTTTCTCTAAGATTTCCAGAACCAAATCCATCGTCATTATTCAGCAATATGTTCAGTGCTTGGCCGGACGAAGCAAGGCCGAGAACAGCAGCGGAAAATACAGAGGCGGCACGCATTTTGAATTCGATTGCGCCTTCGCATTCAATTGAAGAAGACTAGCAACGCTACGCATCATCAAGGACCATGTTCCTACTTATACCAGATCGTCTCCTTGCTTAGCGAGCTGGTCAATCGAGGCTCGCAAGTCTCCGGTGTCATAATTCATGTAAACGAAAGTTCCTTAACAAAGTGCCCTCGCTGTCCAAACACGGGAAAGTGTCCAGCAGCCAACATCCGAATCACAGGCGCTGCCAAGCTCCGATTGGAGATTCCTGCCCATATTGCGGGGGGATGTGCGTTCGTGGCTGACCGGAGTTCACCGCGGGTGGCTGGGCTGGGCACACACCAGACCAAATCCGACAATTGGTCGCGTGCTACGGGGCATTCCTTCGCTGATCCTTTCTTTGTGGCGGCGCACCTTTCGTCCTTTGTTTTGCTGGTGCGTGATGGACCTGTGTGTACTTGTTTGCATAAAGCCATCATTACATCCTAAGATACTACGAAGACCAGATACAACAGGATACATGCCATACAACAGAGTGCGGGCATACGTCCCTTCCACCACTGTCTCTCTGGCTAGTGCTATGGTGTAAGCCGGGAATAAATGGCTGGCGCCCTGTAGTCACCGCTCCATAGCGCTCTGTTCAACTGAAAGATGTTTCTCCGCTGTGGCGTTCTGGCTGGGGAGGCGATTGCGGACGCGGGCGAGTAAGCAATACAGTTGATGAGCTTGCCTCCCTGCTCAACGGCAGCAAGAAGCTGGTCGAACACGGTAGAGAAAGTGCTGGGTAATGAAGTTCCCGTATTGGGTTCAAGCTGCGATAATTATGCCTCAAACATGCAGCTCAATTGACTCGATTCAAGGCAAAAGCATACAACTTTTGCGATGTCGGACCCCTAAGGCTTTCTCACTGGTTGACGCCCCACCACAGTGGACGTCATCGCTCAAGTAGGGAAATGGTGAAGGCAAAGTCCGGGTTGAAATGAAGTCTCTTTTTTATCGTAGTCATTATTTCTCTTTTCCTTTGCATCTACAAAAGACGCGCTTCAATACCCCTCTTGGTGAACAAGTTAGAGAGTCTTGTGCTCAAATGGTTTCACCTCGACGAATACACCGCCGGAGCCTATACAGACACGAAAGAAGAGGCAACCATGTCGACAACTTCCACCAGACGCCGACAGGAGGCACTTCAGTACTCTGAAATGTCAGATGTTCCTTATAGCGTTGAAACATCAGATGATGAGCTGCCGCCTACTGATCATGGCCGTGGTGCATACATAGCATTGGCTTGTTGTACCATCGCCCAAGCACCCATCTGGGGTAAGCAGTCACTCTTCCAGTGTGTCTGAAACCAGCGCTCTGACATGATAGCAGGCTACTCGGTCTCGTTTGGAATATTCCAAGAGTACTACAGCAGTTCAAAAAGCGGGCTCAAAGCGTCCCCCGGAGCAATTGCATCAATCGGTGCACTCCAGATGGGAGTCATGTATTTGATGATGCCGGTCGCATTTGTGGCTCTGAATCGATACCCCTACCTGCGACGATGGTGTGGACCGATTGGCCTTCTGGTTACTGTTGTCAGCATTGCCGCTTCTGCCTTTGCACCAGGTATTGCGAGCCTCATTGCCCTGCAAGGGGCCCTATATTCCGTCGGCTGCGGTCTCCTCTTCAGCCCTATATCCTTGTACATGGACGAATGGTTCTCAGCCAAGAAGGGATTTGCGTACGGTGTCATGTGGGCAGGTAAATCGGCTGTCGGTGTTGCCATGCCCTTTGTGTTCAGCTCGCTCCTCGACAAATTTGGCCTTCGAGCGACGCTCTTGTCTTGGGCGGTCGCATCCGCCCTCATGACCCTGCCCACGCTCTTCTTCCTCAAGCCACGCATACCTCTGCAGCAGCTATCGCGAACTCGCCGCATCTCATTCGCCTTTTTGAAGCATGCCTCCTTCTGGATGATGCAGATTGGCATCACGGTGCAGTCGCTTGGGTACCTCATGCCAAGTACATACCTGGCCAGCTACGCTACAGCACTCGGGTTTCCCGGTTTTACTCGGCCATTGCTCATTGCGTTTTTCTCGCTGGCATCTGTTTTTGGCGGAGTCTTCCATGGAATACTTAGCGACAGGCTTTCAGCTACAAAGGTGATCATGATCTCCTCCTTTGGCAGCGCAATACCTATCTTCCTGCTCTGGGGACTCAGTCGGCATCTGGCAAACGTCATTGTCTTTGCCCTCGTATATGGCTTCTTTGCTGGCGGGTTTAGCTCTACATGGACGAGCATGATGCGCGAAATCCAGAGAGACGATGGTGCAGCCGATGCATCACTGCTATTCGGGCTCTTGCTTGGTGGCCGTGGGATCGGTTTCGTTGCTGGAGGACCAGTGAGCGGTGCACTAATTTCTACGCCCGGCCTTTTGACCGATGATGCCATTGGGTATGCGACTAAATATGGCCCAATGATTTTATGTACTGGGTTTACCGCAATCTTCGGGGCTTGGGCCCCGATGTGGAAGCTGATCAGCCTCGTCAAGTCCAGAATCACATCGCCTCGGCCACAGTTGATGTCATCGGAGTGAGAGATAGGAGCTTTCTGTCGCAGTTTGGTTGCTAATGATCTACTGTTAATTTTATGGATAATTATCCCAATAACAATCATTTAAATATGAGTACTTCGCCATGCAAAAGTCCCAAAGTCCCGTTGTCATAATCTGCCCACTCCCTCCATGCGTCAGCCATTTTAGCCAAATTCCCTCCGCTGGCCAACCCAAGTGAGATGGCCTTTGTTCGTATTCCGCCATTCTCTATGCGCGAAATCATTGTATCAGCTGTAGTGCATTTCGTCAGTCCAGTCACAATATGTACGAGCATGCGCAGTCCTTTAAACGTACCCCACATGCGCCTGTCTTCCAGATCGCTGTAGCACCAAGTACCAAAGCTAGCCTTAATTTGCTCTCTCTTTGCGCCGGCCTTCATAGCCCATGAAACAAGTTGCCTCCCTGCCGTGATGCTTCCACCAGAAGCCTCATGTATTTCAAGCCAAACTCTATGGAAGTCGCGCAGCCCTCCTACGTCAGGCCAGTAGCAAGAGGTTGACAGGTCTGCCTCTCGGGCTGACACTACACCTCCAGGCTTGGTCACGCGCAGCATCTCCCGCAAGGCATCAACGGGGGCATCCATATGGCAAAGCATCTGAGATGTATGGACTACATCGAATGAATTGTCTGCAAATGGCAGCTCGTAGGCGCTGGCCCGCTGAAAGGTGAGGTTCTTGGCTGCCGTGCCTGCAGCTAGCTCTCGGGCGCGCTCGAGAATAGTTTCGGAAAGATCCGTAGCGATAACCGTTCCTTCCGGAATGAGTGTAGCAAGGGATTGAGCTATCGTGCCCGATCCCGTTCCCACGTCTAGCAAAGAGAGCTTTGGGTCGCTCACCCGCTTGGACTCCAATGTTGGCAGCAGATGGGCGGCGCTGTTCTCCGCTGTGCGCCACTCATGGTTCTGTACCTGAGGAGGCTTGTAGCCTGGAACGTACTCATTATGACCTGGTGCCATTTTCGAGGGCTTTGGGCTCAGTTGCGATGTGATGTGCTACAAGTTCGTGCATTGATGCGGTGGGAGTACGAGGGATCGCTGCTACTCCGCACAAGCTCGTCTCACAGTAGTGCGCCTAGCTCCACCAACTCCGTTAGCGGCCAGAAGGTATAGCTACCACAACCATGTTGCCTCTATTTCTCTAAAAGCAAAAACGCAATGCATAAAGCTATCAGCGAGGATGCGGCGTTCAAATTTGCGCCCGTAGCTGGCACAGCGCCATAGTATGGGCTGGCCGTGGTCAAGGTCAGCTGTCGCTTACATTCCAATCTCATTGGCTGCTGTATTGCAACACCTTCCGAATTAAGGGTTTGCTCGGTAGCAAACTAAATACCATTGGTCGATTCAATTGCGATTACTCATTCGGCTGGTATCAAATGTAAATCCCGGTCAATGCGTGGGCTAGCTGAAGTCAGGGTTTACCCAAAGTACACTAGACGGGCTGGCCTCTTTCATCTGAGCTAACCAGGAAACGCGCTGGCGATCACTCAGCAATGCTTCAATGGCGCATCCTCGTAAGCCAAAAAAAAAAAAAAGAAAAGGCTTATTATTCACAGCCTTGTTACGGATGCACAGCCCGATTCCCAAGGTGAGCCGGCAGTGGCAAGGCTCTGGGCGCTTACCCAAATCAGGCATATTGCTTTGTAGGTCCCCCGGGCGCTCATGAAACGCCCCGAGATGACAAGACTCGTTTAGCTATACTCTTTACCTTCATTGGCTTATAAGCAGCCTCTAGTGCTTAGAACACTTTGAAGCTAATTTAACACCGGATTGTAAGCTACCGACACTCAGCCTCAACCAAACAAGGCTCCGTCTTACAAAAGCCCCTACTGGCCCATCTTTTCGGCTATGAAGGCGCAACAGTGCCATCTTACTTCATGTTTTACAGCTCTAGCCTCACAATGGTGGAGTAATCATGGTTACTTTACCTAAAGCTCGTATACTATTTCATGGTCATTTAGAAGACGGTCATTTAGATCATCCACTCTGCACAGTAAAGCATCGCAGCCTCGTCGCCCTGGTCCAATAATGTGGCTACCTCCCGCAGCCGCGCTCAGCAACAGATACCCCCGAACTATATAAGAAGGTCGGAAGATCATTCCACGTATTTGTATTTTTCTGTTCATTTATTTGCAGAACCTTCCCCCTTCATAACAACTTCCCAAACAAATCTTCTCTATCACAGCCATGCACTTCTCAACCGCACTCGTTGCTCTCGGGGCCACTGTCGTCTCAGCTCAGCATGGCACGACTGTCAAGGTCACAGTTGGGGCAAATGGAAATCTCCAATATGATCCGGCCAATCTCAAAGCGGAAGTCGGCACTCAGGTCGAATTCAGCTTCTTCCCGAAGAATCACACTGTCACAGAGTCATCTTTCAAGGACCCCTGCCACCCACTTGATGGTGGCTTCTTTTCTGGCTTTGTACCGACTAGTGACTCTCCATCGGGTACTACCTTTACTATCACTGTCAAGGATGAAAAGCCCATTTGGTTCTACTGCGGACAGGGAAAGCATTGCCAGAGTGGTAAGCAGTTGGCGCACATATTACGTTTTACGATTAGCGGCTAAGTTTTACAGGAATGGTCGGTGCCATCAATGCTCCTGAGTCTGGAAACACTTTTGAAGCTTTCAAGGAGCTTGCCAGCAAAGCCAGCGGTAGCACAAACCCCGTCGGCGGTGTATCCGGCGGTGTCTTGAACAACGGCAACAATGGTCACAATAGCGAGACGGCTGGCGGGAAATATACCACCAGCGTGTATACCTCTCGCTGGACTAGTAATGGGCAGGCTTTTGCCACGACTGCAACGACTACTGTTCTCGTCACTGTTCCGGCTGAGACGAGCTCAGCATGGACAACCAAGCCGTATACTTCTACGTGGACAAGCGCCGGCACAACCTTTACAACCACAGCGACAACCACACTATTCACCGCTGCACCTGCGGCCACGGAATCAGAGTCGTCTACGCCTTCTCCAAGTAACGGTGCTGTCGGCATGAGCATGTCTAATAACGGTGTTCTTCAAATCGGAGCGGCGGCCCTGGCAGCTGCAGCCGCTGCTATGATGTAGCCTGATAGTTGTGCTGCGGCGGTAATGTGAAAATAGGAGGGTTTACTTTCGTAGCTGCCTTCGTATATACGAAACTATATAAATATTGCATTTGCATCTCACACCCCATCCACTGTAGTGCTCAAAGTTTGTTTTGGAGATCGAAAAAGAAGTAATTCCTTTCATCTTCGGCATTATAAGTGGCTTTTCCTGATTGGCCGACGTGTTCGGTAGAGGGACTGGCCAGCTGATCGAGTGTTTGTTGATCACCATGGTTCGCGAGGAACCTCTCACCAGTATCGCGTAGTCTTGCTACGATGAGTCCAGTAGCTGGTGCTCCGGAACGGTCGTACTCAATTGTATAGGTCTGAAGAGGAGTCAATATCGTTCCGAGGTGCTGATTCAGACCTGACTTACCTCAATAGTTGCAGGACCATTAGCAGTCTCTATGAACTTGGGTGCAGCGGCGTCGACCACCTCCGGAAGCGGATTCTTGCTTGGGTAGCTTTTCCCATCACTTCTTGGGTTACTCGACAGGCAAATGACATATTGGTGAGTAAGCATCCCTCCATTCGCAAGAATGAGACCGTTCTGATGAGCTCGACTTCTCAATAGTCGGGACATTGCTGTAAGTGCCTTGTTGCGGTTTAGTGCATTGATCGCGCGACATAGCGGGAATGTACATACATGCATAGAGTAGTTGTTACCAGCTCCTCCAAAGGAGGTTAACCCGCCAAGAAGAGAAATGGGCTTCTCCCATTTCGTAGTTGACAGCCCAAAGTGGTCACAAGCCAGCTTAGGCACGATTGGAAAGCAACTAGATGAGATCAGCAATTGTCGTTCTCAGGTGTTATTCTATACTGACGAGTAGAAGTCGAAACAGTCAATATTGTCTTTCTTCAGTCCAGACACTTCCATAGCTGAGTCTAGGGACTGGGAAATTGCGGGACTGCTGTGGAAATAGGGCCTCTCCCAGACTAAGCAAGAATGTCAGCTTCAAGACTGCTCATACCATGCCAAGACAACTTACAGGCGTCCTTTTCGTGTGTGCCAGCACCGCCTAGGACATACACCCACCGATCCTTAGGGATACCTAATTTTTCGGCATTGTCCGTCGACGTAAGTATACATGCGGCAGATAGGTTGACAACATTGAACGCATTCATAAGTAAAGGGTCTGCGATTGGTCAGCGCTTGTCGGCAACGGTGTCCTTTTGTTTTCTCACATGGGTCGCATATCATCCGGTTGCGCTTTGCAACAGTGGCAATATACTCTGCAGACTTTGGTGACTCCTTATAGTTCCAAGAATATTCGTTCTTGGAACCAATCTCGTCGAAAGCCGCATACATGCTACCTGATTCTTGTGCGTTCTGCTGGGCTGTCTGCCGTTTGTGTGCCTGGCGTCCATGCTCATAAAGGGGGTAAACATGGATAGGCAGGCCCATTGAGTGTCGTGTTCCGGCGCCTGTGGAATTTGGTCAACAACGATCTTCTGTAGGAGCTCAGAATATTGAAGCCTACTGTCTTGAAGAATGGAGAGGTCCATGACGAGGGACTTTCCATCTGGGTCAGGCTCCGTCCAGCCTTCGGGTGGCATTTTCCCCGCCTTCTGGCATGCCGCAACTATAATGGCAGATCAATACACTGCTATATGCCTTGGGTGGTGAAGAGATACTCACGAGATGCCATGGCTTCGCCACCGGTCAGAACAGCGACAGTGGATTTGCCAGTAGCGATGGCTCGAGCGGCATCGTCGCACTGCAGAGCTGGTTGGTTGCCCCCATGCCCAGGCATGACCTTTTCCTTTGGGTTGATCCCCAGGCCGTCGGCCAGTGTCGCTGGCAGGTCGTGATAAGCCCATGTCCATGTCGGCACGACTCGAAGTGAGTCTGTTGCCGAAAGAAGCTTCTCCTGGGCCTGCTTGTTCAGTCCAGTATCAGCCACGGCGTTTTGGATAGCCTGAATCATAAGTTTAGCAGGTTCAATGGCGTCCTCTGGCTTATTCGACTTGTTGCGGACGTCGCCGACGCCGACAATGACTGGCACCGCCATTTTCTTTGCTTTGCTGTGGGAGAACGAAGTATAGAAGTGCTCAGATCACTACAATACAGAGTGTACGATTAGAATCAGTGAGTATCTTTCCGACTCAGAATGGTGAGGATTAGATGATGTCGTTTAAATGCTGGTTTGAAGGTGTGGCGCTGAAGGCAGGCAATGGCCGGCAAACGCTCGGCTGTCCACTTTAGCGGGCACCGCCCACGAATTTGATCCGAGGCTCCGCCCCAGCCGACATCGTTTAGAGCAGGCTGGTTAGCCGTCCGTCATTCTTTATCACTTGGCTTGTCCCATCTGACTTAAGCGACAATTCATTCTCTTCTCACATATTTCTTCATCTATTACCTTTATACTCATCTGCACGGCCAGTATATCACTATGGCAGACCAACTGGAAACCCAGCCACCGGCTACTCCGATTTATGAGCTAAGCTACCCAGCTCCCCATGTTCTACTGGTGATCATCAATCGCGAGAAGGCCTTGAACTCGATTACTCTCCAAGGCCACTGGGAAGGAGAGAGGCTATGGCACTGGTTTGATGACGAACCATCACTGCGAGTCGCTGTGGTGACCGGCAAAGGCAAAAGGGCGTTCTGCTGCGGCCAGGATCTCAAGGAGCAAGCAGAGAAGAACTCGGACAATACCAACCCTACCATGCCGAGTTTGCCATCCGGGGCCTTTATGGGTCTGAGCAGAAGAGCAGGCAAAAAGCCCGTTATTGCGGCGGTAAATGGTTACGCACTTGGCGGTGGCTTTGAGATTGCCCTGAACTGGTAAGAACAAACAATGGAGCTCCTCAACGACGACCTAATGGCTTACAAGACGCGACAGTGATATGGTCGTTGCTTCTCCTACAGCTACATTTGGACTGCCCGAAGTGAAGCGTGGCCTGTGGGCTGCGGCTGGCGGTATTCCTCGCGTCGTACGAACATTTGGCATGCAGCTGGCATCCGAGATTGTCTTGGCTGGGCGCGAGCTGTCGGCACAGGAGGCCAAGGAGTTTGGCTTTGCAAGGGTATCCGCTTCTCAGGAATCCGTTGTGAGTGAAGCTGTCGAGCTTGCAAAGCAGGTTGCCGATATGTCTCCTGACGCTATTATCGTGAGTCGTGCCGGTCTCCGCGAGACCTGGGAGACGGCGAGCGTCGAACGATCCGCTCAGTTGGTACAAGATCGTTATGCAAAGCACCTTTTGACGGGCGACAACCTCAAAATTGGCTTGATTGCATTTATCACGAAGTCTAAGCCCGAATGGGTTCCTTCAAAGTTGTAGAATAGTATAGCAGTCTATAGTAATATTGTATTGAGCATTTCAAGACACTCGTCGCATCCTGTCCTCCAAATTGCTTTACAGTGAAGGTCCCAGTGGATTTAGCTATGGTCGCCTCCCCCACAGCCGAGAGCCTCGGTTGAAAAGCCGCCCCAGCGGTCCCCCGCGTATTGTTCTGCAGGGGCCAGATACTAGAGTGTCCCCCGCGTTCGGGGCGTTACGCCAAAGTTAGCGCCCGTTCCCGTCGTCAACATTTATTCTGCTACTGCCATCCTACTTATCGGTTGGGTATAACTCGCTGGGGCTGCCTTGTCACATTTGAGACGGCCAAAGTTGCCAGACATTGGATATGAATTCTAAAAAATTCCTCTACGCCGCGAGTGACGATGTGCGATAAAAGATAGTACAGCCTTTATGGGTCCGTGAATAGTGAAAACCGAGGCATTTGACCAGAAGCGTGTTAAGACAACTCGCGTACGGGTAACGCTCGCCAGGGCCGCCCCGATATACCCTCATTCGATCTGTATGCCACAAACTACAGAGTTCTAGATACTCGTATAGTAACCAGACGAAGACCCGCTCGCCAAGAACATCAGCCATGCCAATTGGGGCGCCGGTTTGTCGGACCGACATCCCATCAAAAATTGGTGCCAGGTTGTCAGACACTAGCGGTGGTTTCCACAGTCTTGGTTTGTCCCAAGCTATAAGTCGCCAGCAGTTCCCGGAGTGCTGACTTCGTCTCGAGCCCTTCTTAGTCTATCGCATCTTCAAAACTATAACTACGGCAACGTACCATTTACCTTTAAGCGAGCTTGCTCCCGAAGCGGAGAAAATTCCGGGGCAAAGTATCAGCACTCAAGACTGGACTCCATCACAAAGTGTCACGTGGCGGACGTTAAAACCGCAGCGATATCGCCTCGTTCACGTCTTGCATCTGGGGGACACGGTACAAACTCTCGACATGGCTGCAACGGAGAAAGATGCTGCCACCATTGAGTTGGCCAAGGGGCTGAGCAATGTGCCATGGTGCGACGACTATGAGAAGATGATCTCTGGTGTCCTGTGAGTCTCCACGGGCGACACTCAGTTCATGCGGTATGGCGCCGCTAACGAGACTCATAGGTACGATGCTCAAGTGCCAGAGCTGGTGCAAGGCCGCTTCCGTGCTAGACGGCTTATGCACAAATACAACACCACCTTCCCGGATGACGCTACGCCGGACTCACTCGTGGCTGATCGAGAGAAGCTCCTCCAGCAAATGATGGGAAAGGTGGGCAAGGACGCATTCATTGAGCCGCCTATCAACATCGATTATGGGTGCAACATAATCATTGGCGATAATTTCTACTCTAATTTTAAGTAGGTGTCGTTTTTCCCTCGTTGTTCAGCTTTAATAACGCGCAATATGAAGCACTCTCCGACTAACACCTCGCATAGTCTGGTCGTTTTGGACTGCGGCATGGTGACGATTGGAAACCGAGTCATGTTCGGCCCATTTGTTTCTATATTCGCTGCAACGCATGAGGTTGGCGTCCAGTCACGACGGGATGGGGTCGAATATGCCAGCAGCGTCGCCATTGGCGATGATTGTTGGATTGGGGGCAACGTCACCATTATGCCCGGCGTCAGGATCGGCAAAGGATGCACTATTGGCGCAGGAAGTGTCGTTACGAAGTCAATTCCAGACTTTTCTGTTGCCATTGGGTCCCCTGCTCGAGTAGTTAAGCAGGTCGACCCTGTTCCTGATCTGTGATATCCGGGGTAGGTTTTGGAGTCCATCAATCGATAAAAAGGGTGAATGTTACTTTCAGTCAATAGAACGGCGGTTATCAAAAATGAAACTCATTCTACATATCTTTCTTGAGCTCTCCTTTTCGACTAAAAAAACACTATTCCTGCTTCTTTTCTAAGCGCGGCATCAAAAGCCAAACAACCAGCATGGCTACGAGAATCGCCAAGATAATTGGTTGCAGAACCTTCGGTCCTGATCCCTGTACCAATAAGCCGGTTACGAAGGGAATAATGGCTGCACCGCATCCACCAAATGCAGAGGCAAATCCGATTACCACGACGTGTTGGTGCCGCGGAAGCAGCTTGCTGGCGACGAGAATCACTCCGGGGAACATGGGCCCGAGGAAGAATCCTTGCAGCGACACGGCTACAGCCGAAACGATAAACTGAGGCACAAGCCAGAATACAAGTTCCAAGGCGATAGCACAGCCAATATACGCCTATTATAGATGTTAGCCTGTTTCTTCTGTGTGATACTCGTGTACCACTCACTGCCATGGCTACTTTGATGCCGACTCGCGGAGTAACAAACCCCAGCACTACTCGTCCAACCGTAACGCCAAGCCAGAATCCTGCAGCAGACATGCCGCTATTGAAGTTATCCTGGTTTCGCACTTGGGACATGAACGTCGCCACCCATCCTCCAAGAGCAACTTCCACGCCAACATAGGCAAGGAGGAATAAGGCGCTCGTCCAGGAAACTCGCGATGCTGGCATTTTAAAGAGCGCATCCCATAATCCGGTTCCACTTTGGGACTGCGCTGATTGATCTTCGAAGTACTTCTGTCTGTAGGCAGATCCACTCGACTTCCAGAAAGCCGTGGTAAGAACGGTCAGCTCCAGAGTAGCCATGCCAATCTATACATAGGTTCATAAGTATATCAACGGTTAATTTCTATCCGGCAAATGACATACCATTAGGTAATAAAAGCTGTACCAGGGAAGATTGGCTTTCGAGGTCATCGCAGTAGAGATGAACGGGCTCATAACGGCACCAACTCCGTACATTCCGTGAAGACAGCCGAGGACTTCGCTGGAGTTTGCAAGATTACCAACCCAAGCGTTCCATGCTGCATCTGCAACTCCGTTTCCAAACCCTGCGAGCAAAAATGCAAACACAAGTGCAACGTAAGGTGGATGTGCCGCAATGATTATGTAGGCAGTCAGATGGCTAAGCGATCCGATGATAGATATGCCTCGCTGCCCGAACTTCAGGTGTAAATAATTATTGAGAATTGCCGATGATACGTATCCAGCAAAGGGAGATAGGAAAACTAGTGAGACGACAATATAGGATACATCGTAATATGGCATAAGCTATGGCAAATCAGTAACGCAAGGATGCCTTGTCGCACGGCGGGGTCATACCTTTGGGATAAGCGGCTACAAAGCAAACATGTTAGTTTAAATGGTAATGGACAAAAGCGGTTCGACTTACACCGTATGCAGCATCGTTAGCACCCGTGACGAGAAAGCACCAGAAAACGGCCGCAACGCGAAAGACAGTTGATGGGGATTCGTTCCACCTCTGCTTTGCAGAGACTGCACCCACTGGAGGCTCGTCAGGCGTACCGCATTCATCTACCAGACGGCGGCCTGCGCCCACACTTTCCGTCAGATCGGGCACATTTCGTTCAATATGGGTAAGCTGCTTTACTCGAGGCGGCGCGGAGGGAAGTATCGGTTGCAGCTCAATAGTGCAAGTAGAAGTTGTGCTTTGGGCCATTTTTGTGTCCTCAATTGTGCACAGAGTTATAGGATAAGCAAGAAGTAGCGAGAGTATGCCTTGCAAGTAATTGGCGTTGTAAGATGTAGGTCAGTACTTCGTTGCTTAGCGCCATCGTGCAAGTAGATACTAGAGCATATTTATACGACCCTCCATGAAAAGAAGCTCGACGAGGCGAAAACATCATAAGACCAATCATCACCAAGCAGTCCGTACTATGTACCGAGTACAAATTTGGTCATTTGCAAATCAACAGTGGGTTGCAAGGCTATGACTCAACAGGCGTCGTCTACTAGCCAGGCAATACCGCGCCTTACAAACTACAATCGGTGCCATGTCCCCGCTGAACCCGAACGACCTGATGCTTGATTTGTGGGGGACGGATTCAAGGCCCGGTGCTCCCGCCTAGTCAACTCGAAAGCAACAGGTTCATGTGGCCAAGTTCTCTCCACAGTGGTTGTGACAGCAAATACGGAAGCGCTCTTCTCGGTCCGGCGACCTCTTGTATAAGGTGCAAATCCCCACTGGACACTACAACAGCAGGGGCATGTCCGCTGTAGGCTCCCTGCCTCGTTGGTAAGTGGAGATCGGAGATGCAGTTTCTGGCTAGCGTAGTTGTCCCGGAAGTCCTCAGAAGAGTTAATACTGGCTTCTCTTAGGGATTTCGCTTTAAATGTAGTTGTCAGCATGTTCTAAAATGAACTACAAATACTTAAAAATCAATTATACGATGCTAACGAATTAATTACTAATTCCGGGGCATCGTCCCCAATGTAGATGACAGCCGTAGTTGCAAATGTGGCCGTTCGCAAAATCACATCCCCAGAAGCTCTTTCATGGTGTCACCCATAACACCGGGATGTGGTACAATGATGGCTCCTGCCTCTTTCAACGCATTTACCTTAGTCTCTGCGGAAACATCCCGTGGCATGAGGACAGCACCAGCGTGTCCCATTGTACGACCGGGTGGCGCCGTCCTGCCCGCAACCATAGCAATTATAGGTTTCGGATTAGTTGTCTTGCTTCGGTATTCCTTGATCAGTTCGGCTGCTCGAAGCTCCGCTTCGCCACCAATTTCGCCAATTACTATGATGCCTTTGGTCTCATCGTCATCGAAAAACAGTTTCATGCCATCCACCAGCGTGGTTCCTGCTTAACATTAGTCAAATGATATCAAGGCTCTCTGCAGTATTCAAAGTACCTGGAAGAAGGTCACCGCCCATGCCCATTACCACGCTTTGCCCCAGCCCAGCCTTTGTGGTAGAGCCGACAGCTTCGTAGCTCAGAGTGCCAGACTTGGACACGATTCCCACACAGCCCTTCTTGTACTGAAGGTAAGGCATAATTCCAACCCTACACTGTTCAGGTGCAATGATTCCAGGGCAATTGGGGCCAACGAGGCGCGTTTTGCTCTGTGTTCGGAGGACTTCATGGACGCGGAGCATGTCGTGCACGGGTATGTGTTCGGCTACGGAGACGACAAGCGGCACCTCCGCCTCGATGGACTCGATGATGGCCTTTGCCGCGAATTTAGCGGGAACGAAGACGGCACTGACGTGTGGGTTGACTTCTGACATTGCCTATCGACGTTTGAGGGCACCGTTAGCTTCGGCATGAAGCTCGTAGCTGGCTGCTGGTCCTCACCTCTTTGACGGAGTCGAACACGGGTAGATCAAGATGGGACTGTCCGCCTTTCCCAGGCGACACACCACCGACAATATTCGTGCCATATGCTATAGTGTCTTTGGCGTTTGCCGTGGCCTACGTTGTGTTAGAAGCTGTGCTTAAAGCCAGGCGTCAGCAGACCTACAGCTTTGCCGGTGACGCCTGCGTGGCGTACTGTTAGCTGCCTGTCCTCAGCGATAAAGAAGTAGAGCGCGCACCTTGGAAAATGACCCGGGTGTCTTTATTAATGCGTAGATTGGGTATTGTGCTGTCGTACACGCTCGAGTACCGGCGCGAAGCCGACTGCCGAGTCCACGCTTGCTGCGGAGCACGACATTGTCGCACAACGGTTCTTAACATTGCTTCGTCTGAGCCGGTCGCAGTCGGACCCAGTTCGCGGTTCCTGAGGCTTTCCTCGAGCTTCAATGAACGGGCCTGGATCGTTTCGCTTATAATAACATGTTGTTGCTAGAAAAGTACGGATGTTTCGCTGGTCCGAGGCTGGTGAGCACCGATGGCGCGCTTTCGGCTATATAGGTGTGGATTTGGTGGGTTCGGCTACTTCGCATAACAGCTGCTCGGGTGATGTCACTGGTGCTCGCTAACAATACTCGTAGGCGCCCCGATAGCGGCCAATCGGTAGCTCATCCATTAATTAGAAAGGTTTGCACCTGGATTATGTATTCTGGTCTATGGGAATCATGCAGTACTGTTTATTTATTTATGTTTTCCTCGTTAAAAGAAGCGCCACAGAGAATCCGGTCCTTTTTTGCTCTTAAAACGGCCATACCATCTACAAAGTGGCCAACATAGGAGCATGCAGAGAGCCCAGATGCCAAAATAACCAAACGGGTTGTCTATGCCGCGCTGCGTTGAGCTTCCGCCGCCAGGCAAGACAGACTCAACGTCATGGCCCAAAAGCTTGACAAAAGCAAACGCGACCGCGGCGAGCACAAACATGTGCATAAAGTAGAAAAACAAGGCGCTTGTTCCGAAATCAAGCAGCATAGTAATCCGCTTGGCAGGGTACACTGGTAAAGCGCCAAACGCGGCTAGCAACAGCAAGTTGCCCGCCATTGTGAAAGCCCAGAAAGCGACGTCGGGTGGATATTTTACAACGTAAAAGAATGATTCTGGAGACACCAGATATTGGTTTCGGTCTGGGTGCTGTAGATGTGCGGCGGTCCTAAGGCAGTCCTCCGACAGGTTGCCAAACTGCAAAACTCGGGTAAGGACGAAGATGATAGCAAAGCCCAACCCAACCGCAGCATGGCCAAGAGACGCCTTTACGGTCCAAGGCCGTGCAGATGTGATGCGACCGTACAAGACGCCCAGTATTGCAAACGAGACCCAGGCCATCGGTGGGAATCCCGACTGAACATGTTCCGAAAAGGTGGTCCAGAACCACAGACGTAAAAATACGTTGTCCGGTGCCATGGCGATTGTCATAGACATGTCAGCTGTCGTGGTCGACGTGGCTGCGCAATGGCCCTTGTTATCAGACAGCCAGATATTCCAGAATATCGTTACAACACTGAGAAGAAACAGAAAAGTATTGTGCACATGCCACGAAACGGATGCTGCAGCCGACCGAGACTTATCTGCGGCTTCCTGCCGGCTCCTCAATAGTGGCTGCTCCGCATCATCGTCGTCTTCAGTCGCGGAATCGCCAGTTTTATTCGCGTTGAAGAATTTGGAGCTGACAATTGCATTTGTGAGCATTGCCTCTGTTCGGTTCATCGCAAGCCAAGTCAGGCCAGCGAGGAAGTAGTCCACGGCCAGCGAAACCAGTACCATGTTGAAAAACCAAACCTTTCCGCCGCTGACAGCGAAACCGAAGAGCGCGCTTAGCACAGTCAAAACAACCATGCGCATGGTGAAATAGCGGACCAGCCGCCCTGTCGACCATCCCATTCGCATCCGCGAATTGCCCAAGTATACGACGCCCATTCCTAGCAGAAAGGTAAAGCCCGGGCCGCAAAGATGTGTCATGGTACGCACGACGTAGCCTACCGTGCGAATCCATGTTGTTACGATGTAGCCATCTGCCTCGGAATCGCGACCCGTTCCGTGCTGCCACGCCCCCAGCATAAATGATAGATGGTCCATTGCCATAAAGGTCATGAGAAGGCCGCGCAACAGGTCCGGCGCAAGGGCTCGTGAGCGTGGCTTATTCGCCGCCGTCTGTTGCAGATGCGCTGCGGCCCTGCCGCAGTGCATCGCTGGCATTGTGTTGTAAGCGGGGAACGAATCATAGCTGTAGGCTGTCTCAGATCTTGCTCCAGCGTCGCAGGGTTCCGGTCGATCGCCGTTTTCGGTCGGGGCCATGTTGACGGGTAAAACGAAGAGCAATATCGTATGCAGAGCAATTTGGTCTCTATGGTGTCATTGCGATCGTCGTGGGATGTATGGATGAAAGAAATAGGTTCAAACCGTAGAGTCCTGCGACTGCGACGGAAGACGGGATGCGGACTTTCGTCAGTAGGCTGCGATAGCTAGCTCCGCCGCCCCCGACTAGGTTCAGGTACTAGAATACTGGGGCTGCAAACTAGCAGCACCTGGAACTCCGCAATAGTGTGCCTCGTTGTCAGCATGGTTTACAGGCGCTAAACAGGAAGCTGCCTGGTGCTGGTGGCGCATGCAGTGTTGGGCACTGCAGGGAACGCTCAGAGGCTTGACAAGGAAATGGTAACTTGTTCTTAGAAAATGTCCCAGACTCCCAGTGCATGATCAATAATATTAATGGGCAATTATTGTCTGAAAGTATTGCTATTTAGGAATTTCGCCTCTGCATGGAAACTGCTCAGCAGCAGGCGTTTCGAGCGGGAACAGCAGACTTGTGAGCCTTCATATCCTCCCTCCACCTTTCCTTGACTTCGGCAAGGAACGCCTCATCTCGTAGCGCTTCCAGTGCGACGCCGGCCAAGCTCTTCGCGACGCGCATGGCCCTCTCATAGGAATCCTTGGTGCCTGCGGAAGCAGCGAATCCCGCGTTATGTGGTCCTTGGCCGCCTTCACCTGGAATAATGGTAAATCCAGCATGCAAACTGGGCATGGCGTAGCTGATATCACCTTGGTCGGTACTGGCAAGCGTGACGCCGTTTTCCCTATCAGCAGCTTCGCCGGTAGCAATCGGTCCGCCAAACTCTGGGGGGTGCAGCGCATTAAAATATCGCGTGTACGCCTTGGCCAAGGGCCGGTTCGGGACGTGGTCCTTGTAGGACATGGCACTGGTTACCTTCATTTTTGCGCCCGTCGAAAGCGAGCCTGCCTCGAAGCATTTGAGCACCATCTCCCGTAGCTCCTCCAGGCGAGAGTGTGTCTTTGCGCGTATAGCAAACTTGCCGGCCGCGTACTCGTGGATAATGTTTGTTGCGACACCACCGTCGCAGATGTAGCCCTGGATAATGTCGCCCGGCATGGTTTGCTGGCGCAGCATGGAGAAATTGTTGTAACCCTGCACGAGGGCATCGAGGGCGTTTATTCCGAGCCACGGGTTAGCGGCTGCGTGAGCTGCTCTCCCAAAGTACTCAACCTTGAACGAGGCAATGGCATTGGTCGACATCATGGCGGCGTTGGGCGTGATGCCGGGATGGGCCATGATGTTGAGCTCGACCTTGCGATCGGAATATGCGCCTTTGTTGAGGAGCATAATCTTTCCGCCAATGTCTAACGGCGATGTAAGTATATAACTGTGCCGCGCAATATGTCAGTGTTTCGAGAGGTACTTACCTTCTTCGGCAGGCGTTCCAAACAGAATAATCTTGCCAGAGGTGCCCGTTTCCTTCATCACCTTTGCCGCAGCTGTTGCGCCGACAACCGATGCCGTCGCAATCAGATTGTGGCCGCAGGCGTGGCCAATACCTGGCAAGGAATCTACAATGCGCTGTTAGCCACCATATTCATAATAACAGTTTTGTATGCTGGGTATCTAGGCACCATATTCGGCATTGAAAGAAATGACTGGGCCGGGACGACCGCTGTCAAACTCAGCAATCCACGCCGTCTCTATGCCATGAGCGGACTCCGTGACAGTCCAGCCGGGCTGTGCACGCATATACGTAGTAAGAGCCTTGTGGGCAATGAATTCCTTCAGCGCCAACTCGGGATGGTCGTGGATTTGCTTATTGACGGGCCAAAAGCCGTCTGCGAGAGAGTCAACGGCGTCGTTGACATTGTTCAATAGCGCTGGGGCAGCCTCCTGGGCAGTCTGTTGGACTCTCATGTTGTCGCAATGAATCGAGATGTTGACAAAGTCGTCAATGTCTTGCATCAGAATCTTGGTCTCAGCGTCTCCAGTTTCAACGACAGATTGCATTGCCTCGATATTTAGCAGCGTGGTGGAAATGGATGTGTTGTGTTCCAAGACATATATCGTAGAAGGCGTTCCGGCGCCGGCCATTAGCGACAGAACGGGAGTCTGGTCGGCAAATCTGTGCCACAATATGTGTGGGGTTCCGCGGACTCAACTACGCGGAGCTGCATTTCTCTGGTACTATGGTAAAAGCCGCCCCCAAAACGGCCAATAATGTCCAAGCGATGTCCTGAGCTGCCAGCTACGACCAGTCGCTGCTGTTCTCTCTCCAGCATCGTAAGACTTTGGTCGGCACGGGTCCCCCGCGGGGATCGGTTCTTTGGGGCCGGCACCGGCGTGACACCGAGAGGCTGTGGATTTCCCGGGGGGAGTTTACATCACTGGGTGGGAATGGCATTTCCATAGTGGCATGAGACTGTTTACCAAGAGGAACTACAGTGTGTTATACGAGTGCGCAAAACTGTTGGGGACATTTGGCGCGGCCGACGTTGCGCCATCATGTTTGTAAGAGAGTACGCAATACGGAGTATACATCACCGCTCCAGCAGGGCTGCTAATGACAAGCCAGGGTTTCCCAGACAAGCATGAATTAATACGCTTACTACACAACTCGCAGCATGCCGAGTAATGAGCTATCAGGCAAGATCTTCAATTGTGTTTGCATTCTGGGGTACGGCGATTCATATCGTACCACATTGCGGCTTGCGACGGAGGGGAAGACTGGGGTTACCGACTAGCGCCAACTAGAATGGGGGAGGGCCTTGGTGAGTCCTCCAGGCTCATGGCGCTAGCGGCAGCGGTCATGCTCTTCTCTTTTTGCAGACCTACTATTTTTAAGTTATGGTGTCCCTGTGTGCTACAATCACCGTGTACGTAGTGTAAGTGGTGCCTGCAACTCCTCCAGTTGAGCGTACCACATTTTCACGAAGGTTGTATTCTATGTTAGAGCAGTAGGAATTACGTACAGGAACGATGGCATCATTTCACAGTAGACGCCACTGACAGCACAATGGGTTTTCAATACCTCTTGGCGGTCGCTCTGCATCCTCCCGCTGCTTACGCCGCGGGGTCCAGAGGATTGGACGGGGCTCACTAGTGGCCACTAAAACGTCTTGTTCGGCAGCCCTACCTACCTGTAGGCCGTCAAGATGGTCTCCTTTAGGCTTGGTCCAGTGGGGGCTGGGGAAAAGCCAGTCAGCAGGAGAAGGCTTCAAGTCACCGCTGGCGCCCACATGTGCCCGGCAGAGGCACGATTCAGGCTCTCGCCAACCTGCAATCTTCCGACCACGGCGTATCCGGACTTCTAACTGTGTGCTACGACTATGAACAATGGAAGGGTTGACATGGTGTATTGACTCGACGCCGGTCATGCAGAGAAACGCAGATACAGACTCGATCTAAACAGGCGACACCCCCGACTACCCGAACACTGCCGGCCCCTACACCACAGGCCGGGCGCATCGACTACCGCTGCAGCCACAAATTCGAGAGGCACTTTGTGGTTCCAAGGAGGCAGTGAAGAAACGGGGACCAGGATTGCTTCCCTTCTTCTTTTGCGGAAATGCGCGGCGACGGCGACAATGAGATGGTGACGGCCACGACGGAGTCCTGCAGCTACTCGCCGTCAACGGACTCGGGATACGAGCACAGCGACAACTCGGGCGCAAGAGGCAGCCTCGACAATGGCACGCCGGGCGAGGAGATGGCGGTCGTCGCGAAGAAGCCGCTGAGCCGCCGCGGGCACTTCAAGTCCCGGCTGGGATGCTTCAACTGCAAGCGGCGCCGCGTCAAGTGCAACGAGCTGCGGCCGTCGTGCACGCCGTGTGCGCGCCTGAAGCTCGGGTGCTCATATCCTACCGCCTCGGCGCCGGCGACGACGTCGGTCCGGGCGAACCCTTCGGTGCTTGCCTTTGAGGACTTGCGCTTCTATCACCAGTTTCTTACGACGGCGTTTCCGACGCTTCCGCTGCGCTCCGACTCGGTCTGGCAGCAGTGCGCCGCCATGTCACATCAGGTAGGTTCTGTCCTGTGTAAACCCCAACCGCGAACCTAGCCTCGCCTCCCTGTGGTTCGTACGGGCCCGAAACTAACATTGGAGGAACCATGTAGTATGACTTTCTGGCGCATGCCATCCTCGGACTCGGGGCGTCGCACCTGTCGCGCCACACAAACGTCGACTACACCTCGCAGGCGCTGCAGCATCGCCTCATTGCCATCAAACAGGTCAACGAGCAGCTTGGCAACCCTCCCAAGACGCCTAGCGGTGCCGACGCCCTCTTTGCGACCGTCTTTTGCCTCATCACCCAGTCTTCGCTCGTGCAGGACGGCATGGCAGACTACATAACCATGATCCGCGGCGGCGACCTGGTGGCCCTCGCCGTCATCCCCGACATAACCAAGTCTGTCTTTTGCGCCTTTACGATTCAGGGCCACCTGGATGCCATTTCGAGCGTCGTAAGCGAGGAGCCGAAGAACTGGGACACGGTGGATGAATTCACGACGTCGGTGAGGCACCTGCGGCCGCTTCTCCAGACCACATACGAGTGCCGGTTCTACGACGCGATGCTCGACGTCATTGAGGCCCTCCGCAGCTCCTCGAAGGACGCGTGGTTTTCGTTTTCGACCCTATTTAGGTTGCCGGCCTTGTTTACCAACGACGAGTTTCAGACGTTTATCAACCCGGCTTGCTACAGTGGCCGCCTGCTGATTATGCACATGTTTCTGCTTGACTACATGCTGGGCCAGTTCTGCATCTCGCCAAACGAGCGTATATTATACCCTGGACGGAAGAGCGTTGTGATATCATGGGGCAAGGGCTTGGTCAAGACCGTGCCACCCCGCTACAAGCCCTACGTGACTTGGATTGACAAGTATTGCGATGAGCTGGAGCACCGCGACGCGCGCTATCTGCTTACGCCGTGAGGAGCGGGGAGCGGTCAGGGAAATGTTACGGATAAGTACTCATCTTTGGCATCTTCCTGACAGGACAGACAAAATTACTCAACGCCCCAAGCCCACTACGAGAGCCCCAACTTGGATGGTTCAGGGCGAGAGACGACTTCTCCGGCCTCTTGCTATAAAACCAAGTCAACAGCTGGCCATCCGGGCAGCTGACCTCCGCCAGACAAGACGCCGCGCACTGCATTTTGACACCATTGGCGCGTCTAGGGTAGGACCACGCTGCTGTGACACGACGGTTGACGCTTGCGAAGGCCTCGAGGACCCCACTACATACCTATCGCAATGTGGCTCACGTTGTGGTCCAGGAAGGGTTTCGCGACAGGGTTCACGAAATTTCAAAAGTGGCCCGCGACTAATGAGCGGACCCATGTTGGCGACGTGGAGTGGGCGCATGCTGAATGGATATGAACAGCAAGCTGCACAAGACTACTGGTGCACAAGGGACTTTGCAGTATCCGCTGCAAGCCGAGATGTGCAGCGTCTCAGACTGATGGGCCAAAGGCATATTGCTACATATGATGTCTCGGTAGCTGAAGCCGTAGCCATGATCACAAGATGTAGACTCTAGCAACTCTATGTGTATGAGTGTATATTCATCTATGTGTATAAATCAACAAGCAAATTCTTGAGAGACTTGGTGGTAAAAGACGACCAAAATACAGTCTCTCTGCCAGCGTGTTCAATAATAATAAGAGACTCAATCCCTAAACGAATGACTGAGCGTGACATGACACGACTTCTGTGTCTCTGCAAGGCTTGCACTTTGTAGGAGAACTAACAATGAGATCACCAGCCTCGAGCGCATACCATAGTACGAGTAGTAGGGACAGCGAAGCCCCACGGAGAGAAATGTGTAATCGCCTGGGGGACGCTTGGCCGGGTCCAGCTCTGACAAGAGTCTTTTTGCGTGCAGTAGCTGATGGCGTGGTTGTGCGAGGGCCATATAGAGCAAAATTACCCAAGCAGTTTCCATCACGTGATGGAGCAGCTTCTCCAGCACAACTACCCGGTCTGGTGGTCTAGTGGTATGATTCTCGCTTAGGGAAAACCCTGAAGCAAATATGCGAGAGGTCCCGGGTTCAATCCCCGGCCAGACCCTTCTTTTTTGCCTTTTTGCACGATTTACACTGTAGATGGGCTTCTGTTCCCTTTTGCTCTTTTTTGGAGGTGCCGCTTGCTGTGCAGTGTGTGATTGCCTTTTTGGGTTTCGACGGCCGGCGTGCCAGCTGGCCATCACGTGGCGGTTACTGTGCAACTACTCGTACGAGGAGGTGCTTGCTGCTGGCAGCTCACCTGGCAGCTGGCGGGAGAGGAGGGGCGGGCATGCTTGGCGGGGCTACGGTGAAGGACGCCGGCTTGCCCTGCGGCGCGTCGCTGGATCGCGTGCCACTGTGGCAGCCCCAAGTATGTACAAACCGCCGCCAAACGAAGCTTCCCCGGTGAAGCTTGCGTAAACAACAGATGCGCCACGGGGAATTGTGTCGCACAGCCAACAGAGCCGTCGCAACATGAATGCCCTCTTGGCCTCTATATTTTCGCCCCTGAAGGAGCCTGCGGGCTCGCCGAATCGAGCGCTAACCGGCGGTCGCTTGCAGGACCATGGATCGCCGGCAGCAAGGAAGCGCCGTCAAGATCGCGGCGGCGTGGCGAAGCGGACGCCGGTGAAGCGCAAGGCGGTTGCGTTTGACATGACGGTGAGTCGAGACGAGTCGAGACGAGTCGAGGCGAGAGCATGGAACTCGCCGCTCGACAAGCCTATTTTTATTTAATTTTTAAAACGTTGCTGGCTAACGCAGTCCTCCCTGTCGCAGCCCCAGAAAGATGTCGTCCATACACCGCCCAAGAACCGACTGCCAGCGACACCATTGCCCAGCCAAAGACACGACCCGGACGGCCACGATGACGTCCAAGACGATGATAATGATGTCAAGACGACCACAAAACAAGAGGAGTCGGATACCGGAGTGAAAGGGGAACAAGGAGCCGATGCCGACGCCAACTCGGACAGTGAGTTCGTCTTCAAGCGCCTCGTCGGCCACCGCTGGGACGACGACACGCTCCAGGTCCAGGTCGAGTGGGAAAGCGGCGAAAACACCTGGGAGCCCGAGTCACGGCTTCACGAAGACGCGCCCGAAGCCCTGCTGGCCTACTGGGAACGCCAAAACGGCCGCCCCGAGAACCCTGGCCGCCCGGGATTCTACGAGATCCACGCCGTGCGCAAGCACAGCCGCGACCGCAAGCGTCTGTTTGTCGAATGGGTGGGATACGGCGCAAAGGACGGCACCTGGGAGCCGCGCCGCATCGTCGAGGATGCCGCGCCGGGCAAGGCGTCGGAGTACTGGGACAGTCTGCCACGGCCGAAGCGACGTCGGCGGCCGAGACTTTGAGTCTTTGCCCGTGGCGTGTGCGCCAATGGCCTTGTTATTTTCTTGCATTTCGCAGCAGTATCCTTTGTCGTGTTGGCTATATTAATGTAGGAAGCCTGTGTTTCTGCAATGACGGATGATTCTGTCTGGTCTCTTCTGGTCTGGTTGGGCGTCGGTTGGCGTTTTGCTTTTCTACGGTACATGTACAACAGGGTTTCGGCGTGTGTGTTTTTTATGAAGGAATTATGAATGAATGTACTCCGAGGACGATTCAGTCTTTACACTTTCATGCCCATATTTGGGGTTATTTTGTTACCTTTTCCAGCCCGGTAATTTCTTGTCACCTTTCCTCGCCCGCACCCGTCCCAAGTTGCCGCGGTCTGTATAACCGGGTTCCCCGCACCCACAGCACCCATCACCTCGCCTGTAGAACTTCCTCCCAACTTGCCATCTTTTACTTCTGAAAGCGGCGTCTTTTTCATCTCTCAGCGGCATGGCGAAACGACCGGTTCGAATAGCCAATTGCTCCGGCGCCTTGAGTAAGCCCCTTTTACATTAATCTTGCTGTGCACTTTGCAGCTGGTCTGACTAGTGATAGCGGACCCCGGCATACACATGTATAATCAAGCCAAGTATGGGCCGGTGGATGTAATAACTGGCGATTATTTAGCAGGCATGTCGCAATCGGCTATTTGACCCATTTGATACCCATGAGTGGAAGCTGACCCTCGCGCAGAAGCTACAATGGCCAAGGAAGCAGACAATGTACGTCATGGAAAACGCACTGGCGGCTGGGTCGCCACAGCGCTCGATGGCATTCAAATGACGCTACCTCTCATAAACGAGAAGCGTATAAAGATCATTGTCAATGGAGGAGGTTTGAATCCAGAGGGCCTGGCTACAAAGGTCCACGAACTCGTAAGGCTGCCCCAACAAAGATTTTTGCCCGTCGTCTCGTCTCATTATGATTAGATCACAGCACAGCGCTTCGACCTGCGAGTCGCATTTGTCAATGGAGACGACTTAATGTACAAGCTCTCCCAGTTGCTAGCATCCCGTGAAGAGATAAGCCTTGAGCACCTTGACTCCGCCAACGCCAAGGTCACTCTCGCCAAGGATAGCCTGGCTTTCCTTCAAGACCCTGAGCGCATGCCCGTAGTCGCAGCCAATGCGTACCTGGGCTACCGCGCCATTAAAAGAGGTCTAGATGCCGGTGCAGACATCATCATCTGCGGTCGCGTCGCTGATGCATCACCTGTCATTGCTGCGGCCGCGTGGTGGTATGGTTGGTCCGAATCAGACTTTGACCAGCTCGCAGGCGCCCTTGTCGCCGGCCATCTCATCGAATGCTCGACATATGTAACTGGGGCCAACTTTTCTGGCGCCTACAAACATCCCGTTGCCGATTTTATCGACTTGGGCCTGCCCATTGCAGAGGTAGCCAGCAGCGGCGAGTGCATCATCACTCTGCACGGGAGTCTCAACGGCTTCGTCACCGAGGATACAGTGAGGTGCCAGCTATTATATGAGCTCCAGGGCAATATCTATCTTAACAGTGATGTCAAAGCCGACCTTTGTCAGATAAAAGCAAAGCAGCTATCGAAAAACAGAGTCCACGTTTCCGGGATTCTCGGACACCCGCCGCCGCCCACGACCAAGTTGGCTGTCTTCTACAAGGCAGGCTACCAGTGCGAGATTCTCATAAACGCCAGTGGCTACGCTACCGACCATAAATGGGATCTTTTAGAGGCTCAAACGCGCAGAAAACTAGAGGATTGGGGAGCAAAGCTGGACATTCTCGACTTTCAGCGTGTCGGTGTGCCACAATCGAACCCCGACAGCCAACTCGCATCAACCACCTATATGCGCATCTTTGCCCAGTCTACCGACCGCTCAACAGTGGCCAAGGTGGCTGGTGCCTGGAACTTTAATTTCATGGCGCACTTTCCAGGTCAGTAGCTATCTCGGTTATCGTGAAGACGACTGCTGACAATTTTCTCAGGTATGCACGGGTCCCTGGACATCCGCACCGTCACCCCGACGCCATTCCTGGGGTACTATCCTGCCATTGTCGCCCAGGCTGAAATTGACGAGGCTGTACACATCTTGTCTTCTACATCACCACAAAACCGACAAACATTGTACGTGGGTGGTCCCGCTGTGACAGAGCCTTTATCGGCCCGTGATGACTACGAGACCTCACAGCCCTCATCATTGGGGGCTTTTGGTCCTACTACCATGCGCCCTCTAGGTGACATTGCATTGGGACGGTCAGGGGACAAGGGCGGTAATGTCAATCTTGGGCTCTTTGTACATACCCTCGAAGAGTGGGACTGGCTGCGGTCCTTCATGACCAGCGCAAGACTGCGCACTATGATGGGTAAAGACTGGCGTGACTGGTATACAGTTGAGCGAGTTGAGTTTGCAAACATCTTTGCAGTGCATTTTGTAGTATATGGGCCGCTTGGACGCGGCGTGAGCAGCTCCCGGCTGTTAGACAGCCTTGGGAAGGGCTTTGCCGAGTTTATTCGCGCCGTGCATGTGCCAGTGCCCGACTTATTCTTCGCGAGGGCGCATGGCGGGCCAGAGAGTAAACTGTAGCACCAAATACACATACACTGTACAATCTGTATCCTACTGCCGCGTGGTATTACATTTAAACAGAGAAATTCTGCTCTCTTCTTCAAGTATTCTTCAAGTATTCTTCAAGGCTTGGTAGATTGTAGCCTCCATGCCGATCCATGCCCCCAAGACGGCTGCGTCGCCAAATGGCAGTACCTGGCTGCAAATCATGCCCCCAACACCGTTTTCACGATCAACCCACCAGAACAAATTGCACAGGCCAGCCCAAAACGCGGTGCCCTCTGACCGACCCGTTGCACCACCCGTAATCATCATGGACAGTCCCCACCCCTGCGGGGAGTTGCGCTCTGTCGGGTAAAGATCCGGCACTGCGTTCGTCAGGTCTGGTTTGGACGCTGGAATGTTTTGCCGGCCGAATTGGGGGAAGTCGGGGATTTGGTTCTTGAACATCTCATCTACAGTGGCCTTTTCCAGAAGTTTCACGCCTGTTTTGGGACAAGTGCCGTCGTTGAGCAGGACAGCGAGAACTCCTAGTGACGCAAAATACAGATAATTAGTCATGGAAAGATTCCGGGCGATAGGTGACATACGGCAATATTCTTGCGGCTTGGCGTACATTCCCGCTCCACCGCTGCAGAGAAGATCCTTCTTTTCGGCCTCAGTCTGGACAATGAGCGGGCGACGGAGAGGGTGATCCCGGCCGATGACTTCTCCAGACGGCAGCCGCTGGTGCATGTGTGCTAGATTTGCCTTCATTTCGGGTGTCGGGATCATATTTAGATTCTTCAACCCCAGCGGCTTGCAAATATTCTCTTGCATGTAGTCGTTGAGCGTCAGGCCGGTGGCCCGTTCAAGGGCGATTCCCGCCCAGTCAATGTTGACCTGCGTGGATTAGCAACTATCACGGCGACTCCCTACACAATTACTTACACCATACTCCCTTCCCTCTCCTGGGTGAAACAGGAGTGGCGTCTTTAAGTCATGGATGCTGCCCGAGAATTCGTCAATGCCGGCCGGGTATCCGTAGTCGCGGAGCCTCTCGTTGAAAAAGGCGTAGCCGAAGCCAGCCGTGTGCGTCAGCAGCATGCGCAGCGTGATGCGGTTTCTTTTTGGCTCAAGCGTCCCATCCTTTTTAAGAACTTGCACGTCTCGAAGCTCCGGGCACAGTTTCTCCAGCTGGTCGCTGTCATCGAGGCTAAGCTGCCCCCTCTCCACCAGCTGCATACAGGACAGGGCCGTGAGCATCTTCGTGCAGGATGCGATCCAGTAAATGCTGTCCGGCGTCATGGGCTCATTGGATCTCGCTCCTCTCTTCCCTGCTGAGTGAACAAATAGCTCGTCGCCATTTTTGTCAAAAAACTACCGCCGTTGTCCCCGGCACACCTCCGGTCTCTACAACGCCATCAATGCCGGCTCGTAGCTGCTGTGTAGTTTCTTCAGACAACTTCAATATAGTTTGCCAGCAGACGAACTATTATGCGGAACGTATGCAGTAAAATAATTGGTATGAGGCAATGAGAGCCCGAGAGAATCCTGCTTCCTATGTATCTGCCCATGATGCGGGGCAACGCCGCCAGTTATTGAGGCGTCATAGTCAGGCACCGGGTGAGCGGAACCAGAGGCATCACATCAGCAGTAGCCCATATGCTGGACATTAGGCCAGCCAGTGATTACACTCTCGATACGGTGCCTGGGCATTATCAGAAGCTCAGAGCGAAGCCTTCTGCAGCCATTGAGCTTAAGCACGCGGATGGCGTGGCCGCATTTTGACGCGCTTTGCGACCCCACACCGCGTATTTACTATGTATGTACTCCTTACATTCCGCCAGAGGCAGCGCCGCTACCTTGCCTACCCTACCTACCCTATATGCACATTTGTCTCCTCAACGTGGCCAGTTATCCCTCCTGGGCTGTTGCTGGAAATAGTACAGTATAGATTTATTACCTTTATACCGCTTTATAATATCTAGAATATATTTTTCAACATCTCAGTAGACCTATGTCGAATAATATGGCCGAATCTTTCTACTTATAATGGAGGCTTGGGAAAACACTACATCGGGGAGTAAGGACAACTTACCCTATAATAATTACCCATAACAGTGAATATGAAATTATAGTGACCTGTACAAACTCGGCAACGAGCTATAACTGGACTCAGTAAGCGTCTATTGTTTGGGTGCGCTTGGTGATTTGAATATCCTCGGTGTGGAATCCCCGACTTACGCCGAAGGTATTGCGTATGAACAGTGATCCATCCCAGGTTTACATCCCTGTAGCGGAGCCAGAGGCCCGCAGGTGTCAATTTACTCGACCGCAGGACGACTCCTCCATGGCCAGAGTCCCCTCGCGCAACGCCGACACCGAAGCTACCTAGCTCCACCTGTAAACACCCACGACCATGCATACTCGTCCACTACAACAACTCGCAGAGTACAAGTGGCGTATTGTGCCGCTCAGTGCGGACTAGTTTGCGCCTTCTCCGCACCAAATGTGAGTTTGGGTGTGGCAGGTGTGGCACGTCGCTCGGTGACTTGTGTTGCGTCTAGTCCTCACCCGGTCAGTTTCCCTGGCGATCTTCCAGTACCCCACGAATTTGCGGCCGCTTGCCGTTATACCTGGGGTAAACCGGCAGAAATTAGGACGAGCCCGATGTCGTCTGGGGTCTTGGCAACTCCTCACGGCTACCTGCCGCTGTAAACAGGAAAGCTATGGCTACATTGTATATATGGCGTCATAGATCCCCCTTCTCTACAATTTGAACGACATCATTCCTGTTGTGACAGACATATCCCTTCCACTCGACGTTCAATCTGCTATAAACAGAAATCATGAAGGCTCCAGTCGCCCACCTGCTATTGCTTTGCGCCAGCAATTGGTCGGCTTTTGCGGCACCGGCAGCGTGTCCAGCTCCCCAGCCCGATGCGAACCGTGGCGCTGTAGCTTCCGAACATGCTAGCTGTAGCAAAATTGGCACCCAGCTTATCAAGGATGGTGGAAATGCGGTGGATGCCATCGTCGGCACGGTATTTTGCGTTGGTGTCGTTGCCATGTACCACAGCGGCATGGGCGGTGGCGGGTTTATGCTGCTACGTTCCAAGGATGGCGAGTACGAATTTGTTGACTTTCGAGAAACCGCGCCCGCCGCTTCATCTGAGAACATGTACACAAATAATACGGAAGACAGCCTGAGAGGCGGACTGGCCAGGTAAGGCTGGAACATCATGTTAATGCTTCGTTGGTGCTGATGCATTGACAGTGGCGTTCCCGGTGAGCTGCGAGGACTGGAGTACATTCATGTCAAATATGGTGCCCTGCCCTGGGCAGAGGTCCTGGCGCCCGCTATTAAATTGGCCAGATTTGGCTTCGAGGTCGGCCCAGATCTTGTCAAGTACATTGAGTCTACTTCAGACAACTCGTTTCTCGTAAACGACCCGTCTTGGTCCATCGACTTTGCCCAAAACGGGACTCTAATTAAGCAGGGTGAAACTATGACTCGAAAGCGGTATGCCGACACACTCGAGACAGTCGCCAACTACGGAGCCGATGCTTTTTACCATGGAGCCATCGCCAACGCAACAATTACTGCTCTCCAAGAATCTCGTGGCATCATGACGCTGGAAGATCTCCGTAATTACACCATTGCCAAGAGAGATCCCGTCACCATCATGTATCGCGGCCATAAACTAACAGGCACCAATGCTCCTTCCAGTGGTGTTGTCGCGCTTAGCGCCCTGAACACTTTTGGTGGTTATGAGGCGTTGTGTGTTCCGGAGAATGTTAACATCTCGACCCATCGCTTGGACGAAGCCATTAGGTTTGCGTATGCGCAACGGACGGAGCTCGGTGATCCATTATTCGTCGATGGCCTCGACAAGTACACACAACAAATGATTGCTCCCGCAACCGGCGAGGAGATTCGCAGCAAGATCTCGGATGTCAGAACATACAATGTTTCGTATTATAACCCTGGAGGCCTCGAATCGATTGAGACGCCTGGAACCTCGCATATCGTTAGCGCCGACGCAAGCGGTATGGCCGTTTCCCTCACAACCACAATCAATACGCTTTTCGGTTCCAGAGTCATAGTACCAGAGACCGGCGTCATCATGAACAATGAGATGAATGATTTTAGTATCCCTGGATCCTCCAACGCTTTTGGCTACATTCCTAGCCCGGCCAATTACGTGCGACCTGGAAAGCGACCTCTCTCTTCCATCTCGCCAATTATTGGCGAGACAAAGGATGGGCAACTGTATTTTGCGGTTGGATCCGCCGGTGGAAGCCGTATTATTACAGCGACGATTCAGAATGTGGTTCACCTCATTGACCAGGGCATGAACCCGTCGGACGCGCTTGCACAGGCCCGACTCCATGACCAGTTGGTACCGAATCAAGTCACATTCGAGTACGCCTATGACAATTCTACGGTTGCGTTCCTGGAGTCTCTGGGGCACAATGTCACCTGGCTGGCTCCTGGTCAAAGTACAGCACAGGCACTTCGACGCACGACGAGTGGCATCTTTGAGGCCGCCGGCGAGCCTAGGCAGAAGGAATCGGGTGGATTTGCCATTTAAATAGGACCAATATATCTCCTGGTCCCGGAAGATGCTCCAATCGCATCAATAGATAGAAACGCTATGTACAGCTATAAGTTATTTTATACACTATAAATGGAACGCTGCAGGTAGCTCAATGTCATCGCAATACGCCGGTCCAGTCAACTATGGTCCCGCATGATCAATTGGCAATCTAGTTGGCCAAAATGGGCAGCTCTCCCTTATCCTGAGCCTCCTTGACCGCCGCATCATAAGCAGCCACGGCTTTATTGTACTCGGCGACGAGGTCCTCCTGTTCCTCGCGCTTCGTGGCATCGCCTCCGCCAAAAGCTCGAACAGCCGCATAGTATACATGGGCCAATGCACGGCACGGAGTCTTAGCGGAAACGGACTCACACTGGTAGAGAAGACTGGGCAAATTTCAGTAAATAAGGACATGATATCATAGGTAATTTGTACACATACTCCTTCTTGAAGTTGTCGTCGATGCGCAACTTATTCTCCGAGGTGAAACGCGATTGGATACGGAAGTTTTGGTATCCAAAATCATGACGGTGGCAACCGGGGATAAATGGGAATCCAAACGGATTGTCAGGAGAGCTGGTGCATCCGTCGGAGGACCAGTCTACAGTTGCCGGATCGCGGGCATTGCGACGATCACTAAAGGCAGGCAGAGAAATAGAAAACATGTAACGATCCGTGAGTTGTTGCAACGTCTCTCTGCTGACAATGGCCGCATCCACGTCAGCTGGAAGAGCGGCCACCAGAGGCAGGGCAGCAGCGAAAATAGAGATATACTTCATAATGAATGGTGTAGGAAAACAATACGTGCTTAGAGGGCCTAGGGGCAGGCGAAGATGTAGTGTCTGGTATGAAGGGATTCAATGGTTTATATACATGTCTCACTTTTTCAAGGCTACTGGTACCTGCCCTTCTCTCGGCATTCTGGAACAAAGTATTCTCATTCTCACTCGGCTTAGCAGACGTCCAAAAGGACCACTGAATGGAGTACGATTCTCCGAATGGCCAAGATGTATATGGGACACGTGGGAAAGCCTATGGGCCGGCCCTGCACCAAACAGTGTCGTATTGCGCCGCGCCAAGTCGGACCATAAACACCGATTAGGAAAGTTCGAACAACTTTTACCCTGCGTGTAGATGATCTGCCGGCGCCGATATACCCCGTATTACTGGGGCAGCACCAGCACCTTTGCTTTTGATGCGTCGGCGGTGACCGTGCTGCAAATCGTAGAGCAACGTGGTCGGGTCATGCTTGCATGCGGACCGCGCGCCAGTGGTTCCATTCGTCTTCGGGGGCTACTGTGGTACACGGTGAGATCCACGCACAGTGGGTATGCACCGAACTGATACCGCCAAGGTCCAACTACTATGAACGACTCGCCAACATGGTCAGGCCGGTTCCTGCGCTTTTAGACGGGAAGTAGTCCACTGTCGAACGGAGTAGCGCTCAGATCTATCACCCATTTCCGAGCAAAGAGATGCGCTGAAGCCAACCTGCTCTGCTATACAGACCTCATCCATTATGGCCTACTACGTTGGCTAAAATGACCCCGCGCAAGAGGCGCTTTGTGGCTTTCAGCACCTTCGGCGCAGTGCCGATCACCTGAGAACTACCGAACCCAGCAGCTTTCCGTATTACAGCAGTAGACTGGCGGAGAATCCAAAAACTCCGACCCAACGCCAAATTTCTGTGTACTGGATATTGACGCATCGGAAGAAACTCCAAAAAGAGAAGGCATATATAGGCATGTCTCCTTTGTGCTAAAGCAGGTGTTGGAGAGGTTCGGTAATCTAAATAGAAGTGGCGCATCATGGGAGCCCTGAGTAGGCTTAGTCACGCCGACAACGGCGCGGGGAATGGGTAGGTGCACCGCTAGGGTGCAAGTGGGCTTATTTGCACCTTTTTTGAATGACTAAGCGTTATTAGCGTGTCATTTCGCCGTATAGGTCGGTAGATAGTGGTATCGCATAGTCCATATACAAAACAATATTAATTTAATATAAATCTTACTTTAGCCTCTAAATAGATAATTTCCTCTTTAACTTACTAGATCTTAGTTATCTTTTTAATAAAGATAACCTAGATATAGATAATATAGCTATATATAATATACTTTTATTTTTTAATAATTGCTTACCTTCTAAAATATAATATTACTTTAATAATAAGTTATTTAAAGCTATTTAGGCTTAGACTACTAAATAAGACTATACCTTTTTAGTTAAAAGATTATAAATAATAATCTTCTCTAAAAAGTAAATAAAGTATTATTATAACTATTATATACCTTCTATAATTACTAAATAGCCTAGAATATAAAGAACTTTAAGCTAATATATAAATTATTAATTCTTAATTATTATAAAGGAGATAGATAATATTATATAGTAAGTCTATTATTATAGCTAAATTAGGTTTTATTTCTATAACTATAAACTTAGTCTTAGCTAAAGTATATATTTAAGTTATAAGGTATTATTAGATAGAGTTAAAGACTAAATCTTATAATTATATAAGATTAATATTACTTTAAAAGATATCTAGACCTTTATATAATATAAAAATAGAGATTTACTATATATAAAGTAAGATATATATAACTAACTAAAGTACTTATAAATTAACTAATATAAAGATAAAAGTAATATAGCTATATTAATTATAATACTAAATTTAAATAGATATTAATATTAAATTTAGCTTAAAGATAATAACTATATTTATTCTATCTTATTTTTAAATATTACTTTTTTAAAGTTAGTTAAAAGATATCTAAAGGTAATTATTATAGATTATATATATAAGATAAATAAATATAATCTACTATTATTATATATAATTAATATTAATATATACTTTAGTAGCTTTAGTATTATATATACCTTTCTTAATAATAAATAAATAGAGAGCTATTCTTAAATACTTTAGTAACTTTATAAATTATTTATAATATAAGATATTGTGAAGGACTTAAGCTTAGGCCCGAGTAGAGTAATAATAGTGGAGGGGGAGGGAAGAGTATAGGCAGCAAAAAGGGAACTTATCGCAAGAGCTTAGTCACACTTAGCTACTCTACCCTAAGAAGCTATATAGAAGTAGGGTAAAGAGTTCTTTTTCTTTCTCTTTAGTAATATTAATACTACTATTAATGCCTAACTGTAGATACCTTAGGGCTAGTCTATAATAATTAATATTGCTCCCTAAGATTTACTCTTAATCTCTATAGGAGTTATAGCTGTATCTTAGGATAGCACCCTAGCAGGTAGGGATGATAGGGATATAGTATAGGCAAGCGACTAGGCTATAGTCTAGCAGATATAGCTTTTCTAGGTGAGACTAGAGGCGTAGAATAAGGTGATTAATTGCCTCTAGCAAGGTTCAACTGGTATACTAACTATACTAGGGCTATTAAGGGCAGCCCTAGATGTAAGGTAGAATGAACCTTATAGTATAAGGATAGGGGATAGGTCGACTGGTGTAGGCCTGATCTAATATAAGCCCTTACTAGTAGGTGAGCGCTATAATAGGTTAATAGCTAGTTTCTTCTCTTAGAAGAAGATAATAGAATATAAGCTATTATATAATATAGTTTTTATAGGAGGTAAATAGGCTTAATTTATATACCTATAGGGAAATTTATTACCTTTAGCCTAAGTAAAGGTTATAGTATACTTTAAATCTAGAGGGGGAAATAGCTCTTATAACCTATAGTAGTTCTTTGAATATATAGAGACTATCTTTATAGACCTCTACTGCTAGGAAATAGTAATTATATAACTTAAAGAATTAAGGTAAAGGCCTAGGGAGAGCTTTATTAGCTTCTATATCTACTTTAAGCAGAAGTTAGTGCTAGCTAGGGGGCTTTACTAGGCTAATAAGGTTAAGCTTACTAAGCTATAATAGGCTCTATCTGTAGATATATAGTTGTTAATAGTTAGGAAGGAGGTCCCTAGAGATAACTATAGCGCTGCAGTAGGCCAGCTTTAAGCTATTGCAGTAGATCTTGAATCCTACTAGATTGAGGAAAGGGGCTAGGAGAGGCAGTAGGCGCATTTGCGACTAATAGCTAAGGACTAAGATAGCGATACTCTGATAATAGGCCTTAATTGACTATAGACTAGACTAAGATCCCTTTAGAGGATATAATAGGGCAAGATAAGCCTAAATACTTTAGCCTTAAAGCCTTAGGCTAAATAGGCAAGTACTAAAGAGTGCAATTCCTACTGTGAAAAGGGAGAGTATCTTTAATATAAAAGCAATGCTTATTATATATAGAATTGCTACTACTATCTAGCCTCTTAGCTAATAAAGATTAAGAACCTAAATATAGAACCTAATATAGGCGATAGAAGTAGTAGAGAATCTAATAATAACTTAGGAAATAAGTAACCTTTTAGATAAGTCTCTTTAAGAGATCTCTAATAGAACCAGTATTAATAGATAATAAGATATAGAAATTAAATATATTACTTTTTCTCTTTCTATTACTTATTCAGTCTATAATCTATATATAGGTATTAGTAGACTCTAGATATAACTGTTATAAAGCAATCTGTGAATCTATAGCTTGTTGCCTAAAGCTTATCTAGATCCTTCTCTCTACCTTTTGCTAGGTCTAAACTGCTACTGTAAACCTATAATTGTCCCTTATATAGTCGCTCTATAGGGCTATAATTGATATAGATAGGTAGGAAATAGAGGTATATCTATATATTGTCTAGGATCTATCTAATAAGGTGATCCTAGGGAGACTTTAGGCAAAGAAGTATAATATCCTTATTAATATTCCTAAGGGCAAGATTATTATCTAAGACTAAAGGGGGCTGACTATCTATAAGATTGTAAAGTAGCTAAAGCTAGCCCTATTAACCTATATACTAGGGAAGATATTATAGTATAAGGTAAGGAAGAGAAGTTAAGAAGGTGACTTAGGGCTGTCTGTATTTACTATTAGCCTCTAGGAGATTAATATTGTTATTAAAGAGCGCCTATCTTATTAAGATTAATTAAAGCAGATGCTCCTATTATACTTAGTAGGCTTTAAAGACTTGTTTAATAAGGATAGGGCTGCTGGACTTCCCCTATACTAAGGCCAACTTGACTATTATATTAAGGTCTAACCTGGCCTTAACAGGTCTGCCCTAGACCTCCTCTAGGGACCTCTATATAGTATATTGCAGCTCTAGCTGTTGGAGCTGTAGTACTAGATTATAGACCTTTCTAATAAGGGCTAGATTAGGGCGAGTTCTTTGCCTGTAGTAGCCTTGGTGCTACTTATAAAGAAGGGAGATAGGGGATAGTAGTTTTGTATAGATTATTGTGTACTTAATAAGATTATAAAAGAGGATTAGTACCCTTTACTACTTATTAAAGAAATGCTCTATTTGTTATTAAAAGTAAGATAGTTTATAAAGCTTAATATTAGAGCGGCCTTCTATAGGCTATATATTGCAGAAGGGCAAGAATATATAATAATATTCTACACCTACTTTAGCCTCTTTAAGTGGTTAGTTTGCCCTTTTAATCTTTTAGATGCCTTAGTAATATTCTAAAGATATATTAATTAATCTTTAGAAGGTAGTCTAGGAGACTATATAATAGCCTATCTTAATAATATCTTAATCTATTCCTTAGGCTCTTAGTATAATTATATTAAGAAGGTAAAGGATACCCTTTGCCACCTATATAATATTAGGCTTTATCTAGACCTTAAGAAATATATATTTATAGTTATAAAGGTTATATATTTAGGGTTTATTATATATATAGGTTAGTCTATTTGCCTTAACCTATGTAAGATTAAGGCAATTTGAGACTAAGAGCCCTTGACCTAACTAAAAGGCGTCTGAAGTTTCTTAGGGTTTGCTAACTTCTACTATGACTTTATCCCTAAATTCTTTAAGCTAACTATACCTTTAACCTATCTAATAAAGAAGGGAGTACTATTTATTTAGGGGGAGAGAGAGTCTAAAGCCTTTAAGACCTTTAAAGAGGTATTTATATCCTACCTTGTGCTTGTACAATAGGACCTTTAGCGCCTTACAGTCCTTAAGGTAGACTGTTTAGGTAAGGCACTAGGCAGATATCTCTCCTAATATAATAAAGAAGGGATCTTCTACCTAATAGCTTATTACTCTACCTACCTCCTATCTATAGAGAGAAATTATATTATATATAATAAAGAACTTTTAGTAATTATATTATATATAAAGGTATAGATTTTAAAACTAATAGAGGCTATTAAACTATTTACTATATATACTAACTATAGAAACCTTAAATACTTTATATAACTAAAGGTTATTAGTAAATATTAGGTATATTAGGTAGAGCTGCTATTATAGTTTTATTACTCTCTCTATTATTAGCTAGGCTAGAGGGCTAAGAGATTGGATGTGCTTTTGTAGTAGGAATAGGATATAGAGGCTAAGCTAGAGCAGTATATATATATTCTGCAATTGACTTATATCTACTCCCTTTCTAGAGGAGACCTTAGACCTATTATACTTCCTTTAGGTTTAATATTATTTACTAATAGCTCCCTATAGGGGCTCTAAGACTAAGCCCTTGCATACAATCTGATATATACCTTCTATCTGTAAGTAGTAGCCTAAAATGCCTAGTGATTCCTACTAGAAGTATATATATAAGAATAGATCGCAGACTATACTATTAGCACCTATAGTATACTTTTATATAGGGGCTGCTGCTGGCTCCTTTTGTATAAGCTATTGACTACTATAATTATCGATTATATCTATTTTGACCTTACTATAGGCTATCTTAGATATAATATAACCTTTTAATTGCTTTGCTAGGACTATTACTAGGATAGGATATTCTAGAGTATAGCTACTTTTGTCTGTAACTATTTCTATTATGGAAGTTATATTTCCTAGTAGTAATAGTAAGGGCTTTTTAGAAGCCTTCTAATATCTAACTAATACTAATAGCAAATATCTATTAACTTTATAATTAATTTGCCAGCCTCTAATAAGGATTCCCTCTATTACTTAATAGTTATTATAGATTGCCTTTTTAAATATATCTAGCTGAAGGCTATGCCTGATATAGCTGTAGCTATATATGCTGTAAGGTTCTGGGATATATAGTGGCGGTTCTATAGATTCTTTGCCTAGATTATTAGTAATTAAGGATCTAATTAGGTAGGAAGTTTTTAGTGAATATTCTATACCTTAGTTGGTATTAAGCAACTCCTATTAATAGTACACTACCTCTAAACTGATAATGTAACTAAGAGGGTAAACTAAGAGGTTTAGGCAGTTCTATAGGTTATAGTATCCTTTTCTTAATTTAACTAGAGTATTTATCTACTAGTATATTAGCTAGTATTTAATAATAGGGACTTTAGTATAATAGGAATAAGCCTAAACTGCCTTTTAAATAGATATAAGTTTACCTTAGTCTTCTACTATAAGGTTAATATAATAGCTCTATTAATCTTAGAGTAGTAGGCTACTAAATTCCTATATTATCTAGCAGAGGGGGAGATACTAGCCTAGGCTGCTATTATATATATCTAATAAAAATAGAAAGAAAATATAGACTAGGCGAGATGCTCTATAGAATACTACTAAGTTAACAATATAGTCTAGCTAGCCCTACAGAATATTAAAACCAATTGCCTATATAAGAAGCTTAATTAGCTATATACCTAATATATAATAATAGCTATCCTTATACTAGTTATAGTAGTATTTAATATTCTAGGCAATATATATAAGACCTTCTATATTAATATAATTAAATAGGCTATTAATAATCTATTGCTAAGCTAGCCTTAGTAGGACCTTTGACTAGGTCTAATATAGGTTACTAATAAGGAGGATAGTAACCTTGCAGAGGAATAGGAGGTTAAGGAGATCTTAATAGTAAAGAATAGATAGGGCTGCTACTTCTATTATATATTTGTTAAGTGGCAGGGATACTATTAGTTGATCTAGGAACCTTTTAGTAACTTCTATAATATTGTAGTACTTTAATGCTTTAAGGATAAGTATAGCGATACCTATATTTATAATAGACTATAAAAGATATATATGGGTATATAGTGGGAATGGCATAGAGAAGAAGTAGAAAAACTAAGCTCTTATTAATATTATAGGCATTCTCTCTGTAGGCCTTCTTTGGGAAATAGGCGCCTAGCTGCTGCTATTGCTAGCTTGGTCTAAATATAAATAAAACTTGGGTTGGCCTTGGCTTAACCTCTATTTGTAAGGAATTGGGATATCCTTGAACTTGTTAGAATTTTCCTTGTCACTGCTTATGGCTACAGGGGATTCCTCGCGGCCTTGGCCTGTGCCTGCACGCCTCTGGCTGGAGTTGAATTTAATATAGTGGCGGCGGCTTGGGGTCTTAAGGGCATCTAGGCTAGCCTTCTTATAAGATAACCTAGACCTAAATAGGGCAATTATTTATTAGTTATACTTATCTTTGCACTTTTTATAATATTATTTGTCTTTATAGTATTGCTATTTTATATATATTATAAACTCTTAGTATCCTATAGTTAGTATTGTCTATATAAAGTAGGCCTAAATTAGAAACTTATCTATATCTAAGCTTAGCTATATATTAATTGGCTAGCTATCTGCAAAAGTGCTATATTCCTGCTAGCATTATAGAGGTTGCCTAAGGTAGATATTAGTATAGTAGGGACTAATACCTATAAGTTGTTAGGCAGGCCTATATTAGCAGTATAGCAAGGCTTAAATGCTATTATAGGCTGCATAGGGGCGTGCAAGGCAGTGTCCTAAGCGATCTAGAAGTGCTTAGCACACTTTCGCCACTCAGTTGACATGACAGCCTTCTTGCCCTTAGTGGTGGCGGTCTTGACAATAGCAGGGGACTTGATATAACTATTGTAGGTCTGCATTTTGTCTAGCTAGGACTAAATTGCCTAGAGGCTTAGATTTATTGCAAATATCTGCTCTTCCTAAGTATAGGTCTGGTGTGCTTTTCTGCAGGCAGTGCAGGCCTTATTAGGCCTAGGTTGGCAGTCGAGGTGATCTGTAGTAAGGCACCTTAGGATGCAGGGGCGATATAGGTAGGTATCGGCTTTGTCAATATTATAATCTTTGTCGTCTGAATCGCCTAATACCTTAAACGCACCTATGGCGAGGCGGCCCTGATAGTGGCCTGCGCCGTTCCCGCCGAGACCACCACCAGGGGGAGGAGGAGGAGGAGGAGCGCCAGCGGCTGCGGCTATGATGAACTTATAGGGTTGATAAGAGGGTAGAATTTCTACGTAATAGGAGTAGAAAAAGATAATAGAAGGAAGAAGTCTTTAACGCAGGCCTGTGATGGGGGCAGAGCTGTATTTAACCTCTCCCTCCTAGCCTTCCTTAACTACCTCAATAGTACTATACAACTTTGTTGTTCTGGCATACTTCACCTGTTCGCTCTCACTACCACCTGTTCTGTAACCAACCCCCTCCCTTTAACCCCTCTGGTCTAAGCTATAAAGGCACCAACAGCCTACGTTATATGGAGACTAATACCTTTATATTCCTAGCCTACTGCCTACCTAGGCTAACTATTAGTCTAGGGGTATGTAAAGGACTCGAGCTTAGGCCTGAGTAGAGTAATGATAGTGGAGGGGGAGGGAAGAGTATAGGCAGTAAAAAGGGAACTTATCGCAGGAGCTTAGTCACACTTAGCTACTCTACCCTAAGAAGCTATATAGAAGCGGGGTAGGGAGCTCTCCTTCTTCCTCTTTAGCAATATTAATACTACTATTGACGCCTAACCGCAGATGCCTTAGGGCCAGTCTATAATAGATATATTACTATCTTAAATCTTTATAAAAAGCTTACTTAGAGTAGGCTATTATTATAGCTACTATAGAACCTAAGGAATAGTATAATAATAAGCTAGATTAAGCCTAGAAATAGTTTATTAGATATTAATATATAATTCTAAATATAGATATAATTTTAAAATATAAAGCTTAATTAAATATATTTTATAATAAGTATAAGGAATATTATTAGGCCTAACTTAACTATCTTAAAGATATCTAGTTAACTTTATATAAAGAGAAGATTATATATACTTAGATAAATTAAAATATATATTATAGTAATATCTATACCTTATATATAGAAAGATTATATTTATAGCTTAAGAAGTATATTAAAATATTAAATAAAGATCTTAATAATATCTAGTAAGCTATTAATTATATAACTTAATATTAGCTTATTACTATTAATATAAGATACTAATTTAAATAGGTTAATATACCTTTAGACCTCTATAGGAAGCTTTATATAAGTATATATAGCTAGGTCTCTTTCTATACCTTAAGACTTGCCTATCAGTAAGAGAAGCAGTTAAAGAGTATAGAAAACCCTCTACCTTACTATTATATTAGTATTTATAGGCAAACTTATAGTATTCTATATATATATAATTTAGAGCAACTAATTTTGCAGAATTAGTTGCTAAAGTTATCTTACTTTAACTTTTAATAATATCTTTAGTATAAAGGCTAACCTCTATATATTAAGGAGCCTAAAGTATTTTAAATATATAGCTTAGTTATATAAAGAGAAGATATACTAGCTTCTAGTACTTAAAAAGATCTTTCTCTTTTTAAGATTATTAAATAATAACCCTAAAGGAAGCCTATATATAGCTATTATTACTAGATAGGCTATAGTATAATATTATATTAATATCTAAAGCAAAATAATATTATAGAGATTATAACTTAAAGGATATCTAGGCTAATAATTATACCTATACCTATATCTATACCTATACTTATACCTAAGCCTCTGCCTAAGCCTTAACCTTATCTCTTAGATTAAGAGCTTTTTAACTATCTAAAGATAATCTATTTATATTATATTAAGGATAGGCAATATTAATATAATATATTACCTTTATAAGCAATATAAAGTAATTCTATATATTATAAAGTAAAAAAACTTAAGACTATATTATAAATTATAAAGGCTTAGTTTAATTAATATCTAAAGCTATATTAAATAGGCAAATAATATAATATAAAAAGATTAATATATTCTTAGACTAAAAAAGAGATAGTATCTTATATTAACTTTTAAAATATATATAATAGAAAAGAAGATAAAAAAGTAGATTAATAAAAATAAAAATATTATTAAAGGGAAGGGTATACTATAAGATATTATAGGGTTTAGTATATATAGTATAAGATTATAGAGGTATAGGTATAGAAGTAGTAAAAAGTAGATATAATATTATTTAAATATAAGGTGCTAAATAGAAAGTAATATAATAATATTCTAAGTTAAATTATAAAAATTACTTACTATTATTAGCTATAATAAATATTAAATCTTTCTCTATTAGCTTATTATTATCCTCTTCTTTTTTATCTATAGTTTTAAAGTTAGATAGGTTTATTATTATTCTTTAGCTATAGTAATTATTATTATCTTCTTTTTCTTCTTCTCTTTTATTATTGCTAATAAACTTAAAGTCTATCTTTTTATATATTAGATACTATAAAAAGATCTTATAGAGATTATTATTATCCTATACTATATCCCTAAAGACCTTTATAATATTTTTTACTTTTTAAAAGTACTAATAAGAGTTTAATTAATATATAAGTTAATAAAGGTTAAAGATAAAAATAGCTTATAGTCTACTATTTACAATTATAAAAGATATAGAGTAGATATATAAGCTAAATCTAAATATAATTGTTAATATAAAAAATAAGTCTAAATTATTACTTAATATAATTTAAAAAAAACTTATGTAAGATAGTATTTTTACTTTACCTTTATATAACTAATATAAAAATCTTTATTATTATTATTATAATAATAATAGCTATTACTTCTTTTTTATTAAAGGCTAGAGAAATATATTAAATAAATAATAACTTTTTCTAGCCTATAATTAATTAAGCTATCTTTATAAATCTATTAAATTTATTAATATAAGATAATAAATTATTATATAAAGCTTATAGTAACTAAATATAGTATATTAATACCTTTTAATATATACTTAATTAGTATAGTAATAGTAGTAATAGTAAAAGTCTCTATAATTTAAATTTAATAATAAAGATAATAAAAAAAGAAGAATTAGTATAAATTACTAAGCAATTTAGTTAAATAGAGCATAGCTATATACTAGCTATTATACTAACTATTATACCAGCTATCTCTCCTAGCCTTCTTAATTATAATATCACTTTAGCCTCACATTAGCACCAGCAGCCTAAGGAAATTAATTCTTATTATATTTAAAAATTATTATATTAATAAGGTTATATAGAAAAAAATACAATAATAGCGTGTACAATAGAGGGAGGAGCTAAAGACCATTATATAGGAATCACGGCGACCCATACGGCGAAATGACACGCTAATAACGCTTAGTCATTCAAAAAGGGTGCAAATAAGCCCACTTGCACCCTAGCGGTGCACCTACCCATTCCCAACGGCGCGGCTGTAGCGAGCCATAGCCGCCTCCCGATCGATTCCTCGCGTAGGACATAGCAGAAACTTTACGACTGCTCGAGACGGGCATTAACCCCCAACGATGAGTAGCTCACAGTACCTTGCATCCGTTTTTGGGCTCACAGGCAGGATCGCGCTGGTGACAGGAGGAAGCACAGGTATTGGGCGAGAGATGGGCACCGCTTTAGGCCGGGCTGGAGCCAGGGTGATATTGGTCGCCAGGCGTAAAGCACTGCTCGAGGACACCGTGCAGCACCTGCGAGGTTTTGGAATCGAGGCTTTTGGACTGGCTCTTGATGTACGACAAACAAAGGCAATTAAGGATGCCGTAATGAGCGACCACGGCCTGCCGGATATTCTAGTCAATGCAGCGGGGATTAACCCGAGACCGCACATGGAGGAATTGACGCAAGACCAGTGGGACGAGACGATGGCAATCAATCTCACTGCACCCTTTCAACTAGGGCAAGCCTTTGCCCCCGAAATGGCACAACGAGGGAGCGGCCGTATTATCAACATTGTAAGCCAGCAAGCCTTTCGAGCCTATGGCAACAGTGGCGGGTACGGTGTATCGAAAGGTGGACTTGTCGCCCTGACCAGATCCCAAGCGGAAGCATGGTCGCCCCGTGGTGTACTCTGCAATGCCGTTGCACCTGGTGTGGTTGATACTCCGATGAATGAGGCCGTGTTTAATGACAGTGAAAAGGTACAAAGGCATGCAGCACGCACTTTTATTGGGCGGAATGGTCTACCAAAGGATTTTGCTGGCGTGGCTATATATCTGGCAAGCAACGCCAGCGAGGCTGTCACTGGTCAGGTATTGTTTGTAGACGGTGGCTATTCATCAACGTGATTTCGCATTAAGAATCATGCATACTGCAATTTATCGGATCTTCAGTTCTGGCTAGAGAGGCTGCTGGCGTCTAACAGCGTTCTGGTTCGGTCTGACTTTGGAGCATCGCCTGTGTTGACAGTACCAGCTGCCTCAACCATCATTATTTGGGCATCGTCAGCCACGGGACAGTGGCGGACTCCCTTTGGAACAACGCAAACATCCCCCGCAACCATTTCAACGTCTGGCCTATCCTCAAATTTCATAGTGAGTTTGCCAGAAAGCAAATAGAATAATTCGTCGGTTTCGGGATGAGAGTGGAAGACAAACGAGCCGTCGATTTTGGCAATCTTAACATGCTGGTCGTTCACAGTGGCTAGCAAGTGTGGCGACCACTTCTCTGTGATGAGATCGAAAGTCTTGGGCAATGAGATGGACATGATGGGGCTAATGTGCTCAGATTGGAGTTTAAGCAGTTTTATTGCTTTTACAATATAAGAATCCTAATTTGGGTTTATATAACACGCAGAAATGATAAATGTATTGCGTGCGACGAGCATGGTGGCTTACGAAAGGCGCAGCATAGGGCGTAGGATAGTCACATAGCGGGGTCAGCCCACTGTGGAAAGGCGCATTGGAAATGCTATAATCTGTATAGACCGCCAGCCGCACTACCATCCTAATAGTGGTCCTCTAGCGTGATGGTCACCGTTTTTGCGATCAGGTACTCATTAACCGCGACATCCTTTCCACTCTCCTTACCGTAGCCGGACTCCTTGATTCCACCAAATGGACTCTCTGCTGCCGAGCTGTTTCCAGTATTCTGTTGTCTTGTTAGTTAACCGGGCTTTTGTGCGATTCTTATTCTCGGTACGTACCACGCCGATCATGCCCGCCTCCAGGTTCTCGGCAAGGCGGAACACCCTGTCCATGTTCTTGGTAAAGGCGTAGCTAGCCAGACCCATGCTTGTGTCGTTGGCAAGCTGCACAACTTCGTCCTCGCTATCGAATTTGTACAAGCCGCAGACCGGAGCAAAGGTTTCTTCGCGTGTCATGAGCATATCCTTTGTCATTCCTGTGAGGATGGTGGGCTCCATGAAATAGCCGCTCACACCATTACCCTCTCCGGCGCCGTCCTTGACATTACCCTTTCCAGAGCCGAGAGCAAGTTTGGCACCGTGCTTAAGCGCGTCTTCAACCTGAGCCTCGGCCTTTGTAATGCCGTTAGGTGTTGTTACGGGGCCCATTGTCGTTCCTTCCTTCGTGCCGTGGCCAACGACGAGGCCCTTGGTCTTTTCGACCAGCATCTGTGTGAATTTCTCATAGACCCCAGCCTGCACATACAATCTGTTTGCTGTGATGCAAGCTTGTCCTGCATGGCGCCACTTGAGTAACATGAACTGTCCCAGGGCCTGCTCGAGGTTGGCATCGTCAAAGACGATAAAAGGACAATTGCCGCCTAGCTCCAGTGTGCACTTTTTGAGGTTCTTGGCACAGAGCCCGGCGACGATCTTGCCAACTCGAGTGCTACCTGTAAAAGTCACCTTGTGGACATCCTTGTGCAGGCAAAGGGCTTCAGACAGGCCGGGTGTGTTCTTCAGGGACGTCGTGAGAACGTTGAAAATACCCGGGGCAAAGCCGGCTCTGGTCGCGAGATCGGCAAGGGCCAGGCAGGTCAACGGCGTCTCCGGCGATGGCTTGACCACCATTGTGCAGCCAGCTGCAAAAGCAGCACCCGCTTTGCGGAGAATCATGGCAATGGGAAAGTTCCATGGCACGAGGGCGACGGCAACACCAATGGGCTGTTTTACAACCATGATTCTTCGGTTCGGGGCGGATGGCGTACTGACAGAGCCTTGAATCCTCTCTGCTTCACCAGCAAACCACCACGTGAAACCCAAGGAGTAGTCGAGTTCACCCTGCGCCTCTGCCAATGGTTTTCCCGTCTCGTGTGTTAGAATCTGGGCAAGGTCGTCGCGGTTTTCGGTGATGAGTTTGTGCCATTCCAAAAGGAGCTGAGCACGCTTGCGAGGGTTCACCTTGCGGTAAGTCTGGAAAGCGCGGTGCGAGGATTCAATCGCCGCATCAACATCTTCCGGCCCATTATCCGGGCATGTGGCCCAGGTCTTGTCGCTGCCGGGGTCGATGATGTTGAACGTCTTTCCGGACTTGGCTTGGACCCATTTGCCATCTACGTACGACTGCTGGTGCAGTAGCGACGGGTCGGAGAGCTTGAACGGGAGGTTCGAAGTGCTAGTCATTATGAAGTGTTCGTCGTAGCTTTGGGACGTATAAGGATGGTAGAAGGTGATTTTGTCTTGAACGTTTGCCCCAGCAAAGGTACAGCAGCCGGGCGGCTACTTTAAAGACGCGGGCAATTACCCCACACCTGGACAGACGGAGCGGCATTGCCGCCGTGGCTGGAGGTGGATCACCGCATCACCGGCCCGCTAATCGGAGGGCTAAGTATTGAATATAGCCGGGCTGTGTCGGCTACCACATCGCTACTGTAAGAGCACCGCTGCCAAAGCTTTCCGGCCTTGACATTGCTATTAGTATGACAAACACATCAGCAACACCATGGGTGGCAAGCTAACAGACAGATACGTCATCGAAGCCATGCCCGCCATGCAGTGCGAAGCTAGTTCGTGTTGTATACTTGCAGGAGGATACGGCATACCTTACCACACAGCAACGAGCTTTCCCATTGGGTTGGACCATTTCAAGCTGCCAACCATACATGCAGATAAGAAACGCAAATTTCCGACCGCTGCTGCCGATAAAGCAATTTCATTGCACCTTTCTGGGCCTGCAGGTCGTCGTAATTGACTCACACTCCCCCAAAGCGCAGGGTCTGACATGGACGCACATTTTGCACGGCTTCTAAACAGTTCTAAACAGTTCTAAACAGTTCTAAACAGTTCTAAACAGTTCTAAACAGTTCTAAACAGTTCTAAACAGTTCTAAACAGTTCTAAACAGTTCTAAACAGTTCTAAACAGTTCTAAA
>PXYN01000335.1:0-71534 GCA_003056585.1 Lecanicillium sp. MT-2017a
TACACAATCTACACGAAAACATGTGCGAGACGGCGCTGACGCCCCAGTGACAAGAAATCGACACCGCCACGCCCACACCACCGACCCACCCACCACCACGCACAAACATGATAAAACACAGAAAGGACCTACGACGACGAAAGGCGGAGAAACAAAAGAAAAGTAGTCAGAGAAAGAAAAGATTCGGCCTTTCCGCCACCCCGTGCCCCACCCCCCCCCAAAATTTTTTTTTTTTTTTTTTTTTTTTTTTTTTTGCGGCGAACTTTGGCGTTGTGGTCCTTTGCATGTGCACTCTTGCATTTTGGCATGTTTTATTATATACTACTTTGTTTAGCACTTGCTTTTTTGCTTTGCATGTATACCACTACGAGTGCACGTTTTTTCTTTGTTTCTTCTTTTGTTATTCTTGCTCAATGATGGCCGATGACTACCGAAACGTAAAACATCACGTTATGTCCAGATAGCTAGGTACTGGACGAAGTTATGTAGTATGTATGGAATAGGAAATGAAAATTCTCACAAACACGCAAATACCCACAGGCTCTCATTGACCAACTTCCTGTGTAAAGTGAATCGGGTACCGACATGGCGTAATGCTGCGTAACACCCTTGCTGTGATTTGCGTCACCTCACCCACCCCGATCCTGCAGGAACTTCGGATCAGCGCGGCGGCACTGCCGATCTTGTGTCTCGCTTGCAAACACTAATTTGTGGATGTACTACATGCACAATGCAAAACACTTGTCACAGCAGCTGGGTACTACTAGGTAGCTATGCGAGAGTAAAGTGAATGGGGGAACATGAGTAAATTGTAAATCTATTATTCCGCCATCTTATGAAACCATTTCAAACACAAAAATTCTTTCAAAATATATATTACGATCTCAAAGTCGCCAAGAAATGCAAATTTTCAACAGCGGCTTGTTTTAATTTTTCACCGCGTTTTCCGTGTTCATGGTGCTCTCTCAAATGCATCAACAGCACGCTTTAGATGCCCAGGAGCGCCTTGGCACCAGGCTCGCTGGAAATGTAAATGACGTCGTGCATGTTGGAGAAGCCATTGAACTGCGTGGCGGAGCACTTGGTGTACGCGCCCATCTCCTCAAAGTAGAGCCAGTCGCCGACGTCGAGCGTCTCGGAGAACTGGGTGCTCTCGGTGATGCGGTCGATGCCGTCGCAGGTCGGGCCCCAGACAGAGTACTCGATGCCCTCGGAGGGGATTCGGGGCTCCGAGGCCTCGGTGTTGTAGAGCGTCTTTCCGTTGCAGCGCAGGACCTTGGCAATGGGGTTCTGGTGGTCAAACATGATGTTGGAAAAGTTGCCATAGACACCGTCGTTGACGTAGAGCATGTAGCCCTGGCGGCCGAGCGCTTCGTCCTCGACATTGCGGCGGGCAATCACGTTGCAGGCAATGGTAAAGGCGGATGCGACGTAGTATCGGCCGGGCTCAGCAATGATGTCGACGCCAGTGGAGGCGGGGAAGTACTCGTCGAGAGCGCCGGACAAGACACCGGCCATGATCTCGAAGCTGGCGCCGGAAAAGCCGCCGCCGACATCAAGGGTGCGCATGTTGAAGCCGTGGTACTCGCCCTGCTGGAAGACAATGTGGGCGTCACGGACAGCCTGGTGAAAGGCCATGGGGTCGGAAGAACCAGAGCCCACGTGGAAGCTGACGCCAACAACGTTGAGGCCAAGCTCCTTGGCGAGGCTGAGGAGGCCCTCGGTGGTGTCCATGGGAGCACCAAACTTCATGCTGAGACGGCACACGCTGGAGGTGTCATCGGTGATGATGCGCAGGAAGAGCTCAGCCTCGGGGAAGTACTTGGCAATCTTGTAGAGCTCGTCGGCATTGTCAAAGGTCATCTGTCGGACGCCAGCGGACTTGACATAGCGCACGTACGAGTTGGTCTTGCAAGGCTGGGCATAGATGATGCGGTCGGGGGAGTTGCCGAGGGCGAGGACCTGGTCAATCTCCGTCTTGGAGGCGCAGTCAAAGCCGGTGCCGAGGGCCGTGAGGAGGCGCAGAACCATGGGGTCGGGGTTGCACTTGACGGCTGCGGCGGTGTTAGTGTTTTATCGAGTGATGAGGTACCAGGTGGGAAACATACCATAGAAGGGCCTAACGCGGGGCAGGTTCTTCTTCCAGCGCATATGCTGGCGATAGACGTCACCGAGGTCAGCGACGAAGAAGGTGTCTTCATCACCGGGCTCGCACATTTCATGGTCGACGGCCTCAACACGGCGGTGGAGAGCGTCGCCAATCATCTGCTTGGCAATGGTGGCGCCATCGTGGTGGACATTGTCCGCAAGAGAGGCTCTCTTGGCTAAAATATGATTTTGACTAATTGTTTCTGCATGATGGTGATGATCAAGAACGGTCGTAGTCATGGCCATATCCCAAGTTCAGTGGGGGAGAGCAATGTAGAAAACAGTCGAGCGGGCGGTGGGCAGGCGTCGATGTGTTTCTAGACAAGACAAGAATAGAATTCAAAAGGAGAAGTCTGGTTCTTGTATTGTATATGGAAATCTCTTGGTGGGTAGAGAAAAGAAAGGTATAGAGTCCAACAAAAGGTGAACAGGGGCGTTAGGGCGGTCGAAAGATGTGGCAGTCGATTCCCTCTGTGGATTGGCGAGGCCTCCTCGACTCTTCCTCGGAAAGAGGAAGAACCTCTAAGGTCCTCCTATGCGGCAGCTGGTGGGATTGGGAAGACGGCGGGGGAGGAGCTTGATGATCCGAATCACCGTGCAAGAGGAAGGCTTCGAAGGCTTTAGGCGTCGACAGGCGGTGGAGGGGGGATGGCGTTGATGATGTGCGTGGGCTTGCGAAAGCAGAAATCTTCGTCACTGAAGCGGTTCACGGCCGGGGGAGCCGTGGCGACTGGGTTGCCTTTGAGTAGACCAAAGGCTAAGTCGCGAGGGGAAGGGTCTTGGCACTATAGTGATGGCAGTCTCTGGTTAGCGGTCAAGGTCTTTCTCTCTCTCTCTCTTGGGTATGTTTTTGTTTCTTGCGCTGGTAATGTGGAGCTTGATGACGAGAAAGTTGGCAGGATTTGGTGGAGATGCATGCAGACGAGAGGGAGTGCTTGGTCACGGATAGGCCAGAGGAGCACCGCAACAACACGTAAGAACGGTTGATGAGGACAGAAAAAAATCCTCATATAGTGTAGCCAGTCCGTGATGAACACAATCAACTCCTCTGCAGCCTCCAATGGGGCAAGAAAGGGCGAGTGCGGGCAGAAGACATGGCGTGGGAAGATGGCGGTGTCCAGACATGCTGAGCCATTTCCCCCTCCCAGCACAAGAGCAGGACAAAGACGAACCTGGAGGTGAATCCGATGCCAAAGAATAGGATAGCGTGCTAGAGCAACCGAGGAAGCTCACAAAAATTCGAATCGGTATCGAGGGACGACGGTGCGTTGTTTATGTACTGTTTGGGGTTGACGCTGGAACAGAAAAAAAAGGTTTCGTTGCAAGGACGGGAAAACGACACCACCACACTGTGGGCACGGGTTTCGATGTGTCCGGGCAGCCAAGCACAGCCTTGGAAACAGAACTCTCCCGCAGCCGGTCTGGGCTGCGTACCCCACCCCACGTCACCGCACCGCGAACCGGCCGTGGCGTTGGGGTCACCGCAAAATTTTTTTCTCCTCCTCTACCACTGGGCAGACAGTCGGCGGGTACCTCTTGGGTAGTTCCTCCTCCTAGCGCGGGCCTAAAAAAGTTTGGCTCTGCGAGCGCACGCATTGGCTGGTCGTCTGCCCCTCGTTTTGCCCGCTGCCCCACTCTTCCCGGAGCTAGTTTGTGTACATCTAAGGTACCTGGGTGGTGTCTACCCTGTCATAAACAGCAACGTCTAGACTGGGCTGGAACCTCAAATGTATGAGCCGTATATCTGGACGAGACCGCACGAGTTTACGCTTTGATTCCTCAGGTAGCGCGCCTCCGTGTTCCGCGGTCAAGGCATACAGACGATCGTCATGTATTCCAAAAGTCGTCAAGAGGCAACCCGTGGCGGAACCGGCTACGTCTTCCGATCATCTCGGTGCAATGCACGTGTAAACCATCAACACCGATGCTCTGCAGCTTGCAACAACACGACGCTAGACATCCCGCAACACAACGCGTCAGCCTCTTCTCTCCATCGTCAGTGCGCCAAATAGCGGCTGTTGCAAACCTCCTTCCCGCAACCCTACGTCAATTCGGCACCGTCGATCCGAAATACAGGGGCCAAAGCACAAGCTTTTCTGGATGTCCCGATCGGCCAATGCTACGCTGTGGTGGTACCGTGCCCGCAACTCGCAACAACGACACATGATGGCGAAACTCGGCCTTTTGCGCACAGAAGGCAGCGCAGAAATATCCCGCATAGCCAATTTCCTCTCTTGTAGGCTTCCATTCCGCATATGCTAACCTTTACCGTGATGGTTTCCTTGCTACCTCTACGTCACACCTAGCTTGCCGAGTTTGCCGTTCACCGTCTACAGCGATGGTGTGCTCCTCCGCCGGATCATCATACTACGCTTTCTATGAAACGTACTCTGTAAACAAACTCCATGGCATGCCCAGGTGCTACCATGTGCTACAATGGAACTGCCTCGCTCGGCACGCTTGTGCCGAGTTGTCAAAACTACACAGTACACAGCCACCAAAGGCAACTCTCGCGAGGCATCCAATCACAAATCACTCATAACAACACTGTTTTAGTCAATGTAGCATGTACTCAGTTCTTTAGTCCGGTAATCCATGGCTCAGCGAGTCCGGCTCTGAGAGAACGAGCGTCTTTTCCGTTCCCGGTTTTCTTCCAACTTCTACTACCACGGCACATGCGCCAGCATCGCCCAGACGGAATATCACACCATCGGCATCCGGCATGTCTCTTCCCTCCCTCTGACGTGGCTTCATCACCCAGTCGCTGCTTGTTTTGGTAAAGGAAAAACACAGCCCACAAACTAGGTTCGACCGCCGCCCCGACGGGGATCCGTGCCTGGGTTTCAAACAAGTGTGATGTCGCCAGCAATGGTGGCTTTTTTGCAATGTCAACGTGTCATAGAAGACGGCCCGGTAAACAGCGGCATATGGCTACGTTTTGGGAATAACCCTCGAAGTAGCGGCAGCCAGGCATGTTCTCGCGTTGCTCTGTGGCCTCCCTGCCATGAATTGAGATACATGTGTAAACATGCCTCGGCAGGAAGGAGTATCGTATCTGAACGCTTCAGTTTATTCGGATTGCATCTTCTTCACATGTGCCTGTTTGCCACGGTATACTATTGGTGAGAAGCGTCGTCGAGTGTCTATGCAAAATCTATCTATAGTTTTTCGTCTTGTTTTGTACACGGGAAAATGTTGTAATAATACACGGCATTGTGTGCCGGGGTTTCGATCGTCCTTGCAAGCGGCGGTCGGTCTATGCCTCTTCCTCGCCGCCCACATTCACATTCATTTCTTGAATGGTCCAGCTGCCATCCACCCATGGCTTCTTCTCGCCCAAGAACGACATTCGCTCCTCGCCCTTCTCGACAGCATCCACGAGGTACTTGTTCGCCACCTCTTGTACCCCTGCCTTGGTGACATCGAGCAGTTGCTCACGCTTCTTCTGTCTCATCTCCTCTGTTACACCAGACAAGAATCTGGCCATGCCCTCCTCGTTGACAGCCTTTGGCGCGTCCACAGCCTGGAAAATGGAAATCTTGGCCTCCTCGAGGTCCCGGTCTGTCCACTTCTTGTCCACTGCCCACCGTCCAGCATTCTTCATGATGCTCATGGTATTTTGTGGGTTCGGATCGCGGTATGAGAAGAATCCAAACAGGCCGTCCAGCGGTTTGGCGTAAGCTCCACCTCCATAGGCGCCTCCCTTTTCACGAATTTCATGATGCAAGTGCTTGTGTGTCAACAATTGAGACAGAATTTGCAGCGGTGCTCCATCGGCATTTGTGTAAGATGTCGTTGGCACTGAAAAGCCGCCGTAATACACTTGGTAGGGAAGAGGGAAAAAGGTCTTCTTGTCAATCGGTCTCTTCTGGTTGCTAGGTTTGAAGGTGGCAGAGTCTTTAGATAGACCACCCGTGAACGCCTGAACGTAGTTCAAGTTGTCACCGACGCTCTCGGCACCACATGTGACTGCAGTGCGCATATTACCCGTGGTCAGCGCAAACTGTTGGATCTGCTTCAACTTGCCGATAACATCCTCAAGGTTATCAGACTCCGGTCGCCCCGTTAGTGAAGTGATGAGCTTAACCTGCGACAGGCCCGCAACCTGCTGGCGTAACCAGGCGCTGCGTGTCAGGTTAGACTCGGCATGTCCCATGGCGAATCGATGACCAGCAGAGGCAATATCGTTGACCATGCCGTCGGCAGATGCCTGTAGAAGCTGGCGGATTCTGAGTGCTGCCTCGGGGCTGTCGAAGTCTGTATCGAGCACAAGTCTGCGCAACAGATCAAACATGGCAGGCACATTTCTGTCGAGAGCTATGCCGGTCAAGAAAATGCCCTCGCTTGCATCTTCAAAGTTGGTCGGCGATGGAGTAGAGTGGTATCCGACAGATATTCCACCCGTATTCAGCTTGATAAGGTCTTCCAGCTGCTCCATAGACATGTTCTTGGTGCCCAGGCGCATGATGCTGTCTGTGAAAAGAGGAATCAGCTGGCGCAGATCGTCAGGCAGATTCTCCAGCGTATTGATGGCGCGGAAATAGGTGAGTCCATTTGTTGGGGCTTCGCGCCACTGCATTTCAATCCCGTCCTTCTTCTCATCTCTGACAACAACCGGCTCCTTTGACCTTGGAATGTCTTTAACATAAACCGTAGGTAGGCAGCTGAGGTCTTCAGTATTAGTCTTGTTTTGCTCCACGAGTAAGTCTTCCTCCTGCTTTTCGAAGGCGGCGCGGGCTTTCTCTTCACTGCCAGCTTTGTTGACCGCCTCGGTAATCATACCGGACAGCCTTTTCTGCTCCTCCGCGGCCAGTTCGTCGCCGAATGTTTCAGAGGGCATCATGGTGAACGTAAGAGCATTATCGGTAAGTAAATACTTCTCAATGAGACCTTCCAGATACCCTCCCTCTGCAAGCTTAGCCTTGAAGCCCGCAACGGTATCGTTCCAAGCAAGTGAGTCAAACGGGTCGACGCCATTGAACCACTTTGGCTTGAGACGGTTGAGCATGGAGAATCCAAAGTTGGCTGTCTTGTGTTTCAAAGACAACTCAAGCTGATGCAGTGAGCCGTCAATTTTGGCCTGATCAAAGCCATTCGCCTTGACATCTCGGAGAATCTCCTGGACCCTTTCCTTCAGCTTAGGCACATCGGCCTCTTGTACTCCAGTGAGACCAATGGAAAAGATTCCCTTCTTTGCAGAACTGTCGTAGCCGGAATTGGGGCTCCAATCGGCACCCATTCCCGTTTCCACTAGACCACGGTACAGCGGCGAGCCATAGCCATCCATCAATAGGCCAGAAAGCAATGCAATGGAGAAAGACTCTAGAATGTCCCCAGTATCACCTGTGATCCAGGAGACTGACGTCTTAAATTGGCGGTCGGGGTCAACCAGCGGATCAAATGGCCCAGAGAGGGTAACGTTCTTTGGTTCCGTTAAGTGAATAGGCTCGTGGATTTTCTTATCCGCCTGTATCTTTTCGAAGGCTTGTAAACGCGCGTCCACCTCCTGTAGATGGTCCGCCAGAGGCATGTCTCCGTACGTGAAAAGCTTGGCGTTGCTGGGATGGTAATGTTCGGCGTGGAAGTTCTTCAATTGCTCGTATGTGAGGTCGGTAATCTTCTGGGGATCACCGCCAGAGTTGTTGATGTCGGGAAAGATGTGGTCTTGGAATCGAATGTAGTATAGGTAGCCAGCGTCGGACATCTGGCCCTTCATCTCGTTGTAGACGACGCCCTTGAATACCAACTTCTTGCCTTCGGCATCCTCGGCCAGCGGATTTTCTGGTCCAATGCGCCATCCCTCTTGCGTGAAATCAGACTCCTTTAGGAGTGGCTGTAGTGTTGAATCGAGATAGACCGACATCAGATTCTTGAAGTCTTGGGCGTTCGTCGTCGCAAACGGATAAAACGTGTGGTCGGAGGCGGTAAATGCATTCATAAGGTTCGACAGGGTTCGGGGTAGCATTTTGAAGAAAGGATCTCGGATTGGGTACCTGGCAAGATATTAGTTGATGCGATGAGGATGCTTGCGACGAAATACCTACTTCTTGCTACCGCACAATGTCGTGTGCTCCAGGATGTGAGGAATGCCAGTGTCATTTGGAGGGTTGGTCTTGAAGCCGATGGAAAAGACATTGTTGGTGTCTTCTCGTGCAATATGCAAGTAGTCTGCACCAGTCTTATCATGCTGCAGATGCAGCGCAGTTAGTTCCAGCTCGGGGACATGCTTCGAGCGAACGAGTGTAAACCCGTGCAGTTTGCTGCCTGGCTTGGGATATTGCGACAGCTCCGTTACCGCTGTGCGTGCCGCGTTTCGAAGCATCGCGACCGAAATGACGAGGACAAACACTAAATAATTATACAAGAAAACAGAAAGGCCGAAAACAAGTGGCCACGGTGCGAACTCTCAGCGTTTTGCACCTTTGTTTGTCTGGTTTAGAAGGTCCATCGGATTTCTTTTTGGCGGCGCGTCATTTGAGTTAGTCAGCTACTTCCTTACAGCGCCGCTTTTGCGGATTTGTCATAGGGAGGTCAGCAAATGTTAACAGACTTGTTTCGTAAAGCTCGCTAAAATTCTACTGGCATCAAAAAAGGAAGCATTTAATTTATTTGATTGATAAATATAGGTACCATTTATAAAAGTATTCATATGTGATCACAAGGTGGCCGTGAAAGCAAACGACGCAGGCATGTTGGCTGCCAGCACCGCCAAGCGGCGCACGTATGTTGCCGCTTTTGACGGCTGGCATTATTTTAGCTGCTCTATGAGGATGGAGGGGTCAATCCTGCAATATAATTCCGAGAGATGAAATGTTCGCACGAGATATGCGTGCGAATATGCTATCAGTCGTTGAGTTTCATTAAGTGACTACTAAAGCGGCGTGGCGGCTATGCCTAATGAAACCCCTCCTTGTCGAGTGGCCTTTGGCCAGCCATTATGTGACGGCGGCAAGAGTCCACCAAAGACGCTAACCACAACGGTGCCAATCAGACAGGAAAACTACATCCTCCACATCCGAGAGACGATTGCCAAAGCGAAGCGGACTGGCTTGTCGACTCGCAAACTGCTGCCAACGCCTGTCTACCGCCGCTCACTGCGTTTGGTAGCATCTCAGACCCCTGCCAGCTGGCGTGCTACGGATTAAAAGGCCTTGCCAGCTGCCAACTTGCGGGGCCGGAACGCCTCGCTCGACCTTGTCACCCGCTCGAGTCCGAAACACCCCAGCCTTGCGACGCTGCATATTCGAAGCCGTACCTCTTTGCGAATACAAAGCCGCTATACGTGCACTATACTGCATCTTCATCTCGAGGACAAAACTTCCGATGTCATAACGACCTGAAGACGACCACCTTGCGACGACAGACTCCAGCGCCGCAATTAAGAGAAAATGCCAGCGACGCATGTCGAGTCGGCCCTGACCAATGGCCACGACCCCAGGGCCAACCTGCTGCCAGCGGCGGGTAAGAAGGGCAAGGCAAAAAAGGGCATGGATTCAAACGAGGCCTCTCGCCTGCTTCAAGCCCGAATTTCACAACTAGAACAGGATGCCGCTGGAGAGAAGGATCAAGAATTGGAGATTGGTACGTGCATCGCAACCGCATTGCACTCAACCTACGTGAAACGCCGCGGCGTTGGCTAACTATATCGGTAGAGCGAGAAGTGAAGCGCGCGAACCGTGATCTGATGCAACAGGTTTCGAAGATGGACGACATGCAAAAGATAGACCACCTGACGAAGAGGTCTAGCGAACTTCTGGCGGACATGCGACGACTCGACAAAGACAATCAGAAAAACAAGAAACGGGGAGACACGCTTCAGAAAGAACGAGATGCCAACCGATCAGAGCTGAGCAAGACGGTTGGGCTCAAGGAAAAGCTGGAGAAGCTGTGTCGTGAACTGCAGAGAGATAACAACAAGATGAAGGTACGTTTATTCTTCGCCTCAGCCTTTGGCTATTATGCTTATTCGTTACGTTCAGAACGAGAACAAAGAACTCCAAACTGTTCAGAAGCGCAACACCGTCTCATGGGACGAGAAGTATGCGTCACTGCTTTCGAAGCTCGAAGGGTATCAAGAAGAAAAGGATACGCCGAGGAAACAAGTCGTGGATATGGAAATTGACGAGCTGTAAGCGCTTCTAGCCCCTAGCTCATGTCTCGTGTTTTGTTACAAGACTCTCTAACACTTGCCAGTTTCCGCGTACGATTTAAATCGTTCATCGAGCAGTATGAGCTGCGAGAACTCCACTTTCACTCCCTCATGCGAACGAAAGAACTTGAAGTACAATATCACATGTCACGATTTGATAGGGAGAAGAAAGCTGCACAAGCTGAGAGCACGAAGGCTCGGCATTTACAGGCGCAAGTACAAGCCTTCACCAACACAGAGACTGAGCTTCGCAGTCAGTTGAATGTCTATGTCGACAAGTTCAAACAGGTACCCAGGCAGCCATACGACTTTGATTTAGCACTCCACTAACTGTATCTTAGGTCGAGGATACACTGAATAACAGTAACGATCTCTTCCTCTCGTTCAGAAAGGAGATGGAAGGCATGTCGAAGAAAAGCCAGCGACTAGAGAAGGAAAATTCGACGCTGAAGCGACAGAAGGATGTGACTGCAGCCAATGTAATCCGCATGGCGGAAGAACGGCAGGCGTGGAAGAAGAAGATGGACAGGTCAGAGAAGAAAGTGGACAAGTTAAGACTCAAGCTTTCTGCAGCGGATACGAAAACGAGGAAGCTCGTGAGCATTATCCAGCAAATGCAGCAGCAGGGACGCAAACTGCCAGCCGGGATGGAGAGTACGCTGGAGAGCTATTTACAGAGCGAAGAAGACGGGCCAAGCGAGGAAAGTGACTACTCAGAAGAAGACGATAGTGACGGCGAAGTGGGTGAACTGGACGTCCATGGCCACGGCGGAGACATAGATGGCGACGCTGAGGGTAGCCAATTTGATGACGGTGAGGCTGGAGGTTCTGACGGAGAAGACAGCCAGTTCGACGACGACACCGAAGAAGAACCGCAACCGTCTCAGCAAGCGCCTCGCGTTCCGTTTGGGCCAGAACGCCCTCCTGTGGCTGTCAGTACGGCGACGAACGGGCACTAGGAGACCGTTGTAAGCTGCGACGACTTTTACCCACTGCCTGTGGACTTTGACTGGAAGGACGCCGGTGCAGTAGAAGCGGCCATGTCACGGGCCATGAAGCAGCTGCAAGAAAGCCCTGCTTTCGCTGCCTGTATAAATGAGGGCATGCAGGCTGTTGCGCGGCACCGAGGCTGGAAGACCGCACCGGCTGTCAAGGTGCGGTTTTCGTAGGCGATGCTCGCTGTATAACCTCCAGGTGGTACTGACCGTCTAGCTGGCTTAGCTGTTGATAGAGTGTGTATATTTATTTGTTTCATCTATTGTAATACTATGCTACAGCCTCTCAATGTGATATGTGGCGTACCTCAGTGCACCCCACCAAGTCGGCGTGTCGCGGTTCCCACGCAAAACCCCCACAATCGGTAATACGCCGTCGAAACCGAGTAGCCGAACGACACCGACAAAGCCAACCCTTGCTGTACACGTCGACCTTGCATATAAATGTCGCTAAGAATAGTCCTCAGCTTAATTCACCATATAGAATAGCCTGTTTTATCTTTAATTGCAAGGAGAAGGAAATCATGGGGCGCATAGGCATGTCGGTGTCATGGAGTAGCCCGCGTGGCCTATCGCAGGCACTCGCCTGCGTATCAGGGATGCAACGGAGCACAGCACTCGCCGCGAGAGCACAACATCCCGTATTCCAAAATATGGCCACCTCAAGCATGTCGACGAAATCGAAAAAGCTCCCACTGTCCGGCATCACGGTTGTGAGTCTGGAACAAGCCATTGCCGCGCCGTTTTGCACTCGCCAGCTGGCCGACATGGGCGCCCGTGTGATCAAAGTCGAGCGCCCCGGCGTCGGGGACTTTGCGCGCGCGTACGACACGCGGGTCGACGGCATGGCGTCGCATTTTGTGTGGACGAACCGCTCCAAGGAGAGCCTGGCGCTAGACCTCAAGACGGAAAAGGACCTGGCGGCGCTGAAGAAGATTGTGCAAATGGCAGATGTCCTGGTGCAGAACTTGGCGCCGGGGGCGAGCGGCAGGTTGGGCTTTTCATATGAGGATCTGTGCGATGCGAACCCGGGTATTATTGTCTGTGACATTTCCGGGTACGGCTCGTACGGGCCCTACAGGGATAAGAAGGCATATGATCTTCTTATACAGAGCGAGGCCGGATTCCTCTCCGTGACAGGCACGCCAGAAGATCGTGCAAAGGCCGGGCTGTCTATTGCGGATATTGCCGCGGGAATGTACGCCTACTCGAATGTCTTGGCAGCGCTGTTTGAGCGCTCAACGACGGGCAAGGGGAAGCGCATCGACATTTCCATGCTGGAGAGCATGGCGGAGTGGATGTCGTTCCCGCTCTACTACACGTACAAAGACCAGTCCAGCCCGCCCCGTGCAGGCGTGTCACACGCCACCGTGTATCCCTACGGGCCATTCGAGACGGGCGGCGGCGACTCCGTCATGCTGGGCGTGCAGAATGAGCGCGAGTGGCTGCTTCTCTGCCGCGATGTGCTGGGCGACGAAGCCGTGGCGACGGACCCGCGGTTCGTAACGAATTCGCTGCGGAGCCAGAACCGCGACGCGCTGCGCAAGATTATCTGCGATAGGTTTGCCAAGTTTTCGGCTGCAGAGGTGCTGGAGAGTTTGGACAAGGTTGGCATCGCGAATGCAAAGGTGAATGAGATGAAGGACGTGTGGGAGCATCCCCAGCTCAAGGCCCGACAGAGGTGGACAGAAGTCGAGACACCGAGTGGAGTGGTGCCTGCTTTGCTGGCGCCGGGGGTTGATGAACCGGAGGGCATGAGGTTGGATGAGGTGCCGGATGTGGGACAGCATAATGAGGCGATATTTAAGGAGTTTGGTATAGAGAGGGGCGAATAGAGCGTGGCATCATTCAAGCCTAATCATGTCATTTGTATATATTATACATCTAGCGAGCCCTTATTAGTCAATAGATTCAACACGGATTCCAACATCGCGCGGCCGGCCCTGAAGCAGACCGACTTGTGCTGCTCCTTTGACCATAGTTCCGCACATGCTTCCAGCGTCTCTATGATTGTTTGTCTTGGCGGCATCGCCATGCCGTCGGCAAGTGGCGCATCCTGCCGCAGCAAGTGAATGCACGCTGTCAGAGCGGCAGCATAAAAGTCTAACATGAAGAAGCGGGAAATCATGTCGCTGCCGCTTGGGGCAAGTTCGCCCTCGCCCAGTTCGCGGTGGTGTACGAGGATGGCGAGGCTGCATTCGAGGGACGCCCAGTACGACACAGTATACCGTGTCGGTCCTTCAAAGTCGAGGGCGTATCGCCGGTGGAGAGTGAGTAGTATCCGCCGAAAGAACATGTCGAGGGTGATTCGCAGCGTCGGCCGCATATCGTAGGTTTCTAATACCATCATGAGGCGTCGGATTTGCGTGTTGTATTCGAGCGTCTCTTCGTACGATGGCCGGTTTCTATCCGAGTTGATGCGTGTGAGAGCCGATATTAGTACATGGCAAGATTTCCGGATAACCGTGTTCCAAAGTAGCTCTGTTGGCTCTAGGCCCTCCAGCATCCAAGGGTACAATTTTGTCATGTTGTCAATTTCGTCCGGCTGCAGAAACGGTGGCATGCCGGATACGGTTGATACCTGGACGTTGAAGTATATAATAGTAAGCCAAAGGATTTGGCCGTCTTTCCATTGCTGGTACGTATCGTCGCCGGAGTCACAAAACATGACCGGCTCACGGTGCAGGCCCAAGCTGGCTGCTTGACGTGAGATGAGTCCCAGGAGAGTCCAACAACCATCCACTGTCCAGCAAGTCGCATTTGCCATTTGCTTTGCGATGAGCATGAGACACATTGTTCTCAGCGTGTTGAGACTCGGGCGAACCATGAAGGGTGTTTTCGAAAGGCATGCCTCGGCGGCTAGAAACATTTCCGTAGCAAGTTCAAAGTCGCGCGTCGCTGTGGTGGCTCCCAATGCCAGGATGGCACAGAATTCTGCCAGCAGCGATATCTCGACATCTTGCAGCTCATCTGAAGTCATGCTAATCATGGTCTGTATCTCCGACACGTTGATGATGGGGTGAACAGTGTGAAATACATTGCAATACTCTTCGATAAATCTGCCCCAGGAACACTGGTGGCGGAGAAGAAGAGTTCTCACGTTTCCGGGCTGCGAATAGCGAGCTGCCCCGGGGCTATTGAACGGATAGTTTGCCGGAAGATTCAAGTCTTTGTGGCATTCATAGTTGGTGTGGTTACTCTCGGCGGCAGCGGAGAAGAAGACTGGCGACACCAGTTTGGCAAGAAATTCGACCTGTAAAAGGGCAATTTTAATGCTAGAATGAATGTCGGGGCGCGGGGGCTGTCTCATACCTTTGTCATGAGATCTCTCCAGTGGCTGGAGCCTCGCGGATGTGATTTCCAGGCGGATAGTATTCTGCCCGGCGTGGCTTCGGAGATGATGAAGGCATGGCTAGCCACGATGCCGTCTGGGTTGGGTTCTATGCGGTGTGTATATTCGCATTGACGAGCAAACCCAGAAGAGCGACATCTTGCACATGGCTGGCCCTTGTCGCATTTTACCTTGAGGCGGTGGCATCGAGTACAGGAAAGGCAAGCCCTGTTTCGCTTCTTGATGTTGCTGGTGGCTTTGCGTTTGGCGAGCTCACTCAACTTGGATGTTGGGTCATCCGATGTGGGAGAGTCGGCCAGCGCTGGATCCGTCGGTATGGTCGACGGCGTGCTGGCGTCGCTTGCGGATCGAGTGCTGTAGACTGATGATTCATGCGAAATGATGACATCCGGTGAAGAGCGCTGATTGAGCGAGCACTCGACTTTCGCCTGCTTGCAACGGCTGCATGCTGGCTTTGCGTGATCGCAGCGCACTTTTAACGTGCGACAGCGATCGCAAGTCGTGATTCCTCTGGGCATTCAGTCGACAGGCAACAAGCGACGCTGCAATGGACAACCCCGTGTTTCGTACAGCCACAACTGACGCAATGCTGGCGACAATGGCTGAAATCTTTAAGATGATAAAATGGTAAAGTGGTATTAAAAGTGAATTTCATCGAAATCTGCAGTCCGCATGTGGCTGCAAACGAGGCGATTGCGGCTGCCAGCTGTATTTAAATCGGCCGTTGGACGGGAGCGTCGGCCGAGCTGGCACCCGCTTAGGGCCGATGTGCAGACCAAAGTGACAGGGTCCGAACTGGGGCTCGGCTGCTGTAAGTGCAGCCTCAGCCCTGTCGCGTTGGGGCGTATGCCATCAGAGAATGAGAAGTGCTATGTAAATACGGCGCCTGGTGAGAAGAGACGCAATGTCGGGGCCGGCTCGAAATGTACTATTTTGTCGTTGGTTGTGAAGGAATTGACGATTGCAGTCGTCTTACTCTATACCCTTATATATCGGCCGACGGAAAGAAACCTCGCAAAGGCGGCTTTTGCGCCCGCATTAAAGCGATCAACACACCCTCGATAAACGGCTCGGGGATGACATCGGCTCTTCGGAGTTCGGGCGCCATCCATACGGGAGTCATGACTCCTGGCATAAAAGGTGCTGCGAGTGACGCATGATCAGGAGCGGCCTTTTCGCGGCGTCTAGATTGATAACAATTGCTCTGGTGGCTTGCCCGCCCCAGCCGCAGGGAATAAGTGATGGTGGAAATGGCGCGCCGGTTGGCCGATGAGAATGATCACTCCAACCTACTTGCAATGGCACGAACATTGAATCTGATGGAGTAACGGGATACCCAATATTCAAATTATCGCCTCTTTTATAGTTTGTCTTGATTCTCCTCTCCAAGGCGCTTACTTAGGCCGTTTACTGTATTTTTCCGGCCTTGTAGATGTGCTGACGCAGCGAAACCTGGACCCGCCAAATTGGGAAACGTCACTCATACATCCGATCATCGGCAGAATAGCGCATCACCAGCCGTATCGAAGAATCACGAGTCATTGCCAATATTGAAGCGCCTTGCTCCGTATACATTACTTGATTGATTGCTGCGTCCGCCTTGAAATATCCCCTGGAACAAGTATCAGGCTCTCACAGCCCGGCCATGAAGACACTGGGGCTGATCGGTGGCATGAGCTGGGAATCCACCACCACCTACTACCAGCTGATCAACCGCAGGGTCCGAGAAGTCAAGGGTGGCCTACACTCGGCTCGCTGCATCGTATTTTCGTTTGACTTTGCCGAGATTGAACAGTTGCAACGCGCGGGGAAATGGGACGACGCCGGAGCGCTGCTGGATGACGCTGCGGGCAAGCTCAAGCTCGCCGGCGCCGACGCCATCGTCGTCTGCACAAACACGATGCACATGGTGTCGACAAACATTAAAGAGGCAACCGGCCTGCCACTTATTCACATTGTCGACCCGACAGCTAATGCCATACGGCACGCCGGGCTGAAGACGGTCGGCCTCCTCGGTACGCGTTTCACGATGGAAAAGGACTTTTACAAGGCGCGACTTACCGAGCAACATGGGCTCAAGGTCATCACGCCCAGTGATGAGGACCGAGAAATTGTGCACTCCATCATATATACGGAGCTTTGCAACGGCATCATCAAGGACGAGTCGCGCGAGGCTTACAGACGCGTCATTCGCAATTTGGCGGCGAGCGGCGCCGATTCTCTTATTCTCGGCTGCACGGAAATTGGCCTGTTGGTCAACGAGAGCAGTAGTGAGCTGCCGGTATTTGATACAACAGCGCTTCACGCAATTTCTGCGGCCGACTGGGCAATGGGTGTTTAGAGATGGTAAACCTAGAGTACATAGAGGCGGGACGAGCTAGCATTCATCAGGAACGAGAATAAACCTGTCGGCCAAAGCGCGAAAGATTCGTTCGATTCAACGGACTATCCTATACTTCGAATAAAAATCATTAAATACGCCAGTAAATATTTCATTCAGCCACCACAAACTAATACCCAGCTTCGTCGGCCTTCCTCATTCTGTGTGTTGAGTGTGGTAGAGCCTACCCTGCACTTGTCGTCAATTGCCGGAGACAGCGCCATGACAGCGCATCCATAGTGGGCACGCCTTTACAAACTGCTGACATGGTTCTCTCTCAAATAAGCATTATACCGAAGATGTTTTCAACTGGATGTCTTTTAGTGAATCTCCCGTCGTCAGCGATCGATGGTGACCCGGCTTGACAGGGTATCCACGGGACTTGAACACTCCGCCAGTAACACCGCCTTGTTCGAATAGATAGTCGACATCTTCCAGCTCCAGGCCACTAGTCTCGGGGAAGAAAAAGTATACCATTGGAATCTAAAAATGTCAGCTATTTGCTCACAACCAATGCAAACTGACAACATACCCATGCGGCACAGAAGCACGCGAAAATGATAAAAGTACGCCAGCCAATATTCTCAATGGCTGAAGGCGTAATTTGGACAACAATAACTAAAGGGGCGTCAGCGCAACTTCTAAAAAAATCGATGACTGTGATACTCACAAACACACATCCAGTTTATAAAGCCTGCAAATGCTTGGCCACGAGCTCGAATTCTTGTTGTAGTCACTTCACTTGGGTAGAACCTATGACACTATGTTAGCACTACGACGAAGGAGAGGTTTTGCCAGCCATTCTTACCAAGGCACGGGCAGATATCCAACACCGAGGAATATCTGGAAAAGAAACACAAAGGCTGTGGCAGCATATGCGCATTGCTTCGAGTCAATTGACAGGAGAATAGACGCCATTACAAAGCAGAACGACAGGCCAGCCGCGGAAAACATGAGAGATGCTCTGCGGCCGAACCTGTCCATGCTCCACAAAGGTATGAAAGAGCCTCCAAGGTAAGTGAGAGAGGTACAGCCGCCAAGAATAAGTGAAAGGTTGCGGCTGAGGCCCATGGCGTTTTGGTAAACAACTGGCGCATAGTAGTTGATCATGTTTGCGCCGGTGAATTGCTGCTGGACATTGACCAACCCGCACAGAATCATGCGTCGCAGATTCTGGATCCGGCCGCCTGCTACCAACTCCTTGTACTTGAAAGGTCCACCTGCAGATTCTTGAGCAATAGCTGTCTCGATTTCAAGCAGTAAACGATCAACTTCGTTCGAAGAGTTGACATTAGTATCGCTCGCGTGCAGCCTGGACAGAACAGACGCCGCCTCCTCTCTGCGGTCTTGCTCGCACAGCCATCTAGGTGTCTCTGGAAGCGGCAGCATCTGCAGTACCAACAAAACCGCAAAGAATCCCTGAAAACTGATAGGAAAGCGCCACTGCACAGAGTTTGAAACGAAGCTTAGCCCGTAGTCAAGCCAGTAGGCAATGCACAGGCCAACGATGGTAACTGTGCCTTGTGCGGAGAGCAGCATGCCGCGAATCTCGGGCTTGGCCATCTCGCTCTGGTAGGTGGGAACTGTGCTACTATTCATGCCATTGCCTATACCTGTGACGATTCTACCAACGAGGAACTGGGCCACGTTGTAGGATGAGCCTAAGATGATGGTGCCGACAATCATGATCAGGCCGCCTGCGATGATCATTCTCTTTCGGCCGACACGGTGGCCAGCGAAGAAGGCAAACAGGCAACCAACGGCGCAGCCAATATCGTATATAGATGTTACTACGAATATGCTGTAAGATATGCAGTCTGCGACAGGTCTTTTGACAAGTTCTACTTACTGATTCCTTGCATGTTTGCATCTGGGTTGCCAAACTGCTGGCCAAACTCGTTGTCCGCGCCAATAAGGCCACTCATGACACCTTGGTCATACCCAAGAAGCAGAAATGCCTGACAACTGGCAGCTATTCGCGGGACTGTTTAGTAGTGTATTACGGGGTACACATATGTGAAGCCCTTACCAGTGACGGCCCAATGCAGCGATTTTCCTTTGAGGCGGCCCATAATGATTATCGCATGCCGTTATGAGTCGTTTGAATTACTTTTACGAAGCGAGTTTATTGCGGTTTGATAATTACGTTCGATGCGAATTATTATAAGGGTTTTCAACGCGAGTGTATTCGCTGCTGCTTCGCACCCAATTGTGCCGAAGTAGCGAGAGCCACCTGCCACGCGCTACCCCGGATTCGCGGTTCCACGCCAAATGCCGGGGAGGCTTGGCGGCAGCACCACTGGTCTCCGCCCATTGAAGCTGACTTACGACGCTCTGTGGCTTCGGCTCCTCTGCTGTGGCGAAGAATTTCGCATCATTTATTGACGAGCACGAAGCTTATTCCTCACCATGGCACCACGACGACTCAGTTTGGTTGTCCATCATATGTGTTGCCCGATGAATGAAAATCGTGCGATTTCCCTTCTTGGTCAGTGCAGCTTTTGTCTCGGGCTATCGTCATGGTTTATGGTATAGCGCTGCGGGTATTAGCCGAAACGTGTGGTAAACTATAATGCCACCGAGCCACCAGAGCTTATAGCCATGCATGTTCATGAGCAACAGACGATGCTACAGGTCAGAAGACTGTGTAACGCTTAGGAAAGCACTATTGGTATATATATATGCAAAGTAATGAGTAGCATCACCTCGTATGCTAAAAATCCCCACTTCCTATTCGGACGCACATGTACCCAGAACATGCTGTCCAGCTGATCACCTACTGCATTAGTGGCTTGTGAGACTCAGCGGGCTCGCCGATTTGGTTTGGCGCGGCACTGGCCGCCCGCCAACGAAGCATAAAGGAAAGCTACTCGGCAAAGGTCCTCTTAATGCAGCCACTGGATGCAACCTAGGCGGTCACTAGCAATGCATCGCCGAGGCAAGTCCCCGAAACCTGCGATACGCCAATCTTGGCAGTGCTTGTTGCATCCGTATTAGGGACGACCGTACGAAGCTGAGAGTTGCATGCGTCGGGCGTCGATCGCGGGGTAAATATATAGCATATGTAGTCTACGAGTCTTGTCTCAATTTTGAATACAACTTACAAATTGCTACGCGCCAAAGGCTTTGCCAGCTATAATGGATTATCCATGGCTGCATACTGCATTTCTCGCAGTTGGTTTCATCGTTTTATTTGTGCACGCCGCAGCTCCTGATGTCACTGGTCTCGATGGACAGTGCCTTGCTCTCCGTGTAAGCGGCGGCCGCTTTGTTCAGCGCGGCCTTCTGGAGAGCTACGCGGCAACCAGCTCCTCTGCCTCGCAGCCTTTTCGCTTCCAACGAACAGGTGCGGATAGCTACTTGCTTTTTGGTACCGATGAAGACTTTCTCGGAACAGGTCTAGGCTTATTGGGCCTTAGGTCTTCGCGCGCCGCTGGCTCTGATACAAACTGGCGACTCGTCGCAAGTGGAAATGGCGTCGTCCTCTCAAGCGTTTCCTCAAGCCACAAAATTACGGTAGAGCCACTACTGAAATCCTTGATCATGACATCACCACAATCAAAGGGAACAGTCTTTGAGCTTGTGTCAGCTTCTGGTTGCGCGCCCGCACCGGAGGCTAGTGTCAATATTGCCGGTGTCCCGTTTTCAGGCACTGTCAATGGTGAGGTGCTCGGCTTGGCTGAGCTGCACGGCCATCTCACTGCCTATGAGTTCATTGGTGGCGATATACATTGCGGCCAGCCCTGGAGCCAGTATGGAATAACCGACGCGCTGGTGGACTGCCCCGACCATGAACCGCATGGCCTTGGTGCCATATGGGAAAACTTGGTTGGTGGCGGATATCCCAATTTCACGCATAGCACCACTGGCTGGCCGACATTTTATGACTGGCCAAAACACAGTTCAATTACCCACGAGGCAATGTACTACAAATGGCTAGAACGTGCGTGGCGTGGCGGACTTCGAGTCTTTACAAATCATTTTGTGAACAATGAGGTCTTGTGCCAGATCTACCCATTCAAACACAACTCATGCAACGATATGGAGTCGATCCGCCTACAGGCGCAGCGCATTTATGAACTGCAAGAATTTATAGACCAGCAGCATGGCGGCGTCGGAAAAGGCTGGTTCCGCATAGTGCTTGATCCCGCCGAGGCACGGTCTGTCATTGAACAGGGCAAACTTGCTGTCACACTTGGGGTCGAAGTATCTAATCCCTTTGGTTGCGGAATACGAAATGGAGTGCCTCTGTGTACAAAAGCCGATATTGACGCCGGGCTTGACGAACTGTATGGTCTCGGTGTGCGGCGCATGTTTGTATGCCACAAGTTCGATAATGCGCTCTGCGGCGTGCGATTTGATCAAGGTATTGCTGGAGTGGTTATTAACCTGGCCAATTTCCTTTCGACAGGTGAATTCTGGCAGGTGGAAGACTGTCCGACCGCAGCGGCGGACAACCCGATAGATCCCGCAGCACCAGGGCCAATACTGGACCTGATTTTCTCTCTGCTACCGGATCTGCTCCCGCCCGGACTTACACTGCCCCTCTACCCAACGGCTCCCCACTGCAATATTAAAGGGCTGTCCGACCTCGGTGAGTATACTGTCCGCAAAATGATGCAGCGTGGCATGCTTGTTGAAGTCGACCACATGAGCGTCAAGGCTGCAGACCAGACCATGGACCTGCTAGAGGCTGCAGCGTACCCTGGCGTGGTATCCGGGCACTCTTGGTCCGACCCCAGCTTCTACCGCCGAATTTTCAAGCTCGGCGGCATGGCCGTACCATACGGATTTGGGACCGAGGCATTCTACAATACATGGAAAACCATGAAAGAGGATGCGGTTGGGACGAACTATACGTTTGGCTTCGGTGTCGGCTTCGACACTGGAGGCTTTGGCCAGCAACCTCCACCGCGGCCTGGGTCGACGGTTACGTACCCATTTAGCTCTTTCGACGGTGGATCAATTGTCGATAAGCAGACATCGGGCCAACGTGTTTTCGACGTGAATGTGGATGGGCTTGCACATTACGGTATGATGCCAGACTGGCTCGAGGACTTGCGCATCGTCGCTGGTGGCGATGCAGAGGCAATTATAAATGACATGGCTCGTGGCGCAGAGGCTTACCTTCAGGCATGGGCGCGGGCTGCTGCGTTGGGACAAGAATGATGGAGCACTTGCCGATGGCACCTATTATGTAAGTGCTGGATAGGAATATGGAGCCATATCAATTTAAGAAAACGAATATATATTAAGAGAATGAAAAGGCCATGCGTATTTACAGAGCATGATATTACGGACAGTGGTGAAGACACCCGAACGTGACTTAGGCATGACTAATACCCCAAAATACGCTTCGAATCGGCAAAACTTCATCATGTCCCCGGCTCATCAGTGGCGGACAAAGGAGCTGCCATCGATGCTTGATCTAGATATAGGCAGGGGCAGGTTGGATTGCCTCGCCAGGAGCCAGCGTCAGGACAGTACAGTTCCCTAAACCATCGCAGCCTTCGCCAGTGATACTATTGCCCCACCAATCTACCTCTATGTTATTGAAAGCAAGAGCGAAGAATTGGATGATGGCAGATATGGCGACACCGGCGCTAAAAGCGGCAGAAAGGACATAGTTATACTATACAAAACATATTAGCTAACGACAACAAATCATAGGCTTCTTCAAGCGGGGGAAAGACATACCTTAGACCAGAAACCGAGGAAGCGCTTTCGGATGTAGATCCAGGAGAACCAGGCGACCGGGACGGCGGGCCAAAGGTAGTTCATACCGTAAGGTGCCCAGATAATTCCACCAGCAATGAGAATTACAGGGTGTACGCTTCGCAGGGTCTTGTTCTTGGGGAATTTCTTTCCAAGACCCCAGAAGAAAAGGGTAATCAGGATGCCAATGGGAAATCCAACGAGGGTTGTCCCATACGGACTGCCGATACCGAACATGCGTTTCGGCCCAATTGTACCCCATGTGACAGCAGCAGTGAAAAAGGTATTCTGATTTGGGCATATGAATCGAAATGGGGCATCGTCGGTGCAAATGTTATCAATATGAATCTGGTATTGCAACACTCCGACAAACACAAAGGTCGAGACAAATGTCGGTACCATCTGAGCGAAGAACATAACGCGAGGAGGAATCTTGACATAGTGGCCAAGTTTGAGATCGCCAGCAAAGTTGAGTGCCTGGGCACACGTCAGGTAGCCATATGTTTTGAAAAAGCACATGCCAACAGCACTGCCCTCAACGAAAGAACCGCCAATGAACTCGGCCAGAACATTGAGAGTGATTTGTGTTCCAGTCATGGCTGTAATGATGCCAATAGGAATGACGAAGATGGCGCACATGATGAGACCGTAAAGCACAACGGCAGGGCTTGTTCCGGTTGGCCAATGGGCAACAGCGACGCAACCGATTGTGAAAGAGATAGCCAGGACAATGAGAAACCACCACTCTGGAACTTCCTTGTACTCCCTCATGAGACGGCTGTGAACATCCAGGGCCTCTGGCCCTTCAGAGGCAGCCTTTTTGCTCTTCCTGAAGCTGTTGAAAAAACCACGGAAGCCTTGGGCAATCTCCCCACGGTGAACGAGAATGGCGTGAGTCACTGTAGCGGAGTACGCAGCAAAGAAGCAAATGTAAGTCGTCAAATTACCGGCCGAAAGGTACGGCAGAGAATACTCCTTGTACTTTGCAACGTCAATATTTCCAAGCTCGTCCACAATGGATGTTACATTGTAGCGCATTCCAAAGCGGTCATACGGTAGATTGGAGTTGACGCGGAAGTAGCCGGTATAATAGGAATTGGTGAATAGTAGGCCGATGACGATAAACGCGGAACCCATTGCGCCGGCAAAAGTATTGAAGGTCGTGAATGCCGGCAAGTAGAGGGGATCCACATTGGCTGAGACGATGTTCCAGTCAAAAGTAGGGAAAGGATTGAGACCCATACCACTCTGGCTTCCCGTAATGGTTGTTAGGATCGTGTTGTTCGGTGCAATCCAAGTCATCCATGCAAATGTGCCAAGCGCACCGAAGAGATAGTTTGGAAGGAAGTAGTAGACGAACATCAGGCCAAAAGCATACATGAAGAACCTAATCCTTGACCATTTCCAGATTTTGTTGAATGGACCGTAAACCTGTGGATTCCCCTCAGTGTGGAAAGCATGGTTGAGGGCAATAGTCACAAGTGTCGACGGCCAAACACAATGTGTGGGATACACAAGGAATCGGCGCGTCAATCCAGCAAAGCCGTATCCGATGAAACCGGTGGAGAGCGCAATGGTGATCTGGTAACCGAAGCTGAGCGCCCAGCTCTGGTTGAAGTACTGGGGTAGATATTGAATCCAGACAATCCAACCAGTATACGGGGTGCTGTTGTAGGCTGAGCACATGATTGTGATGAGCATGTGTTCCTTCTTGTTGAACGGCCCAGGGTTCAAGCTGTGGCGTGTACCGAAGAGGGTAAAGCCAACATCGGGAAGAACTCTGGCCAAAAATGTACCAACAGGGTAGGCAAGGAGCTGGGGTACGTTTCCAGTGACAAAGATGGCAGGGTAGCGAGGTTCGAAAAACCCGTTGATGAATGCCACGGCAGAGGAAAAGATGATTCCGATGAACCAGCAGCGAATTGTCGAAGATGGCATACTCGGGTCGTCCTTGTTGTCGACGACAGCACGGACCTCGGCGTAAGGAGAATTGTTGGTGATGAGAGCGGTCTCGACCTTCATCTCATTGATGAGATGTTCATGCTTTTCAGGGTTTTCATAGACATCATCATTGTCTGTTGTGAGGAAGTGATCAGTACATGGCCCAGAAAAGCTGTTTGTAGGCAGCCGTCAATCTGTGGTCTAGACGTACTGAGGAATTCTTCGATGCGGTGAAGAACAGTATCCGGAAAGTTGGGGTCACGCTTGTGGATTTTGTATACTTGGGTCATGAGCTGGTCACCTTGTCAGTTCATGAACCATTCGTCAGGATGCCAAAGATGGGACAAGAAACTACACTTACCCTGCGGGCGTCGTCAAGAGAATAAGAAGCAGCAATTTCCTTCGCCTCAAGCAAATCATCTTCAGTGACATTCAGGTCCTTCTGTGTCACATTGGCTTCTGTCTCAGTCTGGACAAGGCCACTAAAGTGGTGTTCGTCGGTGGTCTACACAGTGCAAGGTTAGAAAGGCGTGAAAGCAGAGGCACATGATCATACCGCATCGTTGTTTTTGTCAAGGACACCGGTGACGGTCTCCCTGGCAGACTTTTCCTCGACCTTGTCAGCCATTTTGCAGCCCGACGAGAATTTTGTGAGGCAAGTCCCAAAGGTGCCACCGTTGGAACCGGAGGGGCGAATGTTTATAGTCTTATAGCTGTCAGCGGGCCTGGAATGCTACCCTGACACGGTGAGAGACAAAGCACCGTCTACGGAGTACAAGGGGACAATGTGGCGTCCGTCGCCAGTGCGACTGTACCATCATTTGCCGGACCATTTTGAGCGCCGCATTATGAGGTTCTGTACAAAGGCCCTTTTGTTGGGTGGCTAGTGTAGTGAACAGTGAACCTGCTGTGCTCAGCCAAGGCGTGACACTGGGGGGAACCCTGCGGCCATCATAGCGCGAAACTTGTTGGCCCTCGTATCGCCAACACCGTACTGTAGTAGAAGGCGCCGATGTGGAATCCGGGCGCACTTTTGCTGGAGGCGGCGGGTAGCTTTGCACATCTCTGACAAAAGTCCCTTTTGGCGCGCTTCAAGGTACCATTGTCCTCCCGTGGAGGTGGAGGCCCTGGGGTAGGTATCCGGCCAGATCTTGCCGTCTTGGCCAAGGCAAGCGTCACGTGGCGCCTTGGGCCAAGTGGTGGCAGCATGCCGGGGCTTCCACGAATAGGATGGAAAGCCTGGCATGCCGCTCGCCTTGAAATGCCCTGGATAATTAGCCCAGAAGGCAGAGTCAGTAAGCATGGCATGGCGCCAATGGGATGTTACGCCGTCTTACCTGCTCCTTATGGTGTTAGTGCCGCCGCCACGACTACTACGGGTAGGGCGGCAGGCCACCAAACCTCACGCCATGACCCGATGTTATCGCGACTGTACTTACATGTCGCCTGATAAACGGGAATAGAGCCCTAGTAAACCCAAAAGCCACTAAAACGGCTAGAACCAAGGGGTCATTTCGAAGGGGCGGGATACTGGCGCCATGCAGAGAACTTGATCCAACCAAAAGTTCCACCCCCGCAGCAGCCCCGATCCTACAGCTGACCTTGCATTCGTCGGTTACTCAGCTTCGCGAAAGTAAGGCTGTAGGCTTGACCCTGCCATACTCGGAGATGCACCGCGGGTATGGTTACATGGGGAGTGAATGTGGCGCAGATTCTTGAGACTGGTTGCCCGACGCCATTGTGTTGAGGCGGACCCAGGTCAGAACTTGGAAGATTTACACCACAGTCTGTGTTTGGCGCTAATAGTAGACCCGGATATTACCTTATTGGTCTTCGACTGAGAACTTTTGAAGCCCTTCACACGAGAAGGACTTTTTGAAGAGCGCCTTTGCCCGATGGAAGTCTGGCTCAGGCGAGGCGGGTGCTATCTGGCCTTGCGCCACGGCGGCATATTTGGAGATGGATGCTTGGCCAATTCTGATTTATGATATCCGAACCAGATAGACTGTTGGAAAGTTTTACGTACATGATATGGTTATGGTGCTAGAGTCGGGCCATGACCGTCCGGGATTACGGTGGACTGCGGAAGCACATCAAGGAGCATCGAGAGACGTGAAAGAGACCAAAACATTATAGGAGAATGAGACAGGCTGATCATACCATCTTGAGAGTTACGAAATATGATGCGGTGTGTGTTTACGTCCTTTCTTTTCCTTCTCTACTTTTCCTGCGTCCTGCTTGCGGGTAGCATACCGCAGTGATTCTGTGATGTAGTGACAGCGAGACAGCCGGCACTTGGCAAAAGTGCCCACGCTGAAGGGGGACTTAGGGCTTAGACTAACAACAGCGCTATACTAAATTATACATTACTAGATTCCAAAGCCTCGGGAACTTATGTTTGCCATGAGAGCCTGCGCGGGTGTCGAGATGAACTTATGTGCGTCTCGCAGCCATTCCGGCAAGACCATTCCGCCGTCAACGCATGGCAACACATGCAGGAGGCGGAAGCTTACATCTATACGAGTCATAATTGATATGGGCTAATTTATAGCAATCGTTTATCAAATTCATGCCAGCCTAAGGTATCTCGGACGAATGGGGTAATAACCGGATGTGATTGAAGAGTCTGGCACTGGTTCCGTGCAGTAGTTGGGCAAGCGACGATGTTTTGCGTTGCGCACAGTCGCATTAAATCTGCTATATAATTCCAAGATATAACTTTACAGCAAAGTGTTTGAAAATACTCTTGCCGTGGCAGATGAGATGACGGCGCCAAGGCAACGGAGAGAATATCATCACTTCCGTTCCGATGGTACAATGCGACACGAGCCCCATTTCTAGCCTTCGTTTAGATTAGTACGCAGTATAAGTACAAAGGCTCCAGTTTTAAAGCTCGATGCCACTACTGTACATAGTACTATGTTGAAGCGGTCCAGTAGATTGCCTTGGAATGAGTGTGTGTAATACAAAGGTGCTTTTGCTACGCTAGGTCCGAATGCTAGCCTTGCGGGGGATCTGCCATTTTGGTGGCTCATATCAGAAACCCCCACCATACTCTGGCAAAGGTCCTTACCAGGCCCAGTTTGAGTTAGTACTTTTGCAACTGCGCCATTTCTAGGTGGTGCCTTTAGCCTCGTCATGCACGGAATCGCGCAATCTCCCAAGGGACCTTTTGCGACACTATTTACACTTGCCTCTCCTTAGTGGCAGGCGATTACGGAGCCCTACAAGGTTTGCCCCAGCTCCAGTTTCAGGCAATCGTCCGCTATTACCGCGCTCTGCCTCTTGGCAGAGAGCGGTCACTCCGCTGTGATTGCCGAAGACCGGAGCCGGAGCGCAGCAGCCCGGTTGGATTCCGTGCACGGGAGCTATGGTGTAGGATATGCTGCCGGCTGGCCTGTACCGCCCTACGAACGGATATGATGCCTCGTTTCCGGGGAAGAACGGCAAGTGCCTGCTGCTACTGCCGCAGCCAGAAGGTTAGATGTAGTGGAGGTAGGCTCCGAAAAACAGTTCCGGCGTCGCCAGCGAACAAGCTAACACCACGGCCCAGGGAACCCGTGTAGCAAATGCCAGGCCTCCAAGAAGCAGTGTGTCTTCTCGTCGAGCGACCGTTTGGTAAGCGTGCCTGAGTCGTACTTGAGACAGCTTGAGAACCAGACGCAGGGCGCCACATCAAGGCCTCGGCAGCAAGAATATCGGCCAGAGAGGCATACGGCCGTGGCAGGTTACGATGAGGGACCAGTCCAGAGGGGTACTCCAGTTGACAGACTGATTTCAGACTCAACGACGGAGCATTTCATATCAAAACTGACAAAGGTCTACTCCCATAGTAGCCAGGGTGCCGGATTTGCCACTGACGCCGGAGTACGCGGTGACGAAGACGGTGCTGTCCCACCAAAGCACACGTACATCTCGCTAGAGTATGATAACGCTCGTAAGTTACACCGTCCAACGGATGTCAACTAATTCGGTCGCTGTATCTAATGCCAACCGTAGAGCAAACCATATCCATTAAACTTCCTCCTCACTCGTATGCAAGTTACCTCTTCGGCCAATTTGAAACCTTCATCGGCTCCGATTACTACTGGTTTCGCAAGCGAATCTTTCGCGCCAAATTAGACTCCATCTATCATGCTACACGACTGCAGTCGGAAGACAGAATATGGCTCGCTTGCTTCTCCGTCGTCATGGCCCTTGGCGAGAGCTACAGTGACAACTCCGCACCAGCCTTTACCCTTGGCATCGCAGATGGTGTGAGAGCAGACACGTTGGAGTCGGCGAGTCCGGCGCAGATGGTTCCCCCGGGATTTGAATTCTTCAAACAAGCGCTGCTTCTGGTCCAATTCCCCTATGAGGAACCTACGCTCGAACAGATCGAGGCCATCAACCTCATAGTATGTTCTTTTTTCCTCTGCTCTCACTCTGTGGCTGTATTCACTGACTTCCCTAGACATTTTACTCTTACTCGCTTAACCGGCGAAAGACGGCATATATATACGCAGGGATGGCCATTCGTATTGCAAGACTCCTCGGCCTTTCGAACGAGCCTCCTGCGTCGAGCGATGTTGAAGACAAAGAGCGGCACCTTGGCTTGTGGTGGACTGTGACGTGCATGGAACTGATGACTTGTACCGAATTGTCCATGTCGCCTCTTGAAACCGTCAATGTCGATTCCCTCAGCCTGATCGACAGCCAACTCGCGACAAGTGGTGACGCGCCGCGTTGCCTGGATACCCTGTATCTTAAAGCGCAAGTTAAACTTTGCCGAATCAAGTACAGAGTTACAAAAGCAATATCGGAATACCGCGCTGGAGATACCGACGACCTACACCCTCTTATAAACCCCTGCCTACAAGAACTGCATAATTGGAAAGCCGAATTCCAACTAGCTCTTCCGCTTGAAGACGACGGCAGTTTCACAGACAGCGTCTTGGCTATCCCAGCAATGCGCACAGTCGCCTCGCTTTTGCTACGATACAATCAGGTACATTCATTTTACCATTTAAACCCGGCCGTTGTTAACTTTACCACCCACAGTGTTTCATCCTCCTAATACGCCCGCTTCTTCTCAAGCAACTATACTGTGTCATCCAAGAGAGCAGGCCTCCTCAACGAAATATCAGACTTATTGCACTCAATGCTGAGTGCATGCGTGCTGCGACGGACAACTGTCTCATCCAGAAGGCACTGTCCCGCTGTCATAGAATTGGTAAGTACTCTTTACATTCCAGCTGTCCGATACGCGCGCATAACACAGCACAGCCAAGTTTGGATTCTGGGAATCCCTACACGTCTTTTCCAGTCTGACTATACATGTAGTCGCGCAATTTATTGAGGCGAACGTACCAGGCTCCTTCGGGAACCAAATGCAACAAGAAACTTATGAGGCCGTGAGACAACTGCTGAGAACGATGGCCGCCGCCGGAAACTGCGCCTCGCAAGACCACGAACGTATGATTGAAGAGATTGAAAATCTTTTTGTGACAGGTGCTGTTTATAATGGGCCGACCGAGAATATTGAGGATTTTATTGGCTGGAGTGGCTACGATTTTGGACCACTGGATTTTGATTTCCTTCAGTAGCTGCGCACGTACTTTAGCATAGCCACTGTAGAACGAATGCAAAAGAAACTTCTTGCTGAAAATTGACGTACGAAAAACTATAGATTGTGCATACTGTTTGAGCTGTAGTAGATACTGCGCGCCCAATTATATCAGAGCAAGAACCGAAACCCACCTTGACGCTCTCTTTCTGACTCGCCACGTGCCGCTTCTTCCTCTCGCTCTAGTTTATTGTTGAGTCTTTGAAGCTTTACCCGAAATGCAGTCGCCACGAGAATAGAAGCTAAAGATGTCGCAGCATTGACGCCCATTGCAACGAAGTATCGCGGCGCAGCGCTGCTGGGATACAGGTAAGGACTATATATGGACGAGCAGTTGGCGACCGCGTTAGTCAAGGCAAGTGCCGCAGCTCGTTTAGCGGGCGGGGTAGGAAGCGTATTCGCCACCCAAGTGATGCCTATAATAAATGCGGTATATACACCTGGGAGCATAATCATCATGGCAAAATACCTCGACGCTAGTTGTGTCGTCGCAGCCGAGATGATGAAGCCGGCCACGGAGATCCAGAGCGGAATGCTAAAGTGGAAGTACCGCTCCTGTACTCGGTCAGAGTTCCGCGATACAGCCATGGCAACTATGCAGGAGAGTAGATATGGTGGTGAGGTGAGGAGGAGTGTTTCGATGCGGCCTTTGCCTAGGGTTTGGACCACGCTCGGGAAGAAATTGTTGATGGTGCCGCTGGACACGGCGCCGAGGACGAGGACAACGAGATACCATGTCTTGCTGTCTCGGACACATTCCTTTACGCCATGCATTAAACTGTGGTCGACGGATTCCCATTCTGCAGCCGATATGTCGTCCATTAATCTCCAAGTGGCCAATTGTCGTTGCGTTTCGGACATGCCTTTTGTGTTGTGAGGGAAATTGGGCAGTACAAAGTACGCCGCAAAGGCTATTGCTACGGTGAGAGAGCCCTCGAAAGATATGCAATTAGTATTGAAATGGTCTGCAGCCAATTTCCAGTTTCAAATCACCCACTTCAATTATAAAAATCCATCGCCAAGCCAGAAGACCCTGGACGCTATGGCTAGTCAGCACAGAAGGCACTTCATGCGAGGCTCCTCGCTATACGTACCCGTCCATACCGTCGGTAATTCCAGCAGATATTAACCCTGAAAAGGCTCCAGATAGAAGCGATCCACAATACAAAATTGCAGTGCGTAGTGCCAGCTCCTTGCGAGTGTACCACGCGCTAAGAGTTGCCATGCATCCAGGCTGCTTGCGTGTTAGTGAAATGGATGAAAATGGACAGTGGGAGATTTTACAAAGTATGCGGCTTCAACAAATCCCAGGAGGAATCTTTCACGTAGATTAGTATGCGAGAAACGTTTCGGAATTTAAATACTTGCCGACATGCAACCAAGCCTCCAAAGTTGTGGACAGCTGCGGCTGCGCCACTCAACAAACCCTGGTGGTTCGTCAGATAGGTCCACGTTTTGTTTTTCCGAATGGAAGCACGTACCCACGCGATCATGCATGTTGGAAGATACATGGCTGGTTTTCCAATTCTGCTAAGAAACAAATTGGAAGGAACTTGCATGAGGATATATCTTGTGGAGAATCAGTAGCCGCAGCGTGTGACAGGATATGCTCTACTTACCCGACAAAGAGAATGCTGACACAAGTCTATTTGATGTTGGCTACCATTTTTCTGTGCATCTCTGGACTCTTACCTGATATTGAACAGAAGAGAGGCCCAGCTCTTCCACCAGGCCGGCCAACCTTGCCGCAGCAATGGCATTCCTGTTGTATGAAATACTTAGCTCCTTGTGCATTTTTTCAGCGACAGTTGAGCCATACCTGTCGAGGTAGTTCATGATGTAAATCAACACAAGCATGGGCATCAAACGTATATCAAGCACGCTCACGAGGCGGCGTTCCAACTGCCGCCTCTCTTCTTCTGCCATACCCTGCAGCAGTGGGGGCAGATTTGGTGGAGCGGCAGCACCTTTGCCTCCGTGGTGGCTCACGTCAATGTTTGACTTGTTAATACTCTCCATTTCTGACAATTTTTCAAGGTCGAAAGTCGTAGTAAATAGAATCTGTTTAGTTTGTCGTCACAATATTGCCTATTTATGTGAGCGGCGTCTGCTTTGTTTTAATAGCCATTGCGCAGCCGGCTGCTCTCATTCAGCGTTCGGCGCCTCATTGAACTGTATCATTCCATGGCCTATGAATTAACTATACATTGCGCCCGCAGGACAGAACTTAACGCCTCCCGATATGGCCGAAGTGTGAGGTCAGTCATGGCCGACATAGGCTTTTGGCACACGGGCGCTACGGAGCAAACTTGCCTGTGGTTGGCTGGTGATGCCTGGTGGCTTGAAGCCGCCCACTTTCGCTTCTGCACCCTGTTCGATCGACTCTACAGTGGTTCGGCCGCTACGGAAAATTGAAGAGGGCCAATCCAGTCCAGCGATGGTCCTTACACGGCGTATTGGCCATAACGGTCCGTCGCTTGGCCCAGCTAGATGCGAAACTATATATAGCAATAGCTTCAATGAAATTTTAGTAACAGAAACATTGACAAAATCCAGTTGCAATACAATGTCGCAACCTTCTGTTCTCATCGTCGGTGGAGGAGCATTCGGCACCTCGACGGCCTATCACCTGTCCCATAGAGGGTACGCGAATGTGACTGTTCTCGACCGGTTTCCGCCGCCGTCAAAAGATGCAGCGGCCACGGATCTGAACAAAATTGTACGATATGACTATCCAAACCCACTTTACACCAAGCTCGGCCTCGAGGCCATGAATGTTTGGCGCGACCCGAACTCTCTGTTCAAAGGCATGTTTCGCCAAACTGGGTGGCTTATGGCTGCGCATGAACAGACACAGGGGTTCATAAAGGCTGCATATGAGGGAGCGCAAAGAATCGGCAAGACGTCAGTGCGATGGATGAGGACTCCTGAGATCCAGACCTCGTGGCCTGAGTTTACCGGCATGTTTGATGGTTGGACGACGCTTTGGAGTCCAGAAGCTGGTTGGGTAAGTTCCCATATTGACAGACGTTGCCATAGTATTAATTAAGGTATAGGTCCCTTCTGGAGAAGCTCTTCTTCGGTTTGCGGTTGGCGCTCAATCCAATGGTGTCAACTACATTTCGGGGTCTACCGGGCACGTAAAACGTCTTCTCTATGACGAAAAAGGAACTTGCATCGGTGCTTTGGCCGAAAATGGTCAAGCTCATCTGGCTGAAGTTGTCATTGTTTGCACTGGTGCCAATACTGCAGCACTTGTTGAGGCAAAGAATGAAATCGTTGCCCGATCTCACTGCGTGGGCATTATCCAGTTGATGAGGGAAGAGGCGGAGAAGTACAAAGACTTGCCCATTGTCGACGATTTTGAGCAAGGTAAGTGCATTCGCCTGCGCACCAGCATCGTATAGGTCATGTATCTCATGTGCACACAGGCATCTTATTTCCGCCCGATGAAAACGGCCTGTTGAAGATTTGCAGTTGCCGCTTCATCACCAACTACTACACCTCTCATGTGCACGGTGCTTCACTGGGCCATTCATTCGGCGACCATCCAGAAGACGGAGTACCACGCATAATCGAAGAGGAAATGCGTTCTTTTGTGCGGGACATGATTCCAGAGCTGGCCGACCGCCCATGGGCATCGACGCGGATGTGTTGGTAAGTTTTACACGACCACCACGCACTAGACCTTCGCAAGCTGACTCCCAGAAGGGACGGCGATACCAAGGACATCAACTTCCGTATTTGTCCCTACCCAAACGCAAAGAACCTGTACATTGCTACAGCTGGCTCCGGCCACGGCTTCAAGTTTATGCCAATAATTGGCAAGTATGTAGCCGACATGCTGGAGGGCAAGCTGGCACAAGATTATGCTGATCTCTGGGGGTGGCGGTTTGGAGAGACGCCCAAGAAGACTGGAAAGGAGCCTCACCCTTGGCCAGCAAGAGACTTGGGGGAACTGGATGGGTGGAAGGGCCGGAACAGCCGGTCCATGGGGGTGCCTTTTACCGCCCGCATGTAGACATCGCTTAGAAATGGACGGGAAAGGGTAAATATGGGCATAGTAGACATCCCTCAATACATTCAGTTCTTGGCTTGAATTGCCGCCCTGGAGCTAGTATGGATTGCGTCAGACTCGCGGAGAGTCCGCTGCCCGTATCCAATCATACACAGCTCTCGAAAGCTCCCCAGCTCCCCATGTCGACAGCTTCGCGCATCTGCTCCCCGGAGCAAACTAGCGGGCTGGCCTGAGGCGCTTGCACGGGGGGTGATCTGCCCAACAGATCTTGGCCACAGCGCCATCTCCTACGTGGGGGTCCAGACCGAGTCGCTCGGAATCGCCGCGCCAGCCGCCCCCTGGCTGAAGGATCCAATAGCCAATACTTTGGATATCAGCCACGGCTGTTTCTGATTCGATAGAGATGTTGCTATCTACGTCAATTATAGCAAAGCCGTATTTGTCAAGAATTTCGCTTACAGACAGTCTCAATGATTGCCAATTGGGACACAACCCGACCGAGCTCACTGCCGGGCGGAAACCATAAAGCCGAGATAAGTGGACAGGGTTTGACAGACTCCTCCACCAGCATTCAAAACGTGGTGTGCGTACGAGTAAAGCTCCGTGCTTCACAGCTGGGGCTGCGGGGACAGTTCTGGGGCTCTGCCGTTCACACAGTCTCTGTTTTCATGATCACGAGGCTCTGCAAATTGTATAAAGCGTGGCTCGTGCAGGTTGTATATTTGCATGGGGTTACTGTGAGGCAATGCATACCCTCTACTCGTACCTTTTGCCGTGGAGGCTGCCGTGCGGCATTTCGCACCCTCCCTCTATGGGCTGAGTTGAGTTGACTGCCGGCTGAAGGCTGTACGCTACGATCGCCCCTGGACGTATCATCGGTGGTGGCGCTTATTCGTCCCCTGATTAGCGTGTCTCCGATTTTCCAGGCGCATTGATACAGAGTTTGCCACTAGACTTGCCCTTAGAGATGCCGTAGTTGCTCAGCAGTAGAGCACCGGAATACCCACGGGGTAGAACGTCCGCCGTTGCCATTCTTGACAGCTTCGTGCTTCTACGCAAAGAATCCACATCGCATATGCCTGCAAGGATAACCCTTCTCGAAAACCCGCAAGCCTCCCCGGTGTTATTGCGGCGGTTGAGCCTCATGTTCCCCCACGAACCCCCACCGCTCCACCTCTAGGACGGGATAGCCTAGACTCTGCAAGCCACGCGCATGCAAAATAGCACCTGCGCTAGACTTGCACTCACTACCTCGGCTCCATACTGTGAATACTGAAGCACACACCACAACAGCAGAAAACTTTGCCGCAAAGGTCACAGTGGACCGTGCCATGAGCCCACGAGCCCCCTAGGTGCCAATAATGCCCAGCTTTCGTCGCTGTGGGGGACCAAAAGTTGGGGATGAGACGTGGGGGAATTAAATTGAATTCATGGGGAATTGGACCATGCCTCGCAGGAATTGAAAAGGCTTTGCGTCGCCTCTTTCCTATTTTTTTGCTTCCTTGAGTCTACTTTCATCCCCAAGAGTCCCTTCTCCATTTTCATAGAACGGCGTCGTCGTTCAAGGTCCCTCAACCAACCAACAAACCCAAGGACTGAACCCATCATGGACGACAAAATCGCCCCTGCTGGCCCGCCGGCTGACCAGACCGAAAAGGAGCATAATGAAAACCACCTTGAGCACAGCTCATCGTCTACTGACGCCGCCCAAGCACATGGCCTTGCTGCCGCTGCCGCGGCCGAGGGCATTCCCCTTCCGCAGATCGACCCGGCTCGTCGTGCCGTGGTCGAAAAGAGCCTGAAGCGCAAGCTCGATGCCCGCTGCAGCCTGTTCGTCCTCATCTACATCATGAACTACCTTGACCGCAACAACATTGCCGCCGCCCGTCTCAAGGGTCTGCAGGACGACCTCAAGCTGGACGACACCCAATACGCCACTTGCTTGTCCATTCTCTACGTCGGCTACATTCTCATGCAGGTGCCTTCCAACATGTTCATCAACCGCATCCAGCGCCCTTCGCTGTACATTGCCTGCTCGATGCTCCTCTGGGGTATCATCTCTACTTTGTCCGGCAACGCCACCGGCTTTGGCAGCATGGTTGCCATCCGTTTCCTGTTAGGCTTCGTTGAGGCTGCTTTCCTGCCTGGTGCTCTCTTGATTCTTTCCAAGTGGTACACTCGCCGCGAGCTGACGACGCGCAATGCCATTCTCTTCTGCGGAAACCTCATCTCAAACGCCTTCTCTGCCCTCGTTGGCGCTGGTGTCTTGTCAAACATGAACGGCGTGCTGGGCCACTCGGCTTGGCGCTGGCTGTTTTGGATTGAGGGTGCTATTACCTGCGCCGTCGCCATCTCTGCTGCCTTTATCTTGCCTGACCTGCCGCACAACGCCCGTGGCTTCACAGAGGAGGAGCGCCAGGTTGCCCAGCTCCGCATTCTCGAGGATGTCGGTGAGGCTGATACGGATACCGCTGAGCAGGGCGCCTTTGGTGGATTGATCATGGCTCTCAAGGATATCAAGATCTACGTCATGATGCTCACGTTTACTGCCTATGTGGTTGGCCTCTCTTTCAACGCCTTCTTCGTACGTCTTTCCTTCCCGCGTATTGTTCTATAAAAGTGCCATGCTAACTTGACATTTTAGCCTACTCTCACTGGCACACTTGGCTTCAGCTACGTCCCGACGCTGCTTATGAGCTCTCCTCCCTGGGTATTCTCCTGCCTCATCTCCCTCCTCAACGCGTGGCACTCCGACCGCACACAAGAAAAGGTATGTCGCGAACTGTTTCTATCAAAACCCCGGCCTTCCACTAACACCCATCGTAGTTCTGGCACATTGTTGGACCCATGGTCGTCGGCATTGTCGGTTTCGTCATCAGCATGTCCACGCTTAACGTCGCGGCCCGCTACATTGCCCTTTTCCTCCAGGCGAGCGCCTACGCCGGCTTCATCGTCTTCTACTCGTGGATCAGCTCCTCCTTCCCTCGCCCGCCCGCCAAGCGTGCTGTGGCCATTGCCATCATCAACGCCTTTTCGCAGCTGGGCAACGTCGCCGGTTCGTACGTGTGGGATCTTGAGGATAACGGCTACCGCAAGAGCTACGGTATTGTCTTGTCTATGTTTGGCACCGCCATTATTGGCTGCTGGATTGTCAAGATGATGTTGAGCAGGCTCAACAACCAGCTTGAGGAAGCCGAGCAGGTATATGATGCCGATGGTACGGACACCGCCCAGGGCAAGATGGAGATTATGAACAGCCCCGATGAGGCTCTCAGAATGAGAAAGGGCTTCCGATACCTTGTTTAAGCGAGAGTGCTTTTACGACTTTATTACGTATATAACGAGTTCATTCGTACAAATTAGATTATATCAATGATTGCATTCATCATCAAGAAAACTAACAATACTGCGAAACCATTTTCGTGTCTTAAATGTGAATAGTGTCAGGATCAACATTGACGCCTTTAATCTCCACAGCCGTCGCCCTCTCGTCCCATTGTCCCACCGTCAGGCGCAACTTCTCGTGTGGCCACAGTGTGACGTAATTATCTGACCACAAGATCGGAACGACATCAGCACCGCTTGCATCAATAAGATTCAAGCTGACGAAAAAGGCAGGAACGTCGGACTTGTTCTCCAGTGTGACGCTCTTGACCTTGACGCCTGGTGTATGCGGTGTGCACTTTGCATCTGAAATCGTCACAGACACTTCCGCCGGCTTCATGTTGCTGATGGCAGTGTAATCGACGTAGCTGGTAACGGGCGTGTAGTACCACGTCGAATCGTCCCAGCTGAGCTCGTCAATTTGCGTCCCGAGCCAGTAGACGTTACGGCTGACCACCTTGTCACCGCGAGTCAACTTAAGACGGAGAAAAGCCACGTCCTTGATCTGGTCAAGACCTTCGGCCTTGGCAATCTTGCGCGAGGTATTTGGCTTCGTAGAGTCGAGAATGACCTGCGTCGAAAGCGTCTCACCATTCATATCCATCAGTTCTACTTCAATGGCCCTTGCGCCTTCGCGGTCAATGGAGTGGTTAATCAGCCAAATATCGCCGCTATGATAATCGTATGCGACGTGCTCGTTCCGCGATCCCGTTTTGGTGCCGTAGTAGGAGCCCGCCGGACGGAGATAGTGATCAAATTGGTTCCAGTGGAGGCTCGGCCAGGCGTTATTGAGCATCCAGTACACCGTGCCTGTTGCAGGCCTGCCCGTGTTCCAACGGGCGGAGAAGGCTTCGTGCTGCGCGCGAGTGGCCTCGTAGTCTGTGAGCTGGGCCTTAATCAAGTAGTCGTTGAGGGACGTGGGTTCGCCGAAACGCTTGTATAATCCGTCGTTGTAGATCTCCCGGTCGTAAAACTGGGACACGTTGTTGGACATATGGAATAAACCCTTATTGGGGTTCTTCCAGAGATCATCCATGTCGTCTTGGGTGAGGAACTTTTTCAGGCTGCCTAGCTCTGGTGTTCCGACGCCGGCGCCAAGTTCAGAGCCGAAGCCAAAGGCAGCACCAAAACGGTTATCGTCTGGGGTTACGTCGTACCAGTAATTGGGAGGGATCCAGTCGTATGGGCCTGCCATCTTCATACCTGACGGACCAAGCGCTTCAGGGTATCCTCGCTTGGAAGCAGATGCAAGAACAGGAACCTGCCAGCCCGCCGCATTTAGGGCGTCCATGTAGATCTTGGTGGCACGGTCATTCGGCCAGTAGTCACTTCCAACAAGATATGCCATGACACTAGGGTGCGTCTGGAGCACCGATGCCTCGTGAACCATGCTCGCATTGGCAATGGCATAGTCGCGGTCATCCCAAATGGCGGGCGGGTCAATGGCCAGGTCGTGGTTATATTCCCAAGACTCCCACTTGTCGCAGCACTCCCACCCTGCAATGACCATGAGCCCTAGTCTGTCAGCGATGTCGTATAGCTCAGGTTGTTCCATCTTGCCCTCGAGGCGGATCGTGTTGAGACCCATATCGAGCATGTACTCGGCGATCCTAGTGAAATAGTCGACGTCCCACCGCAGGAACATGTCAGCGCTGTAACCGCCGCCGAGGACTTGGAATCCGTGGCCGTTGACGCTAAACACTGTGTCGTTGTATTGGTTGATTTCGGATGTAACGGAGCGGATACCGAAAGACGACTCGGCAGTGTCTGACAGATCAGAATCGACGGAAAAGTCAACTTTGGCCTTGTACAGAGGCTGGCCACCCCAGGCTTTGGGCCACCAGATCTTAGGGCTCTTGACGACCTGCTTGAACTCGACTAGCTTGGATTGCATGGGACCAAGGGTAATTGACTGATCGCCGACGCCAGCCTGATTACCCGAGGGGTCGGTAATAGCCGATTTTCCAGAAACAGTGACCTCGCGATTCTCCAGATTCTGGGCTGTCGCTCGAACCGTGACAGTAGCGTCAGCTTGATCAACTGGGGCGTCAATATCTACCATCACACTGATAGGTCCCATGGATACCGGCCCTGTCTGCTTAATGTTAATGTCGCGCCAGACGCCCGTGCCATTGTCGGGTGAGTACGGGTTCCAGTCGACAAAGCCAACAGCAAAGTCATAAAGGTACTGTGTCGGATAGACCCGAACAAGGAGCGCATTATCCTCGTCTGCGATATCGGTAATATCATAGGTATGACCGCCATAGGAGCCGGCCTGGAATTCCGCGTCAGCCACCTTCTTTCCGTTGAGGTACAGGTCTGCCTTGGAGCTAATTCCTGCAGTCTCCAAGAGGTAATGTTTGCCCTTTTTCGGTGCTGTGAGCGAAAATTCGTTGCGATAGACCCAGGGAACAAGGAATTGGCCCCAATTGAACTTGTTCAGATTGTCCGAGAACCACAGATCGCTGTCCTTGTACACCCCCGACTCGAGTAGGCACCCCATTAAGGTGCAGCGCGACGAGTCAACATGATACCAAGAACTAGTATCAACACCGGTCTGCGAGAGCTTTTCAAGGTCCTTGCCCACTTCAGACGTAGATTGAAAGTCCCAATTCGGGATAGCCGCCTTGTGTCCAGCACCTGAAGTGAGTGGGTTGGCGGTGGCGGTGGAGGCCAAGAAGCCGCTGCCGAGCAGCAGCGATGTCCATACTGTGTGCTGCATCGTGGCTATGATGGGAGGATGTCCGATGCATGCCCACTTCCAAGGCTTACGAACAAAGATGGCGGGGAAATAAGTCTATTTATCCAAACGGCAAGCTTCCCCAGGAGTCATGTAATACAACGTTACCTATCTGGGCTTGGTTTCCCGGTCCTGCGTCACCGCGCATGCGACCGGTGTTTTTGGCCGGTGTAGAAGTAGATTGGGGTAAAGAAACAGGGCACCCGGCAAAGTTCGGCGGAGTTAAGGTTGCCTTGCAGGGGTTTTGGAGTGCGCTAGCACGGTGGCGTCTTAGGTGCCGAGAGGCACTAATAAGAGGTTTGGCGAAGTATGCCGGTACTCCTCCAAGAGTTGAGGTATCATAGCTACTATTCTGCAAGCTGTTACAACAGAATTGGGTCTCACAGGAGCTGAGCCGTGTATACTAAAGGGCCTAGTTACAAAATTCTTTACCTCCCAGCTGACAGTTCGTTGAAGCTGTTGATTGCAAGCTGATGCCCCAAAGCTCGTTATTGCTGTACCAAAATATCCCCACTGCGGGGTAGTAGGTTAATATCCCACCAGTGAAGAACAATGAGCTACTTGTCTACACTAGCGAGTTGAGTTGCTCATCCATCGTGGTCCTGAGAAGAAGGTTCCATACGGCAACTTGGATTCGAATGATGGTACCTGGCGTCTTAATGTTGCCCCTGCTAATATTCCTGCTACTTCTCTCGTTGTATATGCAGAACTGCGTTAGCTCTAGAATAACAGCATGCCGCCTCTTCTTCCTAGTTGGTAAATCAGTCCTGGCAGTTTGATTCATGGTACCCGTAAGACTTATTTTCTCACGCCAGAGAGAGAATGCGTAATCTCCTCGTTTTACGACAATTCTATTGTTTTTTTATGTACTCTGCTTACTGTTGCTAGTAAAATAGCAACATAAAGATTTTTGATCTGCTCCAGGGTAAGCGCGGTCTATCAGACACCCCCACCAATTGAAGGTTACCCCACCACGGCCGCCCGACTTGGCAAGAGGTTGAAAGCATACCTTACATCAACCCGGAGAATGAGCCAAAATCATGGAGGCTGCTCACCACGGGGCCACAATAAGGCAGCGTAAGAAAAGGATCCCCGTAAGTAACGTACGCACTACAATTCCAGTGACCACTTGCCCTTACACTGTTTAGAAAGCCTGCTCCGCATGCCGCCAGTCCAAAGTAAGTATCGTACGCCGACAATCGGAGGCGTGGCTAACCTAATTCAGGTCAAATGCAACGGTGACAGACCTTGCTCACGGTACCTGACCGTCTAATCAGCCCGTGTGTAACCTTATATGCTAAATGTTCCGTAGATGCCGCCTTCTGAGGAAGAATTGCGTCTTCGCTGAGCGTCCGAAAGACCCCTATCAAGAGTAAGTGTCCGTTACAACTCTCGTTATCGTTTGCCGCCTGTCACAGCTAAGATTAGTCCATTAATAGACAGTTTGACGCCTTGCATGATGAAGTCCACTCGCTCCGGCAGCGTATGGATGCAAATACTAGCCTAGGACAGCCGCGGCCTTCCTATTCACATGCCCTCTCCATACTCCCTAACGGTGAGGGATCGCGACCTCACGAGCCAGACCCAGCGTCACGCCAAACCTCGTACCAAGACACCTCAAATCCAAAAACTCAGTCAATAGTTGACTCTCCGTCAAGCCAGGGCCTCAGTCGAAAACAACGGCGATCCCACTTTGTTACCGAAATAACGGCCCTGCCCGATTTCATCACTGCCGGGCTCATCACTTCAGAGCAAGCAGAACTTTACTTTTCGACTTTCTTCCAAGGTTGTGACCATTATGTTCCAATATTTGACCCCGTACACGATACATTGCAAGGAGTTCGCTCTCGAAGCAGCCTTTTGTTTGCTGCCATTTGCACGGTAGGCTGTCGTGTTGTTAGTGGCACCGACTCCCATCAATGGAGATTGCTCAACTTTCACCATAAGCGCATGCTCAGTAGTACCATGTCAACACCGCGGCTGGCTGCTCTAGAAACAGTACAAGCGCTGCTTGTAAGAGCATGCTACTCGTCTGAAAGGTCGCTTCTTGTCGCTAGCGCAACACGCATGGCCATTGACATTGGATTGCCAGATTCTTATGGCGACCTTAGCACAAGGCTAGTCAACAAGCACCATTTACAAGACTCTGCGGATTTGATGCGCCGCACCAGAACCTGGCTCCATCTCCTTGTCCTTGGACATATTTTACACGTCGACGCCGGAGACCTGCTGACATTCAAGTTTGTTGGTGACGCAAGAAGGTCACGCATACTGCTAGACAATCCACATGCTACCTCACTTGACCGCTTTCTGTTTGCACAGGTTGAACTGAACGTCCTTCGCGCAAACATATTGACCTCATTGGCTACACATACCAACGATGACGATGAGGACATTTTGAGCATTGTCCGCGACTCAAAGATAGACATTGACCTCTGGTACAGCGACTGGGAACGGATTGTTCACGCCATGAACCCACCAGCGCAATGGATGTCCATCAATCTGCGCGTTCAAAAATGTTGGGCCGAGACTATGGCACTATGTCGCGCGGTCCGCGACGCTGGCGTAGAAAACGTGGACTTTATGTCACCCGCCCAGCGGTCCATTCTGGTCATGGCAAAGGAATCTCTCCACCAACATCTAGAGACAATAATTGCTGAGCCACGCTCATATCTGCACAACTTGCGATACGCCATGGACTTTGTGTGGGCAAAGTGTGCCTTCTGTTATCTCCTTCTTCTTAAACTTTGTATCCTGCTGCCATCAGAAGACAACAGGCTTAACGATAACCTTGTCGGGTGTGGAGCAGTCTTGTCCAACGAGCTGAGCGAGGCCGGAGGTGGCACAATGAGTGGAATAAGAAGCAACACCGGCAAAATGTACTTGCAGCTTCTACAAACGGGAACTAACAAATTTACCCGAGCGCTGCGTGGTGATTTCGGTACTTCGCAAGCAGGCTCTGGGGGCGAAGCAGACGGCCAAGCGATGGATAGCCCAGAAGAGCGTTTTCACACAGGTGCACAGAATGAGGTGGACTCATTTGTGCCTGACCAGTTTGTATTTGAATGGGACTTTCCGGGGCTTACACTGTTTTCTTCATCGACTACGGGTATTGGTTGGTTGGATGATATTCTTTTAGGTGCTCTTAATGGAGGTGGTGAATTCTACGGCTTCATGGGCGGTAATGGCGAACCGGGCGAATAGTAGATGTGTATTTGAATGAATTATCACTATTTATGTAGATATCTTTTAGTGCTATCCTACTGTTCTTCATGAAGCTCAAATCTCCTACGACCCTGATCGTCGTGACCCAAATCCCTGACCTGTCGGCTATCCACGCTTCGAACTGTTCTGACATCGCCCGCGGGCAGAATGATGACCAGGTTCTTCCAAGGCGTGGAGAAACCAGACAGCTCATCGACTTTGAATGCAACATCGATTGCATCCGCATGCGCTTGGTACGAGATATTATACGACGAGACCTTGTTTTTGGCGACAGGGGCGACGCCGTCATCTTCATGCCAAGTCGTTTCGTACCACTTGTCACCCGATGACTGCGGCGGGAAGATTTCAACTGCACGGTAGTCATCCAGTGGCAAGTCAGCAACGTTCTCTTTCTCACCGGGGGAAAGAACCTGCACGTCTCTGCCGACTGGGATGGCAGAGCCAATCTTGGCCAGGACAGGTATGCCAGAACCATGCCATTCTGCATCAATGGTGACCCATTGGCCAGCTTCCAGGTACTGATATGGTGAGTTGACATTCACAAACCCTTCATCATCATCGCTGCCCTTGGGCAGATACATCTTTGCCTGCGTGGCACTCGGCTCAAATACGCCGCCTACGAGCAGCGCATCGCCAAACCAGAACTGCGTCTCGCCATCTGTAAGAGGCTTTTTCCAGACCTCTGGATCCTTTTCATATCCCCAGCCAGTCCAGCGCTGTGGCGGTGATGCGCTGCGGTGGCTGTCCAGCATGAGCGAGTAAATGTACGGGATAAGAGCGTAGCGACGCTTTATCGTCTTTCGGACGAGGTGTGTAATTGACGGATGCATCCACGGCTCAATTACATCTCCGACGCTATTGTCGTTGCCCGTCTTGAAGCAGTTGATCGCAAATCGCGGCGAGTAGATTCCCAGCTGTACCCAGCGTAGAAGCAGCTCCGGCGATGGTTGCGGGCCCTCGAAACCACCAATGTCGTGGCCGTAGCAGTGCATCAGCGACATGCCAGCGTTGAGGGACAAGGCATTGGACCCCTTCATGCCTTCCCAACTTGTAATATTGTCTCCGCTCCATGAGCTGCACGCATATCGCATTGTGCCAGCTGTGGCGCTACGAGTAAGCACAAATGGTCGGTTATCAGGGTCCACGTCGACCAGGGCGTCGTGTGATGCCTTGCCATGCAGCTCTGTGTGCAGATTCCTGCCCCAGAGAGCGATCTGTGGGCGTCCCTTAAGCTCCTCAGGTATTTCCAGTCCTGGAAGATTCAATGCACATTCCCAACTGTCATCGTTGACAACATACTCATTGTTATCGTTCCAGATACAGTCAATGCCCTCTTCGCGCAGCTTTCTAACACCCTCATACCACCACTTAAACCCTGCCTCGGAGGTAAAGTCAATATGGCCACCCTCGCCGCTCTCGCCACCTCCGGCACTCCACAGTCGAGCAATAGCAGTTGTCTTGGTCTTAGGGTCGGTGAAGAAGGCATTTGCAGCCTTCAGCTTCTCGTATTCTGGGTGATTGGCCAGCACGTATGGCTTGACATTGGCAATCAACCGCATGCCGAGTTCGTGGTATTGCTGTATCCAGCCCTCTGGATCAGGAAATCGATGACGATTCCAGGTGAAGACATTTCGTGTCTTGGGAGGCTGCTCAGCGACAGTATACCCAGAGGACATCTGGTACGCCGAGCACGGAATATCATGCTCCTTCATCTTGTATGCGAGTTGAAGAAGCGCCTCTGACGCAGGGGGGTCATCGAGCATGGAGTATTTCATGCCACCAGATAGATATCCAAACGCCCATCGTGGAACCAACAGCGGGTACCCAACGAGGTCCGCATATGTGCGAACAATATCCTTGAGCGTACGCCCAACAATAGTGTACTCCTCCAAGCCGCCAAAATCCTGTCTATAAACCTTGTAGCGCCCCCACATGCCGTCCATCTCGGACCCGATGGAATACATGCCACGACCATGGCTGGTTGCAAAAGTTGCAATACACCCTGTGGGAGTCGCGTTGATTAAGAGCGGAATGTTCTTGTACAGGGGTTCCGTACGGTAAACATCGTACCCAAAGCTGTCGGTGGCAGACATCTCAAAGCGGCGTCCGGAAAGATCCATCGGGGCAGCTTTCTCGCCCAACCCGACGTGCAACGTATGCCGGTTATAGCGAGTGTAATGAGCAATTCCGAGGCCATCAACAGCGTAACCGCGATTCGGCACATCTTGGAGGATTGGTGCATCTTGGGTCTCCTTGAAGGCGATTGATACCAAGGGTGACGACTCGGTCCAGTCTATGTGTGCAACGACATCTCCAACTTCGATCTTCTTTACAGTCTTTGATGGCTCTGAGACAGAGACATTCACACCGTCAAGTTTTCTCTCCATGGGCGGCGCACTAGGATGAGGAGGAACTGGGTGTGATTTTGAATCGAATCTTGTGCGGAATACATTTGAACGAAGAGTCTCAAAGGAGAATTCAAACGGTTCGTCGGCGCTCTTCAGCTGGATGCTGGCATCCTCCCCGGCAGTTTGGGGCGATGCCGCCCATGACGACAAGATGCGCTCCTGTTGTTGAGGCATCGTGTATGTATAAGAACCTTTGGGGGAAATTCTCACACCTGGGCTGAGGCTTAGGGACATACCCACGCTTTATACCGCGAAACCGGTGTACATCCATTTGCCGCAGAGTTGGACTTCCCCAGTCTGCATGCCGAGCCCCCCACAGCACTTGATTCAGAAACGGCTGGCCAACTACAGTACAATGATGATCCACGAGAGCTAACCTCAGCAAGCCATTGCCTGTGGCGGGCGCAGCAGCGGAGAAAACACCCGACGCCCGAACGGAGAAAGTTCCCGAAATCCGACGCCACAAAATAGGCAAGCCAATCGCTGGTCCACCTTTATGCATGGCCGCCCCCACGGGGAATCATTTGCCGCTTTCTGGGGTTGAACAAGGGCCTCTCTTTGCTATTGCCGCTTGCCCCGGTCTAAGCGAATGGATGGTGTATGCCAGGCAAGACGTATATCTTCAATGGCCGCCCCTTCTTGCTTCTGAACGGGACTCTGGCTAGTCACTGCTGTGGCTATACGTGATATGGCGCCCGAGTTGCCCTATACTTTTGAACGTATACTTGACATACGCAAACCAACATGGATTCGGCAAAGGGCAACAGCGATAGCGTCCATCTTGAAAGCGCTGCGGCTCGCCCAGCCGCAGAAGCATCCGGTGGCGATACTATCCAGACGCTACCAAGCACAAGCAGCAATGGCAGCGGACGGGACAAGGCAGCCCAGTTCCTCAAGCAGGCTGGCCACGAGGTTGTCGTAACCCCGGAAGATGACAAGCGAGTCCTGCGCAAGATTGACTTGAACCTGCTACCCGTCATCCTTTTTGTCTACTGCCTTCAGTCCCTAGACAAGACAACACTATCGTACGCATCCGTCTTCGGCTTGATTGAAGACACCAACCTCAAGGGGCAGGAGTTTTCATGGCTCGGCTCCGTCGTGTACGTCGCACAGCTCGTCTTCCAGCCAATAGTCGCCTATAGTCTTGTCCGCTTCCCTGTGGGTAAATTTATCACCGTCATGGTGTTTTGCTGGGGTGCGACCCTGTGTGGGATGACTGCGGCGCATAGCTTTGGTGGATTGATGGCATCGAGGCTCCTGCTTGGTGCTTTCGAGGCTTCAGTTGGTAAGTTGAACGATCTGGATATGTATACTGTGCTAGTATCGCTCTAACGTAGCATAGCACCGACATTCATTGCTGTCGTTCAGATGTGGTATAGACGCCGCGAACAGACTACACGCAACGCAGCCTGGTATGCAACGCTGGGCATTGTCAATATGGTACGTTTGACTTCAACTTCGTCGCCACCTCAGCGTTAACTAACGGTCTCCTTTTACAGCTTGGAAGCCTTCTCACATACGGGCTGGGACACATCAGATCCCACCTCCATCCCTACCAAATCATCTTTCTTTTCTGTGGCTGCGTCACAGTTGCATTCTCCATTTGCATGTTGTGCGTATATGCATCTCTATCCTGCAGATATATCACTAACACCGTTTCTAGCTGGCTCATGCCCGACTCCCCAATGGAGGCCAAGTTTTTAAAATACAACGACAAGTTAATCGCCGTTGAACGTCTCCGAATGAACCAGATGGGTATCGGCTCCGGTGTATGGAAATGGGATCACGTCCGCGAGGCCGCGATCGACCCAAAGACCTGGCTCTGGTTCTCCCTAATGCTCATCATCTCGTACGCTTCTTACTTGTTCCATTTGTACTCCTCACCATTCTAACAATAAACAGCATTCCCAGCGGCGGCATCTCCACCTTTGGCCCTCTCATCATCGAGTCCTTTGGCTTCGATCGCTTCACCACCATCCTCTTCAACATCCCCTTTGGCGCCGTGCAAATGATTGCCACCCTCGGCGGCGCCTGGCTCTCCGACCGCATCCACATGAAGTCAGTCGTCCTCCTGCTCCTCTGCCTCCCGCCCATCGCCGGCTGCGTCATCCTGCTCGTCGTCGGCCGCGACCCCAGCGACCGCGCCGTCCTGCTGACAGGCTACTACATAATCTCCTTCTACCCGGGCATCTCGCCGCTCATCTACTCGTGGTCCGGCCAGAACACGGGTGGCGACACGAAGCGCAAAGTCACCACGGCGATGCTCTTCATCGGCGCCAGCGTCGGCAACATCATCGGCCCGCACCTGTTCAAGCCCAACGAGAAGCCGCGCTATACCAGGGGCCTGACGGTCAATCTGGCGCTCTTCGTGGTGCTGGCTGTACTAATTGCCGCCGGTATGTTGCTCATTAAAGTCCTAAATTCGAGGCAGGCGGCGAAGCGCAAGGCTCTTGGCAAGGCGGAGAAGATTACCGACTTGAGCATGTCGAGGCATAAGAAGAATGACGGGGACGGGTCTGCCGTGCTCAACGAGGCCGAAGAACACGTTGGCGAGAAGGCGTTTGAAGATGTTACGGATATGAAGAATGAGGATTTCATTTATGTCTACTGATGGGACTATTTCTTGAGAGTGGTGGATATTGTAGCGAGCTATATATGCAATTTACACAGCAGCTCTTCAGTTCACATTGCATTTTGAGCATTCATATATGGATGCATAAGTCACCGCCAATTTTGCACGATTGTGTAGTTGATAGCGTTTTAATATCCCATTATGCCTAGTTATTTATACATGCCGGTGTCTGCGGCTATATGTCAAAGGCGTACCTTATTCCACCACACTGGCACCACTTATTAGTATTGAACAATATATTCCCCACAGATTCTCTTTTAGTCCTTCTTGTCCTCCTCATCTTCGGGTCCGTATTTCCCGTAACGCCAGCGTTTCTGGTTCTCTTCGAGCCACCAGTGGCTCACCACGGCAGCTTCTTCCGCCCAGTTGGCGACTTCTTCGCCAAGATCACGGTCTATGCGATTTCGGAGTGAGTCAAACGACAATGAAAACTTGCCAGTACTGTTTGACTTGTTGTCGATGTAATGCCAATCGATTCCATCGACAATAGGGACGGTGAGGCGCCTTTCTGGGTGCCGGGCGTCTCGTATAGCCAGGGTTGATCCGCCTGGATTCGTAACACTAATTTGCCAGTCGCCTTGGCCATTTTTCGGCGAGATTTTTCGCATAGGTCGCAGGAACGACTGTCCCTCGTAATTTCGAACCAGGTCGTTTGCTGCCTGCTTCGCGGATTTGGAGAGCGACCCCGACTCAATCAGCAGATCCAATATCGTTGGGAGAATCTGCATAGTTACTGATGGATCTCGAATATCCAGGTGAGGCAGATCAGGATGAGAAAAGACGATGGGGACGTGAAAGCTGGCGGTCTCGTCGTTGTTATAGGTAGCGACTCCGCCCTCGGCAACGGGCATACCGTGGTCACCAGCAAATACCACGAGCGTCTGGTTAGCGACGCCCTCTTGCTCCAGCATCTCCAAGATCCTGGCCATCCAGCGGTCGCCGTAGCCTACTGCATTGACATAGTGCGACAAGTCATCGAGATCCTTATCCTCGCTCATTTTAACATAGTTCTCCGAGCTAGGTATTCCAAAGGCGTGATGCGTCGTACTCGTCAGGTGAGTTAAGAAAACGCGTTCGTCGTTTTCCTTCGCTGAGCGAAAGGCATCCTTTATGTACTCTTCGAGCGAAATTTCAGGTATACTAAAGTAATTGACGTCTGCTAGGTTCGATTTGCCATGTTGGGCAGATTCGCTTTGGAGGTATTCCTTGGTGATGAATGTGTCCTTATCGTATCCCAAGACGGGCATTAGAGATGCTTGGTGATCAAATGAATCGGTTGTAGACTGGAAAAAGAAGGATTTCCAGGGAAACGATGAGAATTCGTGTGACTTCTCTTCTGTTTCGTTGCGGTTCAGCTTGCCAAAGACGTCGAAAATATGCGCAAGGCAGGGCTGGTAGAAATGGTGGTCAGACTCAACATTGAAGTCTGCAGCTACCGGACCAATGCCACACAACGTAGCCAGGACGCTTTTGAGGGTATAGCTGCTGGATGTAAAGGCGTTATTGACGCTGATGCCACCGCGGCAGGTCTTATTTTCGTGCTCAAAACCGTCTTCGTAGTCGCAGGTAAGGGTATTGGCTGTCCTAGTCAGGGTTGCAAGTCTTTCTTGCACCTCTTTTGGTAGTGTCTTGTTCTGGTAGGAGTTCTCCAACTTTTTCCAAATCTTGCCGCCCTGCTTTACTGGGAAGACGTCTTTTCGGATAGACTCCATCTTGACAAGCACAATATGGCGGATGTCAACTCCAGCCAGCTTATTACGCAGAGCAGGAAGAACATCATCCTGCATGTTGGCGATCTTCAAGGGATCGTTCTCAGCGTTGTAATGCTCCGCTTCCGAATCGTACCAATCTTCGAACCCGGCAGGGGCATCACCCTCTGGCAGCCATCCGAAAGGGATCGGCGAAGTGAGGGCTGTCTGATCTTTCAGCGCATCGGAAATGCTGTTGGGCCCGGATGTATGTTGCGTTGGGATGACTGCGGCGGGCGTGCTCTGTGTAAGTTCAACAATAGGGCTCAAAATGACGGTCCGAGACATCATGGTGAGTGCCTGATCAACCGGGCGAAGGATCGTAGTCCCAATTTGCATGAGGAGGGCCGCGCCGATTATGATATAGCCACCAATGGCGGATTTTGACGGCGCAGGAAGCTGCTTCTCAATGTACAAGCCCTGCTGCTCGACATCGTTGCCACTGGTGGTCAGATGGCCATCTCTATCATCATAAGCGTCGCCAGTCTCGTCCTCGTCTTTGGTGGGCACAGGCGCCCATTGGTGTCCAGCATTCTTCCTGCGCAGGAGTTTTCGAACCGGCCACAGCACGATGTCGAGGGCCATGTCTGCGACAGTTTGGCAAAACTGCTGGCTAACAGCAGCAATGAAGAGGATGCCGCCGCCGACCATGGCAAAAGAAGCCAGACCAGCAGGTAAGACTGCCCACCAGGCAGGATCGAGGGCAATGGCGGCATTGCGCCAGTCAGGCTCGGTTCCTATCGTCATAAAGCATGCTATGCTTGTGCAGGTGAGAAAGAAGACGGAAGTCGATAGAACGGACGCAAGTAAAGGAGCGAATATTATCCTGGCATCGAGTAGTAGCCGCACCAGAAGAATAAAGGCAACATCTTGTAAAAAGAAGGAGCTGCCCCAAAACGCCAGGTCCTCTGAGGTCAGCGATTTGAGATGGGCATAGACGTGTACAAGCTTGGCGCTGAAGACGGAAGCGATGGCGATAGGAAGCATGAGCCTGCGCGTAAAGATTTTAGAAGGGCGAAGACACTGCAGGCGCCCTAAACGTCGAGAGGTACTCGCCAGCGCCATGGCGAAGATGGCCCGAGGGGCGGGCGGAGGCGGCGCAACGGGAGTTGGGGAGCGTCGTTGCTGTTTGGCGATGTGATGCGATGTGATGCAATGGCGGACTTGGGGTTCGCGTCGTATATCAAGTGAGACGTCTGCTGGGTATCGTTATACAAGGCGGACAAGTTCGTTGGGGGTTCGCGTCATCGGAAACAGCGGAGGTGGGCGAAATACGAGTAGACTCGAGCCGCGAAGAGAGGGACTAGAGTCGACGAACACGCAGCACGCGACCAGGGCCAGTTCGTCAGTGGTCGACTTTGGTTTTGCCCATATGGGTGACAGGTAGGTGATGATGGAAACGGAGCGTTGGAAGAGTGTGGTAGTGGCGGAGAGGTGTTGGAAGAGAAGATGGGAGGCGCCCCTTTGTTATTACCGGATCAGGCCAGCCCTACCCAGTTTCCAGAGTCTAATGAAGTCATGTAGGAAACTAGCCTGGTGAGGTCGTGCGCCAAAGAGGAGTTATGTAGGCGGGTCGCAGGCACCTGGAACTTTACGAGCACTGGCACTCGTGCGCCGTACTCCTAATACAGGCATTTCCGATCTGCGGAGGGGGCCATGGTTTATTAGTGGTGCCATTCGAGTACTTGAAGGACTACTCGTAATAGCTACACGCCTCCTGGCACAGTTAGCGTTTGCGGCATTCCCACTTTTCATCGCCTCTGGTGCGCCCTCAGCGCCAGCGTGTAACAAAGAGTGTGGCATTCGCCACTGGCATGGAATGACTTTGGCTGCGCCTACTAACGAAGTTTGGGGGGACCTTCACACGGTCCGCGACGCTCTGAGGTGCGCCAAACGATTTGCAGTACTCGTACATGCGAGTATTTCGTACGTTGCGCTCGTACCCTGGCCCCTCGCACCCCTGTCATGCGCCACCCCCGTGGTACCACGACGATTCTCATCCTTGTCCTGTGCAGCTAGCCAGCCAAAGGAGCTGATGCCAATTGGGACATTCTATCGCACTGCAGGGCGCGACCTCTGCTCGTACATTTACTCGTATGTCGTGTGCCTGTGCCTAGCAAGAGGGCGGGGACAGTGGGATGTTTCCCTGAATAGAACTATCGATGGGCTCGGTGCTGGCCGCGCTAGGCCACGTACGGCCAGTGCCTAGGGAGGCGGGTTCTTAGTGGCGCCGGGTGCAGCGGACAGTGTGACCGTGCCATGCGAAAAGCGGACTTTGTGTTTCGACAACCAGAAAGCTTAAAATCGCTGCTGCGTGTCCGCGTTGACAAGTCCAAAGATGCCTTTGAAGGAAGCCGCCGGATTCTCGCGTTTGCGGCTGCTGTCCGGCCAGCTGGCAACTCATCTGTGCTGCCGGAACAAACACAGAAGAGAGGAAGGGTCACGTGCGCTCGGTTCTTCACCCGTACGAGTGTACCTGTCATCTCTCGGACAAGCATGTGGTCGCGTGCTCCTCATCCCCTCTATTGCCTCTTCGGGCGGCGCTGTCTTGATTCTCGCAACACGGCATCTAGGCCCAGCACGGCTCCATAAAAGGGGCATTTTGACCTGCGCGCTGTGTACGAACAGCACCAAAGTGAGTATGGCTTGTTTCTTGCGCTCATCGCAGTATACACCGTGTCCCTCGATGGCCCCGCCTTGGCTTTGGCACCCCCGGCTGGTCTCTGAACTCGCACACTCTCCCTGCCGATCAGGCCGGAGGAGCCGCTGCACAGCGCACACAATACACCAACTTACTCGTACTCATACTCGTACAGTACTCGTACAGTAGTGTAGCGCTGTATGAGACTCTGACCCCTGCCACTCCGAACCCACTGGCGGGTATCAATGTCGCCCGTCTTGCGGCCCTTTCGCCATGACGTCGGCTGAAAAGGGCCATGCCCTTCGCCGCAAAATTGAATATCAATTTCCACTCGTCAGGACCGACTCACCAAACGACTACTATCCGAACTGTACGGGATTACGTACTGGGCTACGTCGTCGTGTCAGGTACTTGGCTGATGACCTGGCCAATGCAGAAACTCCCAACACCGTGATTACAAGGACAATAGATTGCTGCACACCTGCTGCTAGTGCCTGCATCGCATCTCTACCAGCAAGAGTTGAAATGGCAAGGCGCCATAATACAGCAAAACGGTGTGACGTCTCTCGGCCATTTCTACATAAGTTGAGGACCGCGAGGTGTCAAGCCCCAGTTCTTTCCCTGCTCATGAGCCATTCGAGATGATCCTTCGGTCTTGTACGGGCAATGAGCAGCGCTACCTGCGCCACCAAAAGTAATACAAAGCTCACGTACCCCGCTGAAAGGCTCCTTGTAAGTCTCTGCAGCGTGGGAGACTTTGACACCCCAAACATATCGCACGAGTACTCGTATAGTCAGTGATGCATCAGTTTAATGGTGCCTTTTGTGCACAGCTGTCAGCGAACTTGGCCACAGCGACAGCAGGTTGCCGGCGCATCTTTGGCCAGGCGGAAAGGCTTTACGCAGTTCCAGGGCCTGGAAGTTGGCGAGAACCGGATGAAGAAGGCTGGAACAGGGCCTACTCATCTCTTGCTTCCCGCTCCCCTGCTACATCTCCACCGCGAGCACCACCAAGCCACACACAAAGGCTAACCGCCCTGGAACACAACTCCCGCCGCACACAACTCCATTGCAGCGTGCATATTCGCTCCCCTTTTTAGGCCGTCATTCCGGACGCGTTCACGCCATCCATGTAGCCTGCCGGAGACCGGAACCTTTTCAGTGGGCGCAAACCGTCTAGCCAAGGAACAGAATTGTGTGTCCGTGCTGCTAATGCAGGATGCTTCAATCCAGCCTACTGGGGAGCAAATATGGCGGTAACTACTCGTAATTACGGCTTTTCAGAACAAACAGTGGGCCGCCTCTGGCAATTTCGCTGGCTACGAGGACGAGTAAGCGCAGAGCGTGGACCGTCTGATGCTTTGAGCAGGCTATTGTTGGGGTGCGCATTCTCGACCGGCCGACGGCGCATTAGCGTGGGACAGCCCTCGGGCGGTTGCTCCTCTTGCGAGCACTTGTGTCACACGGCTTGTGCCTCGCTGTCCAGGTCCGAGTTAGCCGCTAGCCCTTGCTCTCTTCGTGGCCCCATTTGCTGGTGCCAAGACGACATAAGCTTTCCTCGCTCCACCACCTGTGAGATGTCTGCCTGGGTGTGCGCCAGGCCCGTTTACAAGATGCAGACTTGGGACAAAGCCCTGCCACATAAACCTGCCAATCCCACTGCCGAGCGCGGAGTTGGTAGTTGGTCCGGTCCATCATGATTGCTCATTCGCAGTAATGAAGAGCAACAACTTGACCAAAAAAAAAATTAAGGAATACCTGCGTCACAGAACCAATCTGCGCCGCCCACCGATACGCGTCATCAGCTCCACTTGTTCTGTTATGCCGTGGTACTCGTAACAAAATGCTCGTGTTCTCTGAGTGTTCTCCGCAGCCGCTGCGTACATTGGGGCCTTTGAAACCACGGGTGGCTCACTGGCATGTAGATCAGGGGCGGATGCCAATCCATTGATGAAATTCTCAGACAAGAACGGCGGCTACTCCCTTGCTAGTGTGCGAGAAATTATCTCAACCCCCGCAAAATACCGCGGCCAGTGCCAGAGCCAGACAATTGCGATGTTCTTGACGGCAGCAAGGGCTCAGCGCGATAATTATACCCCTTCGTTTCAATATACGTGGTCGGCCTCTCCACTACATGAGGCTGTGTCCAACCTTGCGGCTGACAGCATCCCTGAGAGGAAAAGCAAAAAGAAATATTAATAAATAAAAATAAAACAAAATAAGAGCGTTTGTGTTTAGTGCAGCTACTAGTGCGATTTGCCTTATTCCCACTGTTTCTGTTTCGCAATGTACATGTGCTGTTTTAGACGTTTGCCGAGTGTAGATCAATGCGCGTCCATGTTTGCAAAAATGCTGTTTGGTCCTGCCCGTCAAATTGGGTATAGGGTAGTTAGTGATATGCGCAACATGATTACTCGTCGACGTTTTCCAAAGCCACGTGAGCTTTTTAAACTGCTCAGTTATGATGGTGGGTAGGTAAAAGAAATAATGGGTATGAATATATGAGAGTTCAAGATACAAGTTTGGTGATGGTCTGGCTTTTCATCTGCATAAGAGCGTAGTCGTTTGTTGTCAATTGCAGTCAAGATGAATCAGCCTTGAAGGGGAATAAATAACTTCAAATACAATATAAATACAATAAAATGAAATAAAACAAATACCAAGAGCTGACAGAAATATTGAGAACTGCATAAATTATCTTGTACCCAACTACAAAGTATCTCTGCACCTGTATCACTGTCTCCTGGAGGCGCAAAGGCGCATCGCACATTTGACCACATTCCTCAGTACAGCAACATCTACACATGTTCCTGATATTGACTCTTCAATAACATGTGAATTAAAGCATAAAAAGAAATGGCAATGGCTATTAGAACTGACTAATATTTGCTAGTCTGCAAGCAACCGCTATTGTCACAGACCTATCTCTACACTGATGACATAGCCCTACATATGTCCATAGAGCAATGCTTGCAGATGGCCAGGTCTATAAAGACTGGGCACTTTTCTCTGACCACAGTTCAGCCTTGCCAGCTGTTATGTCTGCATCTGTTTGCATCTACTTTGTTTGGCAGCTGGCAGTGGCTCTACCTGTCGCAGTAATTTGCGACTGCGCAGCGAAAATTTTGGCACAGCTGTTTACTTTCGCCTTCGACATCCTATGTAAGCTGTCGCGCAAACTACGCCGCTAGCTCCGTCTTTTACTCTTTTGGATCTTTCGAGATTTGCATACTCGAAGCCATTACACTAGCTCTTATTGGTGCCGCCTATTGCGAGAACATTTTTGGTGAGAACCTTTGCAGTTGCAATGCCTTCTTGAACACACGTTACAGGAGCCTGACGAAAGAGAGTTCTGCCTTACACCAGCTTCTAACACGCATAACCGCAAATACCAGACCGAATGGCCATGAATGCGAAGTTAAACCATGATGCCGTGTCGAGTAGCACCATGCTATGTGGGATCGTTCCCGGCGAGAAGGGACTTGGTGCGCATTTCAAACCCCCAGAGAGGGAATATGTCGCAGTAAAAACAAGGAGCATTTATGAGAAGCAACCGCCATTTTGGTATCCGCGTACAGATTGGCCCGGATTGTCGAGTTCCAGCGCGAATGATGTCAAGCCAACACCTATGGGCCGGACAAACAACGATGGTAGCTTGCATGGAGTTTCTTGGAACGATCATGTACAGGAAGTACACAATTTTCTGGAAACTATGGAATCGCAGAATACCATGACCCGGAAATGCCTCGAAGCTTTGGAAAGAATAATGATCAGAGGGATTGAAAGCGCCGTCGGTATTGTTAAAACCGAGATACGCCTACATGGACATCCTTCACCGTCGTTTTTCAAGGTACTCAGCGACAATTGTCGACTACCAAAAGGATCCGAAGTGACCGACATGGATATTTGCAGCACATTGCCTCTAGAGGAAGAATTCAGACTGTTTCTCTTTGGAAGGCGATTCTGGGTAGTCAAATTTCAGTTTGTCTCTTCCGAGTCTCACGATAATGACTCTGCTGGGACTGCCTCTACCACCGAGTTAGGGCATTGGGCAACGGCCCTGTTTGACCGTCGTTCGAGCACCTTCATCTACTTTGACACGCAGAATTATCAACGTGGAATTCGGGCCAAGGCTGCCGGGCTTGCATGGAGAGCATATCTGGCTAACATGCAGCTGTCGTACGATTTTTATCTCGTCTCTCCTCCACTCACAGAGCAACCGAGTCCCTTTGACGCAGCCTACTTGTCCTTCTATATGGTTTACCAGTCGGTTCGTAGCCATGTCGGGCAGGGCCTTAACGACCTCTTTGACACAAGTGGCAAAAGGCTAAAAGTAGTTTTTGACGGAAAGCATGACAAGAAGCGGCCGCCTACATTATGCGACGTCCGTATTCGAGATTGGGGGGCTTTGGGAGATTCACCAGACATGGCATTGGCAACAGTTGTTCAGCTACTGACAGCAATTTGTCTTCACGAAGTGGCTGTGGTATGCCGTCGACCTAGACCATCGTGGCTCCGAACAATCAGTGTCAATCGATACCGCACGCTAAAGGCTCTTGACACGCTTGTTGACTCGATCGATTTCGGTGGCCCGCTGCCTATGGATATGCCGGATGGCCGCACTCAAGCACGTGGGCATCCAGCAAAAAGAATGTTTGAAAGACGCTCTACACCACAACGTGGGTGGTACGATCTTCCACCGGTGCCACCATTCATCAATGCAGCACCTTCAACAGATATGATTCCAGACGAAGAGACAGAGTCATACTGGAAGGGGAGAAATTCAGGTTGCATCCCTCCGGAGATTCGCACAATGCGTCGCCACAACAACGATGAGAGAGAGGGCGTGCCGGGCACCAAAGTGCCACCACCACACGACATCGCTGATGAGCTTTGTCCCGCCAAGCAATTAGAATTGCCTGATATGTGGTGTGGTTCGACAGCTGTCAGCGTTAATACCCTGAACACTCCACCATGGTGCCCCCCACGAAACGACACAGGAGAGTGGCGGTCTATCTGGGCGGACATGGTCTCCATTTCACCAAGAAAGGCAGCCCCTTGATGCACCCGGAGCCATTCTCCTCACTGAGGCACCGGGGTGTGGGGAGCTTTCTGCGGGGGGGTTACGACCATCCCTCCGAAGGTGTGGCGGTACTGCGATAATGCGTTGCATCCGTTAGCGGTACCGAACTACTACAAGAGGAAGACGATGCGATGTGCTGCTTTCGCTAATCTACTTCGATGCATTGTCAAAAGAGGATTCGGTTCACATCCGAGGTTTACGGAAATGTAGGATAAAATCTACGCCGCATTTAGTCACGGTCAGAAAATGAGGCGCTGGGAATCTCCCGCTTGGCCAGCGCCACCTAAGCCGTCGGAAACTACTTTGGCCCTGTGAGGTCTGGCCCACCAGATAAGGCTTGGCCGGCCATGCCCGTTTAAGCTTAATCGCATTCTTTCCTCCAAAACGAGGCCTCTGCAGCCATACAGACGACAGAGCGATGCCCCTCATCTGGTGCTAGTTCGCGACCCCGAGTCGTGGCCTTCAGGCTCGGGCTATTGAATCTTCGGGCACTTGCACTCTCCCACACATTCTTGCAGCCTGCGTTGCACGATTTAAATTGGCAGGCTCGCCATGCGCTGGTCGCCATGGCTCCAGACCACTAGCTCTGCTGAAGCCTTAGTAATGTTTTGCAAATTGCCTGGGCTACAAGGACTACGTTGTAGGACAACTGTCAGTTTACAATCGTGGAAAATTCTCCGCCTCCCCTGGCACGAACAAAGCCGACGCTTAAGCCGTGCCCATCCAATACGAGTAGCTTCGGCAAACTCGTAGCTGCGCCTCCGCATGCTCGCCCCCATGAAGCCCACCAATACCCCCTGTTCTGGAAGGTCTATCAGCGCCACAACGGGGAAATCCACCCATATCATACTAGACGTGTCTCTCGAGATGCTTGGCATCAAAAAGTTCCCAACGTCAAGACTAAACGAAAGAGCCGTAATGTCAGCTTTGCCTCCCCTCCACAGCTCAGCTGGGGCAAGGGTTCGGGACTCCTCCGAAAATCATTGCCCCCGTGCTCGGTAGCGTGAGCGTGAGCCTCGTGGCCAGTGGACTCCCTTCCTCCATTCGGGCGAATGATTGGGACAACGTGCCAGGAGAGCCACAGAGCACCCTGCCTGTCATACTACGAAGCAATGGGGTCTCCTCGCGGGGTAGAATGTAACCCCCGCGTCTAAGCGATTATGGCTAGCCTGGCCCAGAATCCGAGAGTATATAAAGTGTAGACGGGCACCTGTTCCTGCCGTGCCCTTGGCGCCGAGGACTCATCGGAAGGAGAATCGTCTTGGCTACACCTTGCCCAGAATGGCTACCAAGACCAGCCTCGAAATCACCAAGGGCGGCTCCATTGTTGAGCCGGTGCCTCTCGACAACAGCAACAACAACAGCGGCCCCGAATCCGACCGCGATGAGGGCGATAACCTGCTCCGCCCTGCGCCTACTGACGAGGAATGGGCTACGCTGCCTCGAGTTCCCGGCACCATCCCATGGACTGCCTGGACTGTAGCCTTTGTGGAGTTTGCTGAGCGTTTCTCATACTATGGTACCAGCGCTGTCTGTAAGTTTGCCATCATGCTGCGATAAGCTAGCCGACGCAACGCTAATATGAGACACAGTCGTCAACTTCATCCAGAAGCCGCTGCCACCTGGTTCTAAAACTGGTGCCGGCTTCCTCAAGAAGCCAGGCTCTGGTGCCCTGGGCATGGGACAGCGTGCCTCAACCGGAATGACCATGTTCAACCAGTTCTGGTCTTACTTTACCCCTCTCTTCGGAGCGTACTTTGCTGATCAGTACTTTGGTCGCTACCTTACGATTCAATATGCCAACGCTCTTGCCGTCATCGGTCACGTCATCCTCATTATCTCTGCCATCCCCCCCGTTATTGTCAAGCCCCAGGCTGCCATGGGCATCTTCTCCGTCGGTCTCGTCATCATGGGCATGGGTACGGGCGGCTTTAAGTCCAATATTTCTCCTCTGATTGCTGAGCAATACAAGGATACAAAGGCCTACGTTCGTGTCAACAAGCGCGGAAACAAGGAAATTGTCGATCCTGCCGTCACCACGGCCAGAATCTACATTTACTTCTACCTTCTCATCAACCTTGGATCGCTGACCGGTTCTCTGGCCATGGTCTACTCGGAGCACTTTGTTGGATTCTGGCTATCCTACACGCTCCCGACGATCTGCTACCTGCTGTGCCCTCTCGTCCTGTGGTACTTCAAGAAGACGTACAAGCTCTCTCCGCCAACAGGCTCTGTCATGGGCAAAGCGTACAAACTCGTCCGTTTCGCCCACAAGAAGAGCAACGGCTTCCGTGACCCGGAATTCTGGAACCGTATCAAGCCAAGCGAGCTGCAGGCTCGTGGTGAGACCATTCCCGCTTGGATGACCTTTGATGACGCTTGGGTTGACGAAGTTCGACGTGGAATCCTCGCCTGCAAGGTCTTCCTCTGGTATCCGCTATACTACCTTGCCTACAACCAAATGACCAACAACTTGGTCTCGCAGGCTAGCACCATGGTTCTCGGATCGACGCCAAACGACATTGTGGCCAAGCTGAACCCCATCTTCATTGTCATCGTCATCCCTCTCATGGACTTTGTCATTTACCCGCTGTTGAGGAAGTGCGGTGTCAATCTTACTCCAATTAAGAAGATTACCGCTGGTTTCGTCCTCGCTTCTTTCGCCATGGTTTCAGCCTGCGTGACTCAATCCTACATCTACAAGCTGTCGAAGTGCGGCGACAACATTAATGCGTTGGTCAAGTCGGGCCGCAAGGACTGCACCGCACCTATTTCTGTCTGGCTCCAAATCTTCCCCTACGGCCTGGTCGGTATGTCCGAAGTGCTGGCATCCATTACCAAGCTTGAGTAAGTCGCTTCTAATACTTCACCAACAACATTTCACCCCTACTAACGCACTCATTTAGATACGCTTATACCAAGGCTCCTCAGAACATGAAGTCCACCGTTCAGGCTATTGCTCTGCTCATGTCCGCGGTTTCTGCTGCCCTCGGCCAGGCGCTCGTCGGTCTCTCCGAGGACCCTCTTCTGGTATGGAACTACGGATCCGTTGCCGTCGTGGCCATGATTGGTGGCATTGGTTTCTACCTGACCTTCCGCAAGGCAGATAGAGATGAGGATGCCATGAACAACCAGGTAGACAGTTCGTTCATTGGCAACCAGACTGCTTCCACAAAGGTGGAGGAAGTTGGAGAAGCACACGTTGAGGTGACCGAGAAGAAGAGTGCTGCTTAACGCTGATGGACGTTTGCCAAGCAGCCTTGTTGCGGTTTGTCTATTATTCACGAAGTATAGCGATACGCATTGTTTGTCTATGAAATGAATCTTGAAATCCGTATATGATTAATTTTCTCTATTGATGCTATGTGTATATGCCGTGAAGTTACTTTATACTTATACACCCAGTACTGCTGTACCCAAATGTCTATTCAAAAACGCCTGCTCTTTCGAACCGTAGATACCTCTCCTCCCTCCATTTAGGCCCCCATCTGCGCACAATGTATATCGACGGGCTCGCCGCGAGCACCACCAAGCTCAAAAACAGATACGTATGTCCATATCCCCACGCATCAATAATGTGCTGGACTACTGCGGTACCAATCGCACTCATGCTGCCCCTCGTCAGATTGAACGAAGAGGAGACTCGGCCCGGGTTCATCGGGTACAAATCCACCAGTAGTGTGGTCAGAATCGATACCGGCCCCGCGATGCCCATGCCGGCAAGAAACAGCACGACCAGCGGCGCGGCCAGATTCACGCCCGAGTTGACAGTCCACCCCCAGACCGCCATTGTGATGAATGCCACAACCGTCCACGGCCACATGAGGTCGAGCCGGGCCCTTTCGATGGGGAACTCGCGCAGCGCCTCGCCACGCTTGCGGTCCGGAGAGACGCCGATGCTGCGGGCGACGCGGGCGTAGTTCCAGTTGAGCAGTCGGCCGACTATGCCGGCGCCAATCACCGAGCCCATGGCATAGGGGATGTAGCACAGGCCGACTTGCAGGTCGTTGAAGTCGTAGCGGCGACGGATGACGTCTTGTAAAGGGATGAGCATGGCGAAATTGGCCATTACGAAGAGTGACATGAAGAACATGAGGAGGCCGACATCCTTTTCAAATATGATGCGGATGGCGGCGAAGATGTTTGGGACGGGGACTTTGAATGGTTTCTTTTCGGGCTCTGCGTTTGTGGAAGCTGTTGCTGTCTCGGGGTCGCACTTTTTGCGGCGCTGTTGGATGTATGTGGTGAGTGACATGTTGAGCCCTCGTGGAGGAATCGATCCATTGCCCACGACTTTACGTGCGGACTGTTTCGAAGTTAGCCTTTGAGCCCTCCCATACAACTACAGGCAGCGACTTACCTCTGGCACAAGGGGGACGTAGATGACAACGAACACGGCCGCTGCAATAGTCAAGAACCAAAATACAGACCTCCATCCAAGATACTGCGTCAAAATTCCACCCAAAACGGGCGCCAGTGCCGGCGCAAACATGACACTCGACTGCACAGCTGTGATGTAGCCGCCCCTCTCTGCAGGCGTAGTCAAGTCCGCGACAACAGCACTGCCAATGGCGACGGTGGCGCTGCTCCCCGTACTCTGCATTGCACGCAGGACCATGAGCGCCGCATAGTTGTTCTGCAGCGCGAGCCCAATATTGGCGCCGAGGTAGATGGCAAACGTGAGAATGTACACGGGGCGGCGGCCGAGCTGGTCGCTCAGGTCGCCAAAGAAGAGCGGCGCAATCGCCTGCATGATCTGGTAGACGGTCACGGTCAGGTTGATGTCGCCGAGGGAGCGGTGGTAGGCGTCGGCGATGGGCGTGAGAGCGGGGAGGTAGATGAAGGAGGAGAAGGGGGAGAAGATTGTGCTGAAGACGGTCATGCAGATGATGAAGACTTTGGTCTTGGTTGAGAAGACGGAGTGTAGTGGCGGCTCGGGGGCTGGCTCCTGCGTGCCGGGCCGCTGGTCCTGGTTGGTGGAGCTCTCTGCACCAGGTGAGTCTTTCTCCTGCTTGGTCTCCATTATGACACCAGCAATATGTTTCTATTCCGTCTCACATGGGCATCGGTATGTTGGAAAAGAGGTTGGGAGTGTTGAGTAGGCCACGATGGTTCCAAGCTAGAGAGACTCGCCGCTAAGGGGAGACTAACAAGGGCCGAGCCGACCTAGTATATATCCCAGCTCTAGCCATTGATGACCAAAATATCGGATGACAGAAGCTTAAACCCGATATTATCTCCAGGCGGAAAATATACAGGCGCAGAAGCGGATGCTAAGAGGAGAATGACATGTATCTGGGCTAAATTGACCGTCGCTGGGCTAAAGTTCAAGTTGCGTCAAGTGGAGGCGCCGACTCGGTGCCGAAGCCGACAAGGCGTCAGTCACGCCGGCCGCAGCGGGCGGGATTGGGCGGAATGTACGAAAATGGAGCTCAACAGCCTTGTACAGGTTGTTTCATTGGCTCATAATATTGCAGCCTTGTAAGAAGATAGTAGACGACGTCACAAGTAATATATATCGAGGCTGTCGGGCTTTCAGCCGGTGTTATTTCCGGTTTGGGATGGGCGGATCTCTCAGCCCTTGACGCGGTTGGGATAGTGTCTTTTGGGCGCAGAGTTGTGTGTTTTCTTCTCCTCAATGTTGGCGCCAGCCTTGAAGAAGGATATCAATATAAATATGAATAAATCCCTTATGGTTTGATACCTGGTAATGAAAAGTACACAGAGTATAGCCTGATCTCCGTCTTGCATCCCGACTATTGCCTCTTTGGGACAACCCACAGTCACCGGTCGCCGCGAGCCGCGAAACAGGGCGAACCAGCAACCACGCATTCTTAATATAGAATAGTAAAACAACCCTCGTATGCACCTTCGTTTAACTACGAGCCCGTAGCCAGCCGTTTCCATCGCATCGTAAAATACGCCAAGCAACTCACCCAGTCAGCTGTTGTCCCTGTCGATCCCACGCCCGGCGGGCGGGAAATGAGCGCGACTCAAAGCCCCGCGCCTGATTGGCCCACTACCCCAGTCTGCATGCCAGATTGCTTATTGTTCGCAAGGGAGCGGCGCCGTCTACCCGCTGTCCTCAGGCTTCAGCTGAATTACAAGCGTATGAAGCCTGGAAAGTCGGTATGCAAAGTTACGCGGCTTGCCCATTCGGAGCTGCGGGGCAAAAGGGGAGGGAATGACCATTGTCGTGGTAATTACGTGCCTGGAAGAGGTTCTGGCCTCTTTCTTCCTTTCTACATTCTCGTAGACCACGGACGATCGTTTCAGATTTACTGCGCTTTGAGGACCTCTGTCTGCTCACTGACAAACCGCTATTAGGCGCCGCTGTTCAGTGATAATGTGAGCAGGATGTTTGTCTCAACACTGCTGTTTGCTTTCCTCGCCCTCTTCCAGCCTCTGCTAGCCTCGATTATCGACTCTGTCCACGATGCCAGCGGAATCAAGTTTTACGACCTTGAGCTGACCTGGGAATCCTACGCTCCCGATGGGTTCTCACGAAAGATGCTGCTCGTCAACGGGCAGTCACCCGGCCCAGTGCTGAGGTTCAACCAAGACGACTGGGTAGTTGTCCATGTGTCCAACAAGTCGCCATGCAACACCACCATCCATTTTCACGGTGAGCTCCCGACCCCAAGGTACTACGTTAGCACCGAACGTAACTAACAGCTCTCCTTTGTGAATTAAAAGGCCTAGAGATGGACAAGACCCCTTGGTCAGACGGCGTGCCCGGCGTCACCCAACGGCCTATCCAACCCGGCGACACCTTTACCTACCAGTTCCGCGCAACCCAATATGGCAGCTACTGGTATCACTCGCACGTCAACGACCAGATCGAGGACGGCCTATACGGGCCCATCAGCATCCGCCCGCGTCCCGGTTCGCCCAAACCGTTCCACCTGATTTCCGACGACGACGCCGCCGTGCGTGCCATGGAACACGCCGAGGAGCATATTGCGCCCCTGGCTCTGTATGACTTTATGCACATCACCAGCCGTGAGAAGTGGGACATTACGCCCCGTGCCGGCATTGAGATTCCCTGCTACGACTCGATCCTGTTCAACGGCAAGGGAAGGGTGCAATGTCTCCCCGTGGAGGACATGATGGCGAATTTGATGCCGGTGCAAAAGGCGGATCTGGCTTTGGTACCCGGCTCCAAGTTGACTGACAAGGGGTACGTTATTCCCTTCTCGAGTGATCATACGCAAGCACACTAATATAATATAGGTGTATGCCTGCCAAGGTAATGGCCGCCTTTGGCGGAGACTTGGAAATCTTCAATGAAAGTGCCATCCCTGAAGGTATCTTTGAGAACTGCGTCCCAACAAACACCTCCCTAGAAGTCATCCACGCCAACGCCCCGTCCTCCGCTCACGACTGGGTAGCCATTGACGTCCTGGGCGCAACCAACTTTGTCACTGGTGTCTTTTCCATCGACGAGCACGACATGTGGATCTACGCCGTGGACGGGTCGTACGTCGAGCCGCAAAAAGTGCAGGCCATTACCATTTCCAACGGCGAGCGCTACTCGGTGCTCGTGCAGTCGAAGACGGCCGGCGACTTCAAGATCCGCTTCAACGCCATCAGCGCCCCGCAGACGATAAACGGCTACGCAATCCTGTCGGTCGACGGGCCCAGTCCAAAGAGCGCGCTATCTGCTTCCAAGGCCAGCATCGACATCATCGGCAACCCGGTCACGCCAGACGTGGTCTTCTTCAACGAGTCGCTGGCGCATCCGTACCCGCCGCTGCCCATCTCGCAAACGGCAGAGTCCCTTTTCGTGCTCAACATGCGCCTCGACGGCGCCTCGTACCTCTGGGCGCTCAACAGCACGCGGCTGTCGCCCGGAGAGATAGACCACTGGGCCCCGCCGGTCCTCTTTGACAGGAAGACTGTCGCGGCGCCCAACAACGTGACCATTGCCACGCGAAACAACACCTGGGTCGACCTGATCCTCTTCTCGTCCGTCACGCCCATGCCGCCGCACCCGATTCACAAGCACGGCGTCAAGATGTTCCTCATTGGGTCGGGCACGGGCGAGTTCCGGTGGGATTCGGTCGAGGAGGCGATGCGGGACATTCCCGGCCAGTTCAACCTCGTTAACCCGCCGCAGAGAGATACCTTTGTCTCGCAGCCGGCCAGGAAGGAGGTGAACTGGATAGCAGTGCGGTATCACTCATCAAACCCGGGGGCGTGGCTGCTGCACTGCCATATCAGTAATCACATGATGGGGGGCATGATGATGGTGATTGAGGATGGCGTCGACGCCTGGCCCGAGGTGCCTCTAGAGTATTTACATCACCCTTAAGGTACATAATCAATAAATGAACTATACACCTGCCAGATGAGAGCAGTCGTTTTTGTAAAGAGGGTAAAGGCGTCATTCGCTCATGCAACAGATGCAGCGTCGCTTGTTGTAGGAGTGTCCGGGTCCGCCTCCTGTGGATTCGGTATACTTGCACCCTTTGCAGCGAGATAGTCACAGGCACGAAAGTGGCGATTGTCGAGCGCAAGTTCATACGCAGTAAATCCTGAGCGAGTCGTAGCGTCCAAATTGACATTGCCCGATTCCACAAGAGTAACAATAGTACCCATGCTTCCGAATTGCGCTGCAAAGTGAAGAGGCGTGCAGTGGTCAACGTCTTCAGTGGCGTTTGGGTCCAAGCCCAAGCGAAGCAAATGCTCGATGAAGTGTCGGGTAGAATCAGTAGTGGAAGAGGCTCTATGCAAAACTGTCTCTCCATTGGCCGCGGTCGAAAACGGATCAAAACCATGGGCAACCAGCTGCCGAAATACCCGCAACCCACCTGAGTGGCAGGATAGAATCGGATTACCAGTAAAACCGACCCCTAGAGATAGAATGAGCTTCAGGATGCTCCCATAGCGTATCGTAAGGCCTTCTATACCGCGGCACCCGAAAGTCGATGCATCAGCACCATGCTGAACCAGAGCCTTCGCGGCGCCAAAGTTGCCGCTACGACACGCCTCGAACAGCGGTGTTGTTCTGCTCTGAGCTTCCGCATCATAGGCAACGCCTTGGGCAAGCAGCGCCTCCACGATCCTGCCCGAGTCCAGCAGGAACCTGTTACTACACACAAGATCTAGTGCAGATATCCGGTCGGCCGTAACTCCGACGGGATCGACACCGCACTTTAGCAGAATATCGACCACGTCTGCCATTTCTTCCGCGTATCGGCTACCACACGCCACATGCAATGTGGTCTGTCCTGCTTCACGCACCAGAGGATCCAAGCCTAGGTCAATGAGCTGGGTGACGATTGATGGGCAGCCTGATATGCAGGCACAGTGCAAAAGCGATGGGAAGTTGTATGCCGGCTCCTGTACCACGGCTCCTCTGCGCAAGAGTAAGTCCACGACAGCATCTAGACCGAATGTACAGGCGTAGTGGAGGACATGCCGCGATTCCGAGTGCGCGGTAACTTTGATATCCGCGCCCGCATCCAGCAGCATAGTGACGATAGCGACAGTCGTTGGGCACTTGCGCCACTTTGATTTTGGTGGGCTGTCCGCTGGGTAGCAGGCGAGAACCAAGGGAGTTTGAGAGGTGTGTGTGTGGTAGTTTGGATCGGCACCGGCATCCAACAGCATGCGCACGTTTTCAACGCGGTTACGGCTGCATGCAGCCAGCAGAGCGCCGCCCAGAACGTCCCCCAGGTCTCGGCCAGCGCAGTGCGCCAGCAGCAGCCCCAACACGTCTGAATCTCTTCTCTCAGCAGCCCAGTCAAACGCCGTCTGATGTCTGTAATTGTATAGAGCTGGGTCCGAACCCCTCGTCAGCAACTCCTGGATAATGTCAAGACTCCCTCCCCGCCTGCATGCATTATGGAGCGGCGTCTGATACAAAGAGCGAGATGCGTTTTCGTGGACGGCGCCCTGCGAAAGCAGAAAATGGGCCGTCGCAGGGTCCGGCAAGCCGCAAGCACTCCAGATGCATGCCTGGACCTCCTTTGTGTCTGCCGACAGGTCGAAACCTTTGGAGCAGAGCATCTTGATAACAGGAAGGTTGCCAGCGGCGCATGCTTTTAGCATGGGTGTTTGCTCATGTTGAAATTCAGCCTGCATACTGGCGCCAGCGGCGAGCATGTCGTTTGCCAGTGCGAGGCTGCGGCTACCTCTCAGCGCGCACACGGCAGCAAAGTCGGGAACGCTACCAGACAGGGCCATGCCGTACACAGTAGCGCCGCGATCGTGGATGGCGTTGAAGACGTCTTCGTGGCCGGCTACGCCAGCGTGGAAGAGAGCTGTTCCCTTATCGTCAGCTAGCTCTAGATCAATGGCGTCCTGCTCAAGTAGCAGTTGCACAAGTTCCAGGTGACCGGCTTTTGCAGCTCGGATGAGGGGCGTTTCTAAACGAGCGTTGGCCACGTTAATGTCCGCGTCGGACCGTGACAGGAGCAGCCTGACAATGTCGGTATGGCCGCGTGCGCAGGCAATCAACAAAGCCGTGTCTTCGAAGTCGTCCATCCATCCCTGGTCTGCCCCGGCTTCCAAGAGGAGAGAGACGATGTTGAGATGCCCATACGTTGTAGCGATGAGGAGTGGAGTCGAGTCATGATGGAATTCTGGCGCCTGGTCTCGCCAGTCCCGCGCACAGCCACTGCTACCACAGTAGACGTCGACATCAGTGCCTGCCTGGAGCGCCTTGTGCGCCACCTCGTGTGAGCCATGTAGAGCGGCCCAGAACAGGGCGCGACTATCAAACGCCCTTGCGTCGATGCGGTATATTTCTGGATTGAGGATCGTGTGCAGGCGAGGATGGGAGCGAGAGAGCGAGCTGATATCTTTAAACCGCTGCAGGTGGTGTGCAATCGTGAGAATCGCCTCGGTAGGGAGGCTCAGGATGCAGTCAGGCGCCATGCTGTAAGCAGCATGTCGGATTCGCGCACACAGGTTTGCTGTGGAGGTGAGTGATGTGTGGTGTTGTGGAGTGGTGGAGTTGGAGATGCGGGGGAGTTGGCGGGGGCCGGCCTCCGGGGCCGTGTGCCGTGCTGACAGGAGAGCCGCGTCACAGAGAGTCAGGGCGGAATTGACTCAAATCGACGATATAGGGAGATACAAAGGAATAAATTTGATCAAAAAAAGCTGTAAAAGTGTATATAATTAGGTCATTATGGTCACGCGTGCCGTATGTGCGTGATTATAGATGTGTGAGATTCCGATATCTCCATGTTCAGAAACCCCTCCCCATGAGATTTGAAACGCTCAGGTACTCCCCAAGGCCGACAGTGCAACCTCTTGTCGTCATTCGTAAGTGAAATACATAGATAGATTCCCATATTACTTGCACAGCTCATGGTCCAAAGCATCCGCCATGTGCCCCAGCGTGTCAAACTTCCAGTTATACACGGGCTCTGCGCGATTACCCATGAGGGCGCCAGGCCGCTCAATCCAGGAGCTGCACATGCCCATCTTCCTCGCAGGGTGATGATCGTGAAACTGGCTCTGCGCCGTCTGCAGGACCTGCGCCTTTTCGAGGCCAAAGTTTTCTCTCACGCTCGCCAGCATGTGCTCAAAGTTGCGGCGGTCGGGCTTGTAGCTGCCGACGTCCTGGGCGGTGATGACGAGGTCAAAGGGCACGCCCTGCAGCGGGCCGGCGTTGCTGCGCGAAAACGACTCGCGGTCGACGTTGGACAGGACCACGAGCTTGTAGTGCTCGCCCAGCCGCGTGAGGGCGTCCACCGTGTCCGGGAACGCGGGCCAGCTGCCGCACGACTCGCCAAAGGCGCGGCTCTGCTCGGCCGGCGGCGCGGGCAGGCCGAGGGCGGAGGCGACCTTGGGGTGGACGGCGGCGAGCAGGTCGCAGTACTTCATGTCGGGGGACGCGGCCTGCTGCTTGACTTCTTCGTGGTGGTAGATTTCCAGCAGTTTTTTGCGGTCAACCGTGAGGTTGTTGGCTTGGAGGAGCGGCTGCAGGCCGTCGAAGACGCCAGTCTCCCAATCGATGAGGGTGCCGTAGACGTCGAATGAGAGGGCCTTGAAGTCTGATAACGGGGTCATGGTGGTGTTGTGTAGAGGATGCCGTGTATAAGTGAGTTGAACCACGAAATACAAAGCAAATGAGGTGATATGAAGAGTATATCTTGATATCTAACGGCTGCTCTCTCTATTTATATGCGTTAACGTGGCGCTTGTAAAGGGCGCCAGTCGTTGCGGAGGCCCGGCCGGAGCGGGCGCCTCCTCCGTGTCTGGCCCACAATTGGGTGCGATTGGGCCAGAGTGCGGCCAAGATGTCGTCTGCGCCCTGCAGCAGCCCGGGCGAAGCGAGAAGAAGATGTTGTAAAACAGGGTTAGTGGAAGGCTTTATACCAAAGTAGAGAGCCTGATATGAATTTTGGGGATTTTAAAAGGCGCGCCCTTTGGCCATTGGGGGCAGTATAAAGGAAATGTCGTTGCCGTGTTCAGGATAGTCAGGCTGGTGGATGGGACAGATGACGAGGGCGTTGTTGCTTTTTCAAAATATTGTTTCCAGGTTATTTAGCCATTCTTGCTTGTAACAGACAAATTTTGGGTAAACTGACATATTGGGGATGCTTAAAGGCGCCCTTTGGCTTTTGGGCCGAGTATAAAAGACATGTCGCCGCCGTGCTAATGATATCCAACCACGGTGGATGGGATGGATATCGTGAAGGGCATTGTTGCTTGTTCATACTATCATTTCTGGGTTATTTTACCAGTTTATTGGTAAAATCCAAACGCTTTGACCGATAGATAGATAGCAAGCTGCCGTGAAGCCTCTTCAAAGCGGTTGGCATGCAATTGGCTTACACCACGTCACACGCAGCCTGAAACTAGTAATTCAACGGCTTACCTAAAACGGCAACTCCCTTTGACGGTGCACCGGGTGGCCGCAACGGCTCCATGTCCATCACGAGTGATGCGCCAAGACGAGCAAGTACTGTTATGTATTCAATATTTTACAATATATTCAGTTGGCTGTGTATATAAGGGGAATTGTCGCCGAGACCGCCACGAAAGTGATAGGCTCATCTTGCTTGGCGCCGTACTGCCAGAAAATCACACCCATACCCGCTCAAGGCAGTGTCAGTGATGACGAATAGATAAGTTGCAGTGATAGAATATGCATAGATTTCTTTCTTTTTTTTTTTTTTTTTTTTTTTTTTTTTTTTTTTTTTTTTTTTTTTTTTTTTTTTTTTTTTTTGTGTTTTAAGGTAGGGGTGGGGGGGGGATTTTTGAGGGGTAAAGAGGGCGCACAGTTTTATTAAAAATAGAGAGAAAGGGGGGAAGGAGAAGACGGTGTGCAAATCTCCTGATGCTCTCCTGTGTGTGTCTTCTTGTGTACGAAAAAAGACAAGTGACAACTCGCAATATTATCTAGCAAGTTA
>PXYN01000336.1:0-95411 GCA_003056585.1 Lecanicillium sp. MT-2017a
TCGTAGCCTGTCGTGGTACGGGTGCGTGGAGCGGGCTGCGACTGGCGGCGCGCCAAGCGACAGGTTCAGCAGCTCACGCGTGACTACCCGGTCGCTGTCAGGGGTGGCCCAGCCCCCCCCGCCCCACACGAGCACCCCCCAGTCCCGCTTGGGTCTGCCCTCCCCCCCCCCCAGGGCATCGGACAGGGGGATGGGGGGGTTTTTCGGTGGGGGGCTTGCCTTTTTTTTTTTTTTTTTTTTTTTTTTTTTTTTTTTAGGACTGCGATTCTTTGCTGACCAGGATGACCGTTGTTCCTCTGTAGGGTCTCTGAATTTTTGGATTGAACTTCGGACATTTCATCTTCTTCTAAGACGTCTCCGTTGACGGCGCGAGCCCAATTGGTAGCTCTGGTGGACTATATGGACAAGCATTCTCCCTACATTTACTGCTTTTGGCCGTCTCTCATTTACTGCAGAGACAGGACCCAGCGAGGTGGTCGCCCTGCAAAGTAAACAAACTTTGGACACCTATGCTCCTGTCAATTGCCGACCAAAAAAAGGGTAAGGATTATGCTCGTACATTTTTTCTTCCCTGGACAAGAGCTGTGTCTTTCCTGACGGAGGTCTCTGCGACAGGTTGCCACCGACCGTCGTTCGCCAGGAACGCAGCATGCGCCCCGACACGTGCTCGGCGACGGTGCCCGCCTACGACTACAGAGTACATACGTACCTACGAGGACACCACAGTAATGCAGGTACTCCATACTCCGTACCAGTAGATGCATGGCGAGGCGACGACAGCAGCAACGCCAACTCAATTGCAATTACCGCGACATGCACAACTTGTTCACAATTGAACCTGTACACTCTGTGAGCCACCGCAACTCTCCAACTTTTTTTTTTTTTTTTTTTAGGATTGCAAAGGGGGCGTGCTACCCAAAGCCCGTCTCGTCGACACAGGCGCCCAACACGCCCCAACAGAGACCTGGTGATCAATCGAGCCAGCCAATGACAGACGGCGGCCCTGCTCCACTAGCGGCCGTTCGCTCCGCCCGCGCGGGGGGTGTGCGCGTCTGCTGGCCTCTCCGGCGTTGCGGGCTCCCGTAGGCGTATACTCGTAACTCGTACCAGCAGCTTCCAAGCGCTGGCGCCCCCGTGCCGCTGTCGCCCAGCGTTCGCCCACCGTACCCTTCGTACTCCGTATTGCGTACCGTACCGTATCTGAGTCCGTCTTCTTCTGACTGTCTGTCTGTCCTGTCCACTTTTGCCGGAAACACATATGTTACGGCGGTAGAGATTGTACACAACAGGTTGGCCTTGTACTCACTGTCTTGCTGGCGGACTCTGTCCACCGTGTTACCTATGCTAATTACCAGCCAACAAGACTGCCGCAAGTATGGTGCAGATGAATAACAACAATGATGATAATGGAAAATAAAATAAAAATAGAAATAAAAATAAAACCAGCCACACTCTTGCCCATCTACAGGCACATCTCTCTCTCCCGCTCTCTCGCGCTCTCGCCTACTCGTCCCCAACCCGCACATACATGCCCCGTTAATCGCAACCCCAGAGGCGCCGTCGATTTATTTCTGGGTATACCTCTATCCCAGCGCCGTGCTAGCGTTGATACGCCCGCACCCCCCCTGACGCTGCCCTGTCTTGTGTCGTCTTCCCCCTCTCTGTCGCGCCGCCGTCGGTCAACCCAGTAGGTACTCTGTACTCCGTGCAGGTACCGCAGGCACCGAACATCCCACCACCCCCAGGCAGGGCCGCCCGGTGCCAGGCAGTGCCACAGCCTGGGTACCACGGGTACGGAGTACTATGGGTACCACTTGTCCCTCCGGCCTCCCTCTCGCTCGCTCTCTCTCTCTCTCGCTCTCCCGCCCGCACACGCACAACAGGTACGCACACACACACAGACCAGACACTCCTCGCACACGCCCCTCCTCTCGGATGCCGCATTGCTCCTCCCAAAATATTATTTCTCGCCCCAAGCCTTTTTTTCTCGCGAACCTCCTCTTCCTAACCACTCCTTTCTCCCTACTACTCACCACTCAACTTGCTTCCCATTCGTTCTTCTTTCTTTTCATACTTTGCTTGCTCTCAGACCAAACCACGGTTACTGTGACCCTCCTTTGCCCGCTCGCTCCGAACATCGTGACTCAACACGCCCCCCTCGCTCTCGGAGTGGCCTCTACGACACGCCGCAGACCACGAGCCTTGTCCCAATAACCACCACCGCTCGCCCACCGGTGGTTCGGCTTCGACTTCACAGTCCTCTCCTTCTCCTCTTCCGCGCCACTCGGGCAACTCCAAGTCTTGGGCAATGGCCTCCTCCAAAGTATGATCCGACCAGGCCACCCTCCGCCTTGCCTCTTGACTTGAACTTGTTCTACTTTCGCGGAAGAGATCCCTTTGCTGACTTGTCACCCTCTTCTCCGCCATGCAGGAGATGCAACAGTCCAGACCATTGACGCACCAGCGTCCTTCGCTGTCGAGCACCTCTTCCTCCCTCCCGGCCCGACAGACGCACGCCCGAAACAACTCGCACTCTCTCCTCACCGGCGCGCTCAACCCGAACCACCGCGTCACCCGCCGCAAATCCGTCACCAACCAGACTCCCAACGTCGCCGCCCTGACTGCTGCCATCCAAGACCCCGATCAGTCCGCCGCCATCCCCATCGCCACCGCCGCCGGCCGACGAAACACGACATCCAAGTCGGCGGCGGCTCGTGCCTCGATTGCCGCGAGCCTGCCCTCTCCGCCCGCGAGTTTGCCCTCGCACCGCCCGATACCCGACGTCAAGACGACTCTCCACCAGGACAGTGCCATTGATGACGACTCTAACATGTCGGCCGAGGAGTCCAACGGCGACGCCAAGGCCCGCATCCGACGTGCCAGCGACGGCCAGCCTCTCACCAAGGACGGCAAGAAGAGCAACCGCGTCGAGGTCCGCTGCGAGACTTGTGGCAAGGGCTACAAGCATAGCAGCTGCTTGACAAAGCATCTGTTGGTTATCCCCACGATGCCTGCAATTTCGGTAGATTTTCATGCTGACATTTCTCTTTCTTAGCTGGGAACACACTCCCGAGTGGTCCTTCACCTCGAAGCTGCTCATTTCCAAGCACCAGCAGGTCCAGCTGCTCGAGGCGGCGTCGGTCCTGGTCGCCATGAATGGCGTTCCCCAAGACAGCGTGACGACACCCCCCGACTCGGCAAAGGACTTTGCCAGCGAGCCGGAATCAGCGTCGCCTGCTGCCTCGGGTTACTCCGAGCATGCAGAGCGCCAAAGCTCGGCCGACACAACACCCCCGCCTGCCAGCGAAGGTGTCAACTTCAACACCCTGGCCTACCGCGAGAAGCGTCTCAGCGGCGGCAGCGGCGTCTCCCGCAGCTACCAGCCCTCGTCGTTTGGTGGCCCTCATCTGTCTGCCAGCATTCCTGGCCAGAACTGGACGGAGGAGCGCCGCAGATCGTCTGCTGGCCACGGCGCTACCGGAAAGGAGGACCGTGATTTGGCGGCCGCCGTGGAGCTGCTCAGCTGCAGCTTTGGAAGCCAGAATGGCTCGCACGACACCGTAACAGTGCCGCCCGATGCTCCTCCCGTCCCACCGGTACCGGCTCAGTACCTGGATCAGGCCACTTCGCTGTCCAACACTGGCTTCATTAGCAGCTTCCCGCGTCGACAGCCAGAGAGCTTCACGCGAGGCGAATTCCGCCGCGGAAGTGAAGATGTCCGCATGGAAGAGAGCGCCGAGTCGGCAGCAGACGACGAGGACCTCGACCTGCGATCCCGTGCGCGCAGTGACGAAGACGACGACGGCGTCTTTGGCCGCATGGAGGAATAATGTTGTAATTGATGGGAGATGGAGCATGAAAGAGACGGGAAACGAAACGAATTGGGTAACTGGATCATGATTATTGGGAGGAAACGGCGCGACATCTCCTTTGTATAACGATATACACCTTGTATGAGGTGGTTCCGCTCCGCCATCGAACCTTTAGCACCGAAGAGTGGAGAGCCCGCCATGGCGGCCAAGGTTGGCTGCGGCGCGATTGCATCGCCACGAGGTTAAAGTGAAGGTTGGGATTCGCGTCGAGCGGACACCCGAATAAATACCAAATGAAGCGAATACATACTGAATGCACAAAGCCTGGGCGCACATGACTGTGACTGAATGTGAATGTGAATGTGACGGTGGCAGTGGCAGTGGCAGTGGCAGTGACTGTAGCGGACTGGGCTGGATTGCGACTATGAACTGGCTTATTGGCCAGAGCAGTGACTGCAGCGGGTATTGGTGCCGTAGAGGCAGTCCATGCTGGCACAGGTTCCTTAGAGTCGTCTTGGGGTCAAAGTTGGTCTTTGACAGGGTCTCTCAATGAGGCTGTGGACTTGTATGGCGCGCCATTGCAGACGTGAACAGGCACTGTTGTAATCATTATTCCAGAGAATCAAGAACCGGGAAGTCTTTCACCTATATTTAAAGAGAGGGGTAGTGATGAACAATTGGTGGCCAAATCAGGAAGCTGCACAAGAAGGCTGGCGTGAGCTTCAGAGCTCTAGGATATGGAGTACCTACGTCAGAATGCTTGATCTCCTGTGGGTTCGTTTCTTGTTGCCGATCTGCACCTCACCTACAGCCCGCACTCGTACTGGCAGTGGTGGTACAAAAAAAAGTGAGGAGGTTTTGGTGGGGGGTCGTTTGTGGGAAGCCCGCACTGCCAATTTGCGGCCGACGTCACACTCAGCTCTCAGCTAGCGTGGCAGCCCAGTAGCGTCGCGACGCGGGCGCGATTCTCTTGGACCAACCAACCTCTGCGCATCGCGTGTTTATTGCCTTTTTTTTTTAATTGTGCAAAGAGTCCCCAAGCTGAACGATTCGAGCCATATTGCCAAACGGAAATCGATAACCAGACGCTTCATACAGCTTCCGGACGAATTTTTATTTATTTCGTTTGTCCGCCAACCCCGTCGTCGCGCGAAGACAATTCACAAACAATGGCCAAACGAGCTGCCAAGAGCGACAACAGCACGTCGTCGCCCGACCCTGCGCCGGCAAAGTCCAGCGCTACCACGCCCGCCAAGTCGAGCACGCCGGCAAAGACGCCCAAGTCGGCCAAGGACAAGGACAAGGACAGCAAGGACAAGGATGCCGCTGCTGGTGCTGGTGCTGGTGCGACCCCGACGGCGGGAACAACCAAGCCGCGCCGGCAGACGAAGCCGCGCGTGAGCTCTGCTGCGGCGGGTGGCAGCGGTAGCGGCAGCGGTGCGGATAAGCATGGCGGCGCGCTGCTTGCTGGCCTGCATCCTGTTGTCAAGGTTGCGGCGGTTGAGGTGTTGGCGCTGGGACTGATTACCGCTGGGCACGTTGCGGTTGCGACCATGAGCCATAATGAGATGGGTGGGTTGAAGGCGCTGGGGCAGACGACGGAGGAGCTGGTTTGGCAGGTTGGTTGGAGAGCGTGAGTTTCTTGTTCTCTTGTGTAGTTGTTGGGGATTGATTTGCTGACGTGTACGGGTTTAGTCTCGAGCTGGCCATTGCATGGTTTGCCAACCTCGACTGTGTTGACGTTGCCATGATGTCGTTTATTGCCCACGCTCCTTCGGTAAGTTGGACATCAAACACCAAACGTGTGCCTCGAGGAATACTAACGGCGCAACAGTTCTGGCTCCTGGGCATGTTCTACGGCGTCCGCCCTGCGACAGTCGTCTCCAGCCTCGCCGTCGACGTCCTCTCGCCCGCCATCCCCTTCTACCTGGCCCGCCCGCTCGCCAACGTGCACCTCTCGTCGACGGCCAAGCTGTACAACAAGGACCTCATCTCGCTGCCCTACCAGGCGCTCATCGCCGCGCTGGCCGCGAGCGTCTACTCGACCGTGCTCGTGCTCGCGCTGCGCTTCCTCCTGCCCCGCGTCTTTGTCGTCTACTTCCGCGGCATGCCGACCCTCGAGCCCGCCTACGCCGCCTCCCTACCGGCGCTGCTGCCCGTCGCGCTGTGCTTTGGCGCCGCGTCGAGCGTCCTCGTCTTTGCGCCCTACGTCACCACGGGCAAGAGCAAGGACGACGACAAGGTTCGCCAGTTTGACCCCGTCCAGGCCACGCTCCGCGAGACGGTCTGGTGGAACTTTTGCGGCTACACGGCCCGCACGCGCGTCATCCTGGAGCGCACCCTTGTTGCGGTCCTGGTGACGGGCGTCAGCACGTACTTGACCTGCACGGCGTCTATTGATGGCGTCGGCTGCGTCGGCGCGTTTGTGTATGCTGGTGTTTGGGCTGTTGCTGCTGCTGCTACGGGTGCTAGTCTTGCGCTTGTTGGCAGGGAGTAAGCGACTGCTACTTGAAATGCCGGTGGCTCGTATACTCGAGTCTCTGTGGGCTGCAAGTGGTTGGTAAATATTGGGCCAATTTTGACTACGGTAAATGGGATATCTTGTATTCCTTGCCGTGAGGGGTGCGGAAGGAGGGGAATGCGTCCGCTATGGAAAGGCTCAACGTGATGACGCAGTGTGTCATTTCACGTGGGCGGGATTAAAAAGGGAATGAAATTGAGGACAGATTTCTAATTTTGGATGGCAGGCTAGGGTATTGGGGTTTCAGGTTGGCTTGTTTTTCTTTCTCATCATGGGGTTCTGGATTCTTGTTTGATTCGTTCGCGCGGCTTGGCTGGGCTGGAAAGTGTACGTAGGCAGCCATGCGCACTCTTGTGGGAGATGATTATTAATGCTCCTTTTACTTTAATTCTCCTGCGCTCTCTCGTCTCGGCCATGGCCAATGACGATATTGTAATCACTCGCTTATTTTCTTCCAGCTGAGGCTGCCTTTCGGTCTGGGCCTTTCACCTCGACCTACATCGGTGCCTGGAACTGCGGAACTTGCCGCGCGTATCGTTTCTCGCAACTGCCGTACAGGGACGGAGCAGTGGCCCAGCCGTCTTACAGTGACGTTGCCTTGCCCACAATACGAGGAGAACGCATCTTCAGCTGGTGGTGCCCTGTTGAACTCCTAGCGCGGTGTAGCTGAAGAGTGAGGCTGTGGGAGGGCCCTGTGGGCCAAGGAAAGGCAGCAAAAAAAGGGCAGTGCCGTGGGATCGGCGACTGTGCACTTGGAGAGAAAAGAACTCGAACTCGATGGCGCGCGAGTGGCAGGCAGCCAATTCGCTGTGGTTACTGGAAGAGGTAGTCATTATGGCGTTTGATGGCGACGGCGGCTCCGGTGTATGTGATTCGCTGCGGGTAGAGGATCGCGTCCCTAACATATGGGCTGAGACTGCCTATTGCGGCTAGAGAGAGCGATGGGGGGGTTTCTGGGTTTCTGCCAAGCAAAAGGGCCATATGGTATCACTGTGGACGCAATATTGGTCTGGATGAATGATTGCCCCGGTGCGGGTGAAAGTCGAATTGTCTTTGGCATTGGTAAGCCATGGACACTGGCCGGGTGACTCTTTTTCATCGGGTAGGCCGTCTTGGACAACACAAGGTGGTGTGAAGAAGATGCAACTTGTCCGTCTGATTTGGCAAAAAAAGCAATCAATCAGATAGGCGAGCCAGGCAACGGAGTATGCACTGTACAATGATGCCCTACGAAGGCGATGTATGCCGGACCCCCTGCTTGTTATAATGTGGTGCCTGCAGGGCTGATTTGCTGGGTCGCGGGCAGATTCCGTGGAGTAGACAGTGGTTGGTGGAGTCACACAGCTCTCCGGGTTGTGCTTTGCGCCCATCGGCCGGCCGTGACTCCACCAAGCGGGAACGAGAATGACGGGCGCGAATGGGTGGGAGAATTGCAATGATTTTACCGCTTTTAGGCGTCCCTCTTCTTTTTAATAATCTCTCTCGTTTCTTGACCCCCGTTACGGGTGAGGCTGAAGTTGGATAGCGGCGCTTGGCTGTGGCCGACCATGCTATGCTACTGTCCTTGGCGATGTGGTGTGCAATGCCTGTGTGAATGGGGAGCTTTTTTCGTGCCTTGCTTTTTTGCCCTTTTCTTTCTCTTTCCGTTTTCGACTTTAATTTTCAAAGTTGCCTTGTGGCTTTCTCCAGTTTCACATACCGATATCCCTGAAAGTTGGAAAAGAAGTTCGGGAACCGGGATATACTCGACCGACGACCCAGATCAGGCAACCTGCACGACCCAAGTTCGCTTCTGCTTGGAGGGAAACCAACTGCGTCATGACGGCTAGGACCTCGTGACTCCGAAAGCCATGTCTTGTTGCCTACACTGTGACTCTACAAGGCGGACTTTTTACCGTCTCTCTCTCAATTTCTTACTAGCGGCGCTATCACTTGTGTAAACCATTGGGCGTCCGGTGTAACTAAGCGCGCAACAGGCGCAGCGCATCGGGTTTGGGATCGGTGACGCGGCGTTTACTGCTTGTTTTTCTTTTCGGCTCTTCTACACCTTTCGAGGGGGCATATATATGCCATGGACATGACGAACATGAGCACCCTCGCCGCCCAGTATTTCTCACCAATAGATTCGGCAGCGCAGTCGAGACAGCAATGCCCGAGTCGGCGCAAGCCTCCCGACGACGACGACGACCAACAGAGCCCGCAGCCTTCCGGCTCCTGCACGGCGACGACCGGGAGCCCGAGCGAGAGCCGGGGACACGACCGCTACGATAGACGCAGGAGGACCCGGCTGCCGGTGAGAATGGCCGAGCACTTTCATCACGCAGGGAGCTCGTCGTCCGGTCAGCCGTATGGCCTCAACTTTCGACGCTCGCGGAGTATCAGGAGCGAGGGCAACTTGGAGCTGCGTGGCCCGCTGGACGTGGCTGGCACGGTCAAGGGCCGCAGCTTGACGTTTGAGGGGGATTTTATCGTTAGTGATCGCATTGAAGCGTATGGGAGTATTGACGTCAATGGGGACATGACGTGCGAGTAAGTTGTGCTTGAGGGATGTGGCATGTCGAGTTTGCTAATGGTTATTTTTAGGGGCCGGATTAAGGCGTATGGAGATATTACAGTTACGGGAAATCTAACTGCCAGGTATGAAGAGAAACAGGTGGAAAGAAAGTGTTGGGAGAATCGCTGACTGTTGTAGTGACAAGGTTAAATGCTCCGGCCGACTCAGGTTGAACGGTACCCTACACGGCACAGACGTGGAGATTTTTGGAAACGCAACGATAAACGGCTACCTGTAAGCGATTCAACATCATTTGGGGTAATGTGGAAAGAGGAAACTAATTCCTGAATGCCGCAGGACGTGTCGCAGCTTGACTGTGTACGGGACGCTTACGCTGATTGGAAACCGGTCGACGTATCGTGTCGCCGAGCACGAGACGATTGTTGGTCCGAAGTTACGACGCGATCGAGAGCCAGATTGGGATTTGTGAGATATGTTTAGATGTTTGGTCACGATTTTATGACTTTCTTTTTGGTTTGTTTCTTTATTGCGGTTTGTGTATTGTTTGCGGTAGATCTCATCTGGTTTAAATCAACGACCAGAAGTGGACGGATTGTGAATTTGACTGCTAAGTAACTTGAAGAACAAATATAGCAAGAAGATGATTATTATACTTTTTAATGGATTTTATATTTAGACGATTGCCTTTTTGCGGTAAGGCTGAGCCACTGCTGGAGGGAATCACACCTCTAGGGTATGTCATAATGCAACCCGAGTTCGCAAACTACTCTCCCTTTCAGAAGCCTGTTCGCTAGGTTCTCGAGAGAAACAAGTCGAAATGTCTACTGCAATAATCGAAGCGCCATGCGTACGACGTGCCGAATGGTGATGTTTGGCCCCCTTCTGCGCCTAACGTGCCCTGCGCTTAGCGTGAATCCTTCGCATCAAATGGTCGCTAGCTTGGACTGTCCACCAGGTGGCTATGGCACTTTTGTCGTGCAGCGCGACTCCGGCGCTAATGATGTTGCATCTCAAATTACTATGGTATAAATGACCCTGGAAACACAGGCAGAGTACGAGTATTACCCCGCACAGGTATCGAGCCCGTCCCAGTTCCTGCGCCAGAGTATAAAGGCAGTTCCTTGCCCCCCGGGCCACGCGACGAGGGATATGGCACCAACACCCAACACACTACATGCGATACTCGTCACTTGAAAAGTAAACGTTCGACACATTTCTTTACTTACCATCACCTACCTAGCCAGCGAGATGCCGAGTGCGAAGCGCCTTGCCCTGGGACTGCTGCTGCTATGCATTTCCTCACCGGCTGCCTCTCTGCCTGGTAAGTACAGCAGACCCTTTCGGGTTTGTCCTTGTGTAGCAGACAGCCCTGGTCCTTCCTACTGACACGTCCATCACTCAGCACCGATGGACTTTGAATTGGCAAAAGACCATTCTACTCCAGCAGGCTCATATGCAGAGGAGGTTGAATCTGCAAGAGCAGTTGACATTTTAGGAGTTCCTCCTTCGTGAGGCACAATAAAGGATGGCGGTTGGGACAGTGGACGAGGGCTAGCCCTCAGTGATGCACTTAGTATGACGCCATAATAAAACGATTTTGCCATCTCATAGATGCCGCGCCTCTGTCAAATTCAATGATGGCTGTAGTATTTGCCGCGCGAACGTCTGCATTCCCATCTACCTGTCGCGCGGCTGCAACGCCGAACCCAGCATTTGCGAGCGGAAGAAGTAGGAATGGCTTGCTGATGTTTGGATATTCAAATGATGCTGTCATGTGGCCGGCATAATACAGATAATCGTACTGCTGGGCATATAGTCGTCGGAAGCAAGCACGGGTTACCTACCAAACCAGCGTCCGGTGCGTTGGTCGCAATCTTCTGCGGGCCGCCTAGAGTGCTTCTGTCACCAACCGCTTAGCACGAGACATCGTTGGTCCGAAGTTACGACGCGATCGAGAGCCCGAGCCCGATTGGGATTTGTGAGATGCTGTTAAATTTGTTTTTTGGTCACGATTTTATGACTGTCCTTTTGGTTCACTGCTTTATATTGTGAGTGCTTGTAGTTTGCGGTAGACATTGCGGCCTGTGAGATCGCGCCTTTGGCGTGCGACAACCCATGGATGGATCATGCGTTTCGTCTTTTTTAGTCGTAAATAATCTGAAGCCCGAGTTATATGGATATGTTCCGGTCGTTACTTTTTAACTACTTTTTATAGATTTATTATTGGTAGTTTATCCTTTGCCGATTGTCGTAAGGTTACAATTTGCGGAATATACTACTGGTTACGGGAGTTGGGTAATAGCGCGTCCTGCCATGGTGAAAGGCCAGGCGAGCCGAGACCATCGGTGCGGATTGCCGGGGGGCGAGCACTATCATATGCGTGGGGGCCTGTTCTGCGCGCAATAGTGCCTGCATGGTTGCATTGGCGCTTACACTATCTGTATAAAGTGTGACGCCACCGCGCGAACTCGAACTCAGAGGAGCTTCAAACTTGGGATGATCGCCAGCAAAAGACACGCCGCTGATTCAAGTTTCCTTACTTCGCCGCTCGCTGTTTAGTGGCAGCAAAGTGGTCGACAAGAGGTAGCTGCGCATGTTACCACCATTCGTCAAAGGGCAACGCGCAGCGAGGCGGAGCCACTGCGTATAACAATAGTCCGCTGTAATGGTGGGTTGCAGCGAGAAGAGGGGTAACAAAACCGGCTGAAGAACCCACAACCTGCTGCAACGCTTGGCCGTTCGGCGACGCGGTAGCCATGAGAGATTCCCCCCGCGGTTTATTAGTGCTGATGGTGCCCGATCCCTCACGCAGATGTTCCACACCTCCCCCCATACGTGTTCGCATCACCTTGTCACGCAACATCTCAATTGCTCCTCTGGATAGAAGTCTGTCTCACATGATTTCATGCGTATTCTCTCAGTCCTCTGCGACTATCGATTGTGTTTCCTAACTGTCCAGCACGGCTGTCACCATTCTGCTCTCGGTCGCACATATCCGAGGGCTTTGCAACTCTTTTGGCAATTTCAGCAGCTACGTTGCCCATAAACCAATGGAAACAATGTGGAAGCACTCGGACCGGGTTTCGGGCGACAGCCAATGCGGATCTCCATCGGCGGAAAAGAGTATCCTCGCCCTGACCTTTGAAGAGGCAATATTCACCATCGCACCCAGCGCAATCTTTCTGTCTTTGGCGCCATTCTATATTCGAAACTATATGCGCCTGGCTGTCATTAAAGCAGAAACACCGCATACATCAGCAAAACGTGTAAGATGATCTATCTCATGCGCCCCTCGCCCCGACATGCTGACAAAAACTTCACCCCCTAGGGAGCTTTGGGCCTCCTGATAGCTCTCCATATCTCCTCGGCGGTGCTCTATGCCTCTCCAGATGGCTCAACTAGCACTTTTGTGACTTCGACGGCAATGGCGTGCTTTTCCGTGCTTGCTCTATCAATCTTCACACACGTTGAACATCGGGCTCGGGAACCGTCTCGGCTCCCTGGGGTCTACCTTCTAGTCACCTTGTTCCTGGACATTGCCAAGGCAGCATCTTACTTCACCCGCTTTGATGCTGAGCTGTATTCAGCGGGGTGCGTGACAGCCTGCATTGCAGCTACAAAGGCCGTCTTAATTGCCCTACGCAAATCTATACCAGAGCACCAATTGAGGAGAGAACAGCTGAGACCACAACGGGCGCAGTCCGATGGGAGTGTATTGGATAACATCTTTGTCGCCTGGGTTAGGTCAAATCTTCTCCTAGGTTTCCGAAACTTCCTAACGCTAGATGACTTGCCGAAACTTGATGCAGGCTTTACGTCAGCAAGTCTTGCGGCCATTTTTAAACCCGTTTGGAGAAAGCGTGAGCGAATATGCCTGGTTTATTTGTAAATGTTTCTCAGCTAATTCAACACAGACAAGACGTTGTCATTTGCCCTCATGATAGCAACCTTTTGGTCGCAGCTGTGGTCCTTCCTCGTCGTCGTGCCGTTCCGTTGCCTTTTTGCAGCCATCGTGTTTACAGAGCCACTGCTCTTGCGGCATATTTTGAAGCAGATTGGCAAATCAAGAGAAAATCCAGAATTGCTGCAGAGTTTAATCGGAAACATGGCCATGCTGCATTTAGGTTTGACCGTGAGTCACGTTCCTACTCTAGGTCGGAATTCAACTAATTTCTGAATGCCGCAGATAACTCGGGCATGTGTTAAAACCCTGAATGGACAGACTATAACAAAAGTCAGAGGCACCTTGATTTCTCAGATTTTTTGCAAGAGCCTCTTACTCGGCCCTCATGAAGCGAAACGATCAAATGCTGCGAATCTGATGAGCAGTGATGTCGAGGGCATCGTGAACAGTATTCCCATCTTACACGAGCTTTGGGCTAGTTTTCTCGAAATCGTCATCAGCATTTATCTGCTTTCCAGCATAGTGTCGCACACTGCCTTTCTCATGCTGCTGCCTGCCATCGGTGAGTACGTCTAATCCCAGGAAAGGGCTAGGCTAAACAGTACGAAATAGCTGCGTGGGCCCTCGCTCTAAAAACTGAAGAGCAACTTATACCTGCTAGAGAGTGGTGGGAGGAGAGTGTTGAGAACCGAGTATCGGTGACCTCTAGACTTCTCACTCAGTTGCGAGGGATCAAAATGATTGGCGCGGAAGTCGCCGTGGGCGACTACCTCCAGCTCCTACACCAGAGAGAAGTGGGCTACTGCCGCAACGTTCGCATGCTAACCACTTGGATATCTATGGCCCGTGAGTTGTTCCTGACGCCATTGTGCGGCAAACGTGTGCCTGGGCGCTCGCTGATGAGAATTAGTTACACTTACCTATGCCTCTACCCCAATCGTGCTCATAGCTGGAGCCGTTTTTTGGGGTGGGTTTAAAGATGGATTCAATGCTGCCGATACTTGTGCTGTTCTAGCATTCTCATACATCAGCGCGCGGCCAATGGCGGCTATTATTAACTCTTCGCGCAGACTGCGAGCCTTCATTGCATCCTTCGATCGTATCGAATCATTCTTATTGCTCGAAGAGCGCGTTGATAATCGTCTAATATCCTTTGTGTCTATCCAAAAAGATCCTCCTCACGACGTTGGACAATTTCCTATTCAACTGCTGAACGCTACTATTTCGTCTCCCGATGGCAGAGCCTTATTCACCATAGACTTGGCTTTTGAGCTTGCGACTACGACGATGGTCATAGGACCAACTGGTGTCGGAAAATCTACACTTCTGCGAGCGCTTCTTGGCGAAGCAAATGTCACAAGCGGATTCATATACGTGCAGCCTCAGCAGATCGCGTACTGCGCCGAAGAAGAATGGATATGCAATATCACTATACGTGATAACATCATAGGCGAGAATCCTTATGAAGAGGAGTGGTATAACACTGTTGTTACGGCATGTCTTTTGCAGGACATCCGCGAATTCCCTTATGGCGATTTGACTCTTGCTGGTTTGCGTGGCTCAAACCTAAGTGGTGGCCAAAGACTGCGATTGGTAGGTGTAACAACTGGTGACAAAAGGGATATCGCAGCTAACTCGCTAGCCAGTCGTTGGCAAGAGCCGCCTATACGCGTGCGAAAATTGTTGTTTTAGATAATGTGCTGCGTGCATTAGACCGGCAGTCATCGTCTGCGATTCTTAAGCAGCTTTTAGGCGATGGGGGTATATTCAAATCCCTTGGCTCAACAGTCATCATGACCACCGACTCAGGCAAGCAGAATTCGTTTTACTATTACTTTTTTCTTATTGAATTATTCGTCTAACATTCAGAAGCCGAGTTGCTCAAAAGTGCCGATAGAGTTCTCGTTATCCAGGCGAATGGTAGCGTGACGGTTCAGTCCCCGCAGCAGGCGATCAAACGATACGAAGGCAAGGGGTTTCTTGACGACTTTGAAGATGATTCCGAGGACATAAGTGATGGAGGCAGCCGAGATGGTTCACTTGCTAGGCACTACACGCCGCCAAGTCCTGTGGAACCGGTGGACACACGCCTTCGTCGCGTTGAGGATTTGGCGCCGTACAAGGCCTATATGAAGTCTGTCAGCACTGCTGTGTTTGTTTCGTGGCTTCTTCTTGCTATAGTACTCGCTCTGACAGAACGAGGACCCGGTATATCGACCCTTGGCCAGTCGTTTGGCACACATAGTCTAACATTGCGCCCTGCAGATATATATATGCAGCTGTGGGTAGATAACGATCCCAGCAACAAGAGTATGTTTATTGGGTATGCGGTTTTCGGAATGAGTACGGTTCTTGTAGCCGTAATATGGTGTTGGTGAGCTCATAGATGACATCCACTGCGGCCTTGCGGCCATTAGCTTACGATTCTCAGGCAATACTTCATGCTCCTGGCGCCTGACTCTGCCGGATACTTCCATCGAGCTCTCATCAACTCTGTCACACAGTATGTCAAGACAAGATTTTGGCAGTGGTATTCTGCTTCACTCTTTACGGGCGTTCTAACTCCAATGCAGGGCAACTCTCTCATTCCTGACATACGCAGATTCTGAAGCTTTGTTGAGCCGGTAAGCCTTTAATCTATTCAATACAAAATATACCTCTAACTGTAACAGATTTCACCGAGATATGGCGCTAGTCCTTGAAGATGTGTCTTTAGGGGTCTTCTACTTTACCTACAGTGTGTTGCTCGCACAGACTCTCACATAATCGCTGAGCTAATATTCTTTGCAGACGTGTTTGGACTGGCTGTGGTACTTCTCTCTCTCGCTTTCACACTACAACACGCCCTGGCCATCATCCCATCTCTCTTGATCGGACTCTACGTCATCAAGCTTTACTATCTAAGAATATCACGGCAGTTACGCCGGTTCGATACCGAGGCCAAAAATTCCCTTTACAACCATCTCTCGGAATGCAGTGAGGGCATACATCACATACGGGCATTTCAATGGGAGCAGCAGTTTTTATCCAAGGGGTTTGAATTACTGGATATATCTCAGAAGCCATTTTATCAGAAATCTGTCGCCCACCGATGGCTCTATCTGATGCTGGATATCGCTGCTAGTGCAATTGGTATCATATTCGTTGCTTTGGCGGTGAACCACGCCGAGTCAACGAACCAAGCCGCCATTGGTCTTGGTCTTTTAAAAGTTCATCAACTTGACGGATTTTTAATGTATTTTGTCGACCTTTGGGTCAGCTTGGACATTGATTTTGAGGTTCTATCTCAGGTCCGCGCGTTCGAAAAGGACACGCCACAGGAAGGACTCGAAGCAGGCGCAGACGGCACATTGAATGTGCCCGAAAGTTGGCCACATCACGGAGAGATCGAACTCGGCAATGTTAGTGCCGATCATAACATAGATGGCAGGGACTACAGAGCGCTGCACGAGATTTCCGTTGAGATTGCCGCTGGTGCTAAAGTTGCACTCGTTGGCCGCCCTGGAAGTGGGCGAAGCTCGCTTCTTCTGACTATTCTCAATTTGCTGAAGTTTACTGGGTCTATCACGATTGACGGCATCGATATCAGAACCATCCCACGCCAGGTTCTACGATCGCGCATCACGACAATCTCGCAAGATCTTCTGGACATGCCAGGCTCTGTGCGCGATAATCTTGTGCCCCAAGAGATTATGGAGCCACGGGAGAGCCGAATTGGCGATGAGAGGCTTCTCAATGCACTTCAGAAGGTCGGCCTTAGAAAGAAGGTTGAGGATTGCGGTGGCCTCGACACAGCAGTCGAAAATGTTGCCGTATCTTCTGGCGAACGACAGCTACTTGCCCTCGCAAGAGCACTAGTCCATCACAGCAAGACGAACGGCAAGGTAATATTCATTGAAGAAGCCACGCACTACATCGATTATGAATGCGAAGAGAAGCTGCGTGAGGTTACAGAGGAGACGTTCGAAGACTGTACGGTCCTAACTATTGCGCACCGACACCATACTCTACAATCTGCGACCAATTTTTTGGAGCTGTCAGAGGGTCGTCTTGCTTCTTATGAGTAAAGCGGTGACCGAAGACAGTTGTCGGGGTGGTCTATAGAGGCATCCAGACAAAACTTTCCGCCACCTTCGTTCTTTACCACGTGGCAAGAGAATACACGCCTGTGACGGACTGGCAAATCTGCTGGTCTACATAGCCGCGAGCAAATTGAATGAGGGATTCAAGGATACGGAGTTTTATTTCCTGCACAAAGGCACCAGTTGGACCATCAACCCGCACTGGGCCAACGACGGCGACGACCTGGCCATGAAGAAGGCGCTCAGAAAGGGAACTCATCGCACTCTCAACATTTATGTGCAGCCAACGCTGAACAATGCCAATGGCTATTGCTACTTCCCCAAAGACTGAACTCGGGTTCCGATGACTTCTACTTGGATGGCTGCAACGTGCGCACCGCCACGGTTGTGCCTCAGCAGGGCACGACCACCACGCACGAGGTTGGTCACTGGCTCGGCCTGCTACATACCTTTGAAGGAGGGTGTGATGGGCACGGCGATTATGTCGACGATACGCCAGCTTGTACATTAACGCGTGGTTGCAATATCGGCCAGGATATCTGCCCTGGTGATTTCGCAGGGTGACGATGTGACAAATTTCATGTCGTACAACTCTTGCCGCATCAAGTTTACCGAGGGCCAGAAGAAACGCATGTTTCACATGCTTGTGAGGTACCGCATGTTTTGATCGGGTTGTGGCGCTGGTTTCTATTGTGGAAGTAATTACGGATCGCTGTTGTAGAGTATGAGAACGTGCTAGGCCTGGTTGTGACGCGGGGCTTGAAAAGGTATGGCTGTTGGATCTTGTAGCAAGGTCTTGGCGTTGGATTCGCTCTTTTTGTTTCCCTGTGTTCCAAAAAATAATGAATACACTGTCTATGTTTGTGTGTCTGCTATGAAATCCAGGATAGGGCCTGTTGATAACGTTGTTGAATCTGCTCTATGATCAGAGCAGATTGTAACGGTGCCGAAAAGCCGGCGAGGAACTCAGCCGGGAATAAGATGTAAAACGGCAAAGAGAAGAGGCTAATATGTGGCAGCGCTGTACTTGGAGGGAAACCGGGCACCATCGCAGACATACTTTTGTCGCTAATGCGCCACCCATAGAAGCAAACACAGATGGGAGGCGAATACAGTAGTTGCGAGTACGAGTAGTTCAATTTCAAAACCCTCGCGGTGTTGCGTCTGTACCCACTCGGCCGCAGCCGAAAGTCAGGGCCTGCACATCAGATGTTCCTAGCACACATGCCAGCCTGTCGGAGCCCCAGTAGAGAGTTCGAGTACAGCAGCGCAACAGGTATGCAAACATATAGTTACGCAGGGTCTTTTATGGGCTGATTTCATACAAAGCAAGTGCTCGCCAAATTTTGGAAGCTTCACAGGAGCAAATGTGTGCGTAATTTCATTGTTTCGCAGCCTTGCCCCAAAGTTGTTGGTGGCGTTCAGGCTATTGGAAGTGGAGGGTTACATGGCGCCACACTCAGATGCACGCGGGGTGGGCTTTCCTACCAACCAATTCTCCTGCCTAATTAGTCGAGCTCGACCTCGTTGGTAGCGGTCCTGTTGGTAGCGGCCCTCGCTCACAGATCCTTCCATGTTGGCCCGAACTTTTCCTTTCTACACGTTGTTTGAAATACAGGAGTCTTTCCTCTATATTCCATTTCCTGCTTTATTTCTTGATTCAATCTTCTTGCATGAATTGAATCCCTTCCTTATATCTCAAGGGCAATAAGCGGCTACGGGACGAGTGTTGTGCTGTTGTAGGTTCGTTCGCTGCAGACCTTGGACTACCAGAGGGATATTCATTCCCAACAGCCATGAGTGCATTGTGGAAACGGGCCACGCGGCTGATGAGCGACAACTCAATTGGTCCGCAACATGGCGACAGTTTTGACTTCACTCTGACCTTTGAGGAATACTTCTTCACCATAGTACCTACCGCGATACTGGTTCTCGTAACGCCGCTCTATGTTGTGCACTACAAGAAGCTGGCAGTATCTACTTCGGTAGAGCCACTGCTATGGGGTAAAATGGTCAGTCAGAGAATATAAATTCTATTTGGCATGCAGCTTACCCGCGATACAGGGGACCTCCATGGTTCTGATTGTTCTTGAAGTGGTCGCAGCAGCCATTTCGCTCTCATCAGACGCCACGACGAACACTTCTACAGCAGCGTCAGTCATGTCATTCCTGGCTGCTCTCGCATTAGCAGGATTCCTTTATTTTGAACACCGCCATGCTATTGGGTCATCACCTATCCCCAGCCTGTACCTCACAATTACCATCCTTTTGGACGCTGCGAAAGCAAGGTCGTTCTTCCTGCGACGAGACCTTGGGCTGTATTCTATATCGTGCCTGACTTCCGCAGTCACTGCCACAAAAGTTTTGCTACTCTTCATGGAAGAAGTTCCGAAGCGTTATCGTGTTGCAAAAGGGCAACGAGGGCCAGAGACCACATGTGGTTTCTGGTCTCGAACGCTTCTTGTGTGGATAAATCCCACTATTTTTCTCGGATTCAAGAATATACTGTCAGTCGATGATTTACCAAATCTTGACCAACGCTTCTCGTCGGCCAGACTCGCCGCCATATTTGAGCCAATTTGGAACACTCGTAAGTCGACGAATATGACTGCCTATTCGGTTGGCTTACTCTGCATAGAACGCAAGTCATCTTTTCAGCTGATGAAAGCCACTTTTCGGGCCTTACTTTGGCCATTCCTCGCCGTTGTGCCCGCCCGAACCCTTTACATCGGCTTCATCTTTGCGGACCCGTTTCTACTTCGACGTATTTTGCAACAAGTCGGTGATGAAAACCGGGAATTGGACGTTGACAAAGGTCTTATCGGAGCTGTTGCCCTTGTTCGACTTGGTGTTGCGGTAAGGAAAAACGCTATGCCCTAACCATGAGGCACTGGAGAACTGATTGGGGAGAATTCCGCTTAGGTTACCCAAGTTTGGCACAGTCATCTCAATGATCGGCTCGCTACGAAGGCTAGAGGAACTCTGATATCCCAAATTTTGCGCAAGTCACTCTTACTGAATACTACAGAAGCAAGCAAATCGACTGGCGTCTCGTTGATGAGCACAGACGTCGCAGGCATAGTGACGGCTCTGCCGTTCGTGCACGACGCTTGGGCTGGTCTCGTCGAGCTATCTGTGGGAATGTACCTGATTTCCACAGTTATCAAACAATCTGCCTTCCTGGTTATCCTTCCAGCTGTCAGTAAGTACAAATTTCTTGCTCCTTGGTGACTTGTCTAATCTTTCGCCAAGTTGGGGCGGCCGTGTCTATCGAGATTTCGCGGCGATCTCGGCCAGCATACAAGGCATGGAATATGCAAATTGAACTGCGTGTTGCAGATACTTCAATCTTTTTATCCCATATGGTTGGGCTAAAGATGATTGGAGCGGAGGCAGCAGCAGCAGACCATCTTCAGCGACTTCGAGAGACAGAGCTCGAGTACTTTAAAAAGCCACGACAGCTCTACATTGTGACGGGAGTTGCGGGTACGTCAAACACTTCTGAGCGGCTTCATGATATACTAACTACTTGAAACAGTTGTTCTCGCTTATACCTTCACTCCTGTCTTGGTCTTGGCTGGTGGGCTATACTGGAGCGGTTTCAGCAATGGCTTTAACGCTGCCGAAGTGTTTACGACCTTGGCATTTATTTTCCTTGTTGCCAGCCCTCTTGCAGATATTCTCAAATCATGGACTCGTCTTGGAGAGCTTGCGGCTTGTTTCGGGCGCATCCAAGCGTATCTCCTTCTTGATGAACGCGTTGACTGCCGCAGACACTCTGAGCAGCCTGACGACAAGCCCTCAAAAGCCGATCCATCATCAGTACACGATGTTGAGTTGCACGATGTTGGATCGCAAGTTGGACAGTTCCCGTTGCAACTAGCCAATGCCTCTATTTCCTCCCCCACCGGCAAGATTTTATTTAATGCAGATGAACAATTTAGTCGCTCGAGCACGACGATGGTCATTGGACCTACTGGTGTAGGTAAGTCTGCATTACTGAAATCCCTCCTGGGGGATGGCAATGTTACCAGCGGCTCGGTCTTTGTCGATCCTCAACAGATTGCGTACTGTGATCAGGAGGTGTGGCTACGCAATGTCTCAGTGCGCAGCAACATCATTGGAGAGAGGCCCTTCGACGAAGTCTGGTACAATAAAGTCAGTACAGCATGTATGCTGCAGGATCTAGACTCTTTGCCAGACGGCCACTTGACTCTCGTAGGTAGTCGCGGGTCAAGACTCAGCGGTGGCCAGAAACAGCGGCTTGTAAGTGCTCTCTCACAAATGACAGACATGAAAGTGGTGCTCTGCTAACATCACATAGGCTTTGGCGAGGGCCATGTATGCTGAGGCCCAAATCTACCTCCTTGATGATGTGACGAGCGCTGTGGATAGACCGACTTGTGCCGAGATAGCAACGCGGCTTCTCGGGCCGACTGGGTTACTGAAAGCTCTCGGCGCAACTGTCATCATGACAACACACACAGGTAAGTCTCATCGTTCATATTCTATTGAAGTAGCTAACGTTTCGTAGTTGAACTTCTCAAGTTCGCTGATCAGGTGCTTGTCATCCACCCTGACGCTACTGTCACGATGGAAACCCCTGCATCTGCCATCCAGACGTATGGTGGGGAGGATTTCCTTGAAAGTGACCACGTCCCTCATGAGGACCAGGCTTCAGTTGCCACTCCGGCGTCGGAGTCAAAATCTCTGGCGCCTGCAGATCTGCGGCAAAGGGGAGATGTGAAACTTTACAAGTACTATCTCGGAACTGTCCGATACGGAGTGCTTTTGCCGTGGCTCTTTTTTGCAGTCATGGTTGTTGCCTTGGAAAAGCTACCAGGTATGGTATACCAACTTTTCTGCACTCTAAATTACCCGCTAAATTTGTGCTCTACAGACATCTATGTCCGTATTTGGGTAGACAAGGCTCCCGAAAATAAAAGCTTAATACTGGGATATGCTATCCTTGGAATTGCTGCCATGGCCTCAGTTGTACCATGGTTCTGGTAAGTGGCTAATACCGCTGTTCCGTGAGTTAACGACTAACTGCCAGCAGGATATTCTACACTTACTTGGTACCAGCATCCGCCGGCCGCTTTCATAGAACACTTGTCGATTCAGTCAAAAGGTATGACACGTCTCCTCAGCATAACGGGCTGTAATACTGATAATATTGAAGCGCAACGCTCTCCTATCTTACGCACACAGACTCTGGCACCTTGCTCAACAGGTACAAAGCCCTCGGCAATCTTCCGCGCTGGACAGAACTAACGGTCAATAGATTTAGCCAAGATATGGCCCTGGTAGTTCAGGAGCTACCAAATGCGTTCATATTTACCTTTTACTGTGCGTAATACCTGCGTCGGCTTTGCTTCGAAGTTAATCGACTAATTTTCTCCAGCTGGTTTGGGTGTCATCTCCAACGTTGCTGTCGTTGTGGCGGGTGCAAAATACACTGCGCTTACCTTGCCCTTCATTTTCGCTCTTTTATACCTTATTCAGGCATACTATTTGCGAACATCCAGGCAAATGAGACACCTCGACTTGGAGATGAAGAGTCCGCTATTCAGGGAACTAACCGAGTCTAGTGAAGGCCTTCAGCACATCCACGCTTTCAGGTGGGAAGAACAGTGTTTAGAGAGGGCCTATACAGTCCTCGATAAATCCCAGAAGCCCTTCTACTACATGCTTTCCATCCAAAAATGGCTGAACCTGGTTCTAGACCTTGCAGTTTCTGCCGTGGCAGTAATTCTTGTGTACTTAGGACTCAAACTCTCATCCACGAATCAGGCAGCGCTCGGTCTAGGGCTGTTCATCTTGATGCGAGTCGGAGGTGACATGGCAATTCTCGTGAGAGATTGGGCTAGCCTGGAAACGTCACTTGGCGCTGTATCGCGGATACGTCAATTCGAAGAGGAGACTCCTCAAGAACGAGCTGACAAGGACGACGACGCTGAAAGGTCCGAACTGCCAGAAAATTGGCCACATTTGGGACACATCCAGCTCGATGACGCAAGTGCAGAGTACTCGACGCCGAAAGGAAACGTTCAAGTGCTGCATAACCTGTCACTTGAGATCTCTGGGGGTTCTAAGATTGGCATTATTGGTCGCACTGGCAGCGGAAAGTCATCGTTTCTCCTGACTCTGCTCAACTTTTTGAAGTACAGCGGTACCATTACCATCGATGGCATGGAGATTTCAGCTGTGCCAGGTCCCATACTGCGGTCTCGCATCACCACCATCTCACAGGGCCTCATTCAGCTTCCTTGCTCTGTTCGCGGCAACCTTGTACCGCGTGAGATTGCCATGACCGGCTCAGACGGCCGCACTGAAGACTCCAAACTCTGGGCGGCGCTTGAGAAGGTTGGCTTGAAGGATGAAATTGAGAGGCGTGGCGGCCTCGACACGCTGCTGAAGGACATTGGACTGTCCGCTGGGGAGAAGCAGCTGTTCGCTCTCGCCAGAGCGCTCCTGCAAAATAGCAGGACTAAAAGCAAGGTTGTGTTTGTGGATGAAGCAACAAGCAACATCGACCAAGAGAGCGAGAAGAAGATGCAGAAAGTTATGAGTGAAGCTTTTGCAGACTGCACTGTCCTCACTATTGCACATCGCAAGGAGACGATCCGGTCCATGCCTACCATATTGGAGATGGCTAATGGCAGGATCGTGAACAACGAGAAAGAAAAAGGAGGGGAATAATGTTGTGGAGAGGTGTCTGAATTGTGCCATTGCACCGCTTCATTTGGTGAATTACATTATACTTACTATATATTTCTATATTTACTTTCTAGTTTGACTCATCGTTGTTATTCTCAGCTGCTAGTTCCAGCTCGGCCTTTGTGCCTCGCCACGTAACCATTCCACACAGAATGGGAATCACCGCCGCTAGAACCATACCTGCGCCCAAGAACCCAGCGGTCACGCCGAACCCAATGTGGTATGCGGGCGAGTCGCTCTTTGGCCAGATCCGGCTACCGTAGACGCTGGAAAAGTTGCCAAACGCATTCACCAGGGCCAGCACAATTGCGCGCTTCTCCGGTGGCAGGCTGACTGTGCCGCTGGTCCAGGACAGGATGAGCGGCAGGGCAGACCAGATGCCCGCCGCAACGAAGCAGATCATGACGTAGCGCACTATTGCCGTCTGTACGGCCGCGCAGACAATGCTGCATACGCAACCCAGGGCGAGCATGCCAGTAACGTGCCACCTGCGCTCGACATGGCGGTCCGAGGACCACGCGACGATGTTGAGGCAGGCAGAGGCGACTGCGTAGATGGGCACGGTCATGTACTGGGCTTTTACTGTGCCATAGCCCAGTGTGAGGGTGATTGTGGGGATGAAATAGGAGATGGTGCCGGCACCAACGTCTAGCATGAAGAGGATGAGGAACATGTACGTGCGAGGGTCGAAAATTGCAGCGACAAACGCCTGCCAGTGTGACAAGCGACGCTTGCCTTGGGTGCCATTGGCGATGCCGTCGTGCATGATGCGAATGCTGGCCAGCTTGCGCTCCTCGGGGGAGAGGCGCTTCGACGTGGCTGGGTAGTCGAGGAGGATGAAGAAGGCACAGAGTGCGACGCCGACGGTGGCGACACCTTCGACGATGAAGAGCCACCGCCAACCGGCGATGCCGTGTGCATCGTGCAGGTGGGAGGTGATTGCGCCGGCAAGAATGCCGCCAAAGGCGCCCGAAAGGACGGCAGCCGTGTAGAAGATGGCAAAGCGCTTGCCCAGCTCAGCCTTTGTATACCAGCAGCTGAGCAGGTAGAGCACACCGGGAAAGAAGCCTGACTCGATGCAGCCGAGCACGAAGCGGAAGCCGATCAGGGCCCCGTATGAGTTTGAAACTGCCATTGCGGCGCTGAGTGCCCCCCAGACGAGCATGATGGCTGGCAGGAAGATGGAAGGCTTGCTTCTAGAGAGAATCATGTTTGACGGAACTTCGCAGATCAGGTATCCGAAGAAAAAGGACGACAGAACCCAGGCGTAGCCATCATCACTTAGGTTAAGGTCAGTTTGCATACCCGCAATCTTTGCGTTGCCCTACAATTTGATACATTAGCGTCGGCGTGATGAATAGCTTTTGTTTGCTTTTGGCTGTGACATACAATGTTGGTTCTGTCGACGTAATTGAGAATATACATGATCCAGAGGATCGGCATGAGAAATGCATCAATCTTGCGAACCAGCTTCTTCTCCTCTGCTGAGTGAGGTACATAGTTGCGCAGAGCTTCGATGAGCTCGCGGTCTTCTTCATCTGCGAGCATTTCTTTCTTGGTCTCTGCCATCTCGACAGTGTTGTCTTTGACTGAAGTCATGATGGACAGGTACTCGTAATGACTCAGGACTCGGGTTCGTAACGCGGCGACTGGCTCAACTCTCGCCTGCTGACAGTGGCAAGTCTTTGCATTATATGCCGCTGCCGTTTTTTTTTTTTTTAACGTCTGGCCCGTGTGCAGCCTCTTTTGGACGGTCCGTGAGTGGGCAGTCTGGCCGAGCGCGTGAGATGCAAAGCCTGCAACCGTCGTCCCCTGTACCGCGAGGCGCCCGGTCTAGCCACTGCCGAGAAACAACTTTTATTGGAGCAGTTAGGGGAGTCGCCTTGGCGCTACGGCGCTTAGCCGGGGGTGGGCACTGCGCATCGCCGGGCGGCCCACTCGGATATCCGCTACGCAGCGAGAACTTGCACTCGGGATTCTGTCCGCTGGCCATGTCTTTACCCCATGGGCGGCGCTGCTCCACGGATCCGCAGTGAAGGGTTAGTCAGACAAATCCAGATGAAGAATCACGCTGTATGTACCCGGTTTGGTAAAGAGTCATTTCGTTGTATTCACAAAGCTTCGGCTATTGACGCTTACCCGGGCATTTGCGAATTGAGAGCGCCGAGAAAACTAAGCCCGAAATTATCCTGAGGCAGTCCGGCCTGCGCTCCGAGGTCGCCGCCAAACATCCACACGTTCCAGTCCGGCCACATTTCGCCCTGGGACCATACCTGCTGCTGCTGCTGCTGCATCGACTGATTATTGCTGTCGGCCTTTTGCGCTTCAATTTCGTTGTGTTGCTTGAACTTCTCCAGCATCCCGCCCAGCCCCCGACCCAGATAATGTGCTACGTGTCGGACACAAGACCGCGTGTTCTCCAGCAGAGTGACCGTTCCCTGAATCAGCGTGACCACTTCCTCGTAGCCTATACTCAAGTTTGCCGATCTCCATTGCGACTGGCACTTCATGAGGAATAGACCGGCATATGCCATGGTTGTTAATAGGTACAGCGGTACGCCAATGACCGCCTTGCGCATGTCTCCATCATTCAGAATGAGGTCCAGGGCAGCCGCTGCGCTGGTTATGGCGTGATTTACAAATTGTCGTCTCTCGCGTGACATTGTGTATACCCGCGAGGGTCGGAGGCCGCGTAGGCATATTGAGAACAGTAGTAGTCTTGCAAAGTGGTAGTGCAATGTCACTCCCTTTGCAGGGTACTCCGAGATGTATTGGTTGGGCCCTGTGGGCTTTGTTAGCAGCTACTACAAACAATTCGGTCGCTGGCAACACAAACTTAGCCTATCTTTCCACCGATCACGCCAATACCCCATGTCTGCGTCGAACCGGCGTAATGTTTCAAACTCGTCGCTGCCAATCATACGAGACCTATCAGGGCCAAACGTGTGAAATACCCTACTCAGGATGATAAAGATTCCTACTTGGCTGTGAAGCCGGAAATCCGACTGCGTAGCATCGGCTCTCTGCAGGAATTGTTCATGGCACGTAATGGTGGGGTTCTCGTTGATGACAGGCGGGCGCCCATAGGCAATACTAAAGTGGTGATCGCACACGTAGAGAAAATACCATAACCTTGCCTCTTCGCCGTAGCTGGTACCATCACGGAGAGCCTTGGCACAAAACTGATGCAGATTGAGCTCAGTCGCAATGCGGACTGCCAAACCGGATAATTTCCAGCTTAGGTCCGACAAGTAGAATGCGCCGATACAGAGCCCCCGTACATCATCCAGGGTATGATATCGATCGAACATGGCCTGGCTCACGAGCTCTAAGAATATGGGATAGCACAAATCAAATGCACGTCCATCATCCTGAGTATGAAGCGCTGTTACAGCGAGAATTGACGCCGTCAGCAGTGCCGACGAGGACCGCGCCGAGTCAAGATTGTCGTGTACCAAGGCGATGCCGCCCCAAAGGTAGGCATTTAGCGACCCTTGGAATGTGGTGAACAGGTGTTCGGCCTGTTGTAGGGTGACCCTGCCCTGGGCAATGAAGTCCGGCTCATCATTTCGACTTGCGGAATGAGCGTGCGCCCATGGATCGCTCCGGATGTTGCGAAGCTTCGTCACCTCGTAGAGGCTAGCCATTGGCGCGCTGACAATGGCCTGCTCATCTGTTTCATGCGTCTCGGGCTCTACTGAGTTCTCTCTAGTCATTGCCGTTATGGTCCTCGGCTGCGTAGGAGACACTGGAGCTGGGGGAGCATGCCCAGGCTCCCCTTTGGGCGCTTGATGATGAGCATGTTGATACGAGCCAGAGCGCATCGATGATGTTGGCGTCGTGCCCATCTCTGGTACGTTCAGCATGCGCTGGACTTGGGCAAGGGCCGTCTGCAAGGCTTCCACCTTGGCCTCCATCTCGCTCTTCCACTCATTCTCGCCGTCCAACAGGGTCTGCAGGCTCTTATTCACCACGCATTTGAGTCCGAGGCGCGTACATCGCGCGCACTGCTCCTTGCCAGTGTCCAAGTCGCATTTCACTTTGCGATGCTGACATGCTTGGCCTGATTGGCTCAGATTAGCCCATCTATTTCCACCAGCGACTCTACTTCCGACGCTCACTCACAGGCACGAATCTTTCTGGATATCTTGGGATGATGCCCGCCGCTGCCGCCAGCGGCATCGCCAGGCGGGCTTGTTTCCGATGAATCAAACCGCGCCCGCTTCATTCTTTAGTGGAGGCGTGGGGAGATGCGTATGCAACGTGCAACGTCGTCGTGTTTGCGGGATGAAGGCCGCGAGATTGTTTGGCCCTTGGTGTTGCGAAGGGGAAGTGAGGTCCGCCGCGGGGTTGTTCCCGCGCGGTCGCTTTGGGAGGCAAACGGCTGCCCCACAATGCCGGGGACGGGCCATTCAGTGCCGCCCACTGCCACTTCAGTGGTGGCCGATATATACGGCGTCGTGTGCGTATGAACTCTGACGTTACTAGGAATTTGAACACCAGTTTTAAGGGAAATATTTGTGGCATACGGACTTGTTGTGGAAATGAAAACTATTGTCGGTGTCATCAGCAATGATGGCCACGGCGGCTTGCCTATTGCAGCGCTCTCGGGCGGCTCGAAGTATGAAGTACGCCGGTGCAGCGGCGAGCCTGCGACTCCAGATGCTGAAAGCAGCACTCACCAAGCTGTGAGAGATTTGGCCAGAGACAGCGCGATATTGGTATCAGATGCCTCACTATCCGTTACAGAAGAATTATTCTTGAACAACGAATCCAGTTTACTATCAAGTAAGTATGCCGACCGGCAGCCAAAATCGAGTCAAACTGACAAACTAGGTCTCCCACGGGGTGCTGTCCTCGTCATCTCAAGTGGTGCATCAGATGCGTTTTTTGAGAACTTGTACCTTCGTGTCTCTCATTTCGGCCGCAGTGACCTCGCCGTTGTCGATCTTGCCTACTGCAACGACAATGCCTTTCTCTCTGGCAAAGACGATGCGGTGGCTCGGGCGGGCCCTCTCGTACAGGATTTGGGGTTGCAGTGGCACCATATTCCAGGCACTTTGGGCAATGCCAGCAAAATGATGACCGTTAACCAGCTCTTGGTTGGTCTTCATACGACAACGGCAGCCGAAGCGATGGGGCTGGCAGCCAGGGCCGGCCTTAACACTCGCCAAGTGTATAACATTATCACAACCGCTGCAGGCAGCTCGCGGGCTTTTGAGGGTTGCGTGAAAAGTATGCTTGAAGGATCCTGGACCGGAAACGACACACTGGCTTCTGCTGCTAAAACGCTGGTATGTTGGGCTTTGCTTCGTATAAATTTACAATCTAACGTTCACCAGGGCTCTGTTATGGACGCCTCTCGGCATGCACACTTTCCTTTACCCTTGACGTCTGCGTCGGAGCAGTTGCACATTTCTGCTTGCGCGCAGGGACATGGGCATGAGGACGTTTCGGGCATCGTCCGCAGCTACTTGCCAGGCGCACCTACATTGGTCAAAGACGCAGCAAGTAACGACGATATCGGCGAAGTTCTTACACCAAGCACCAGTCCGATGGAGATTTCCAAGATTGGCATGATTGGCCTAGGGGCAATGGGCCAAGGCATGGCAGCGTCGCTTCTGCGCGCAGGATTCGCAGTCCAGGGCTACGATGTTTATGCCCCGGCAATTGACAAGTTCTTGGCTCACGGTGGCAAGTCCCTGGGTGCTGCGTCGGCGTCGGAGGCTACGCGAGACGCTCAAGTAGTTATTCTTATGGTCCAGAACGCGGCGCAGGCAGATGACATTCTGTTCGGCCCCAGCAAGAGCGCCGACTGCCTTTTGGACGGCGCCATTGTTATTCTGAGCTCGACGGTTCCGCCAGCCTTTGTGCGGGATATAGACAAGAAACTGAAGCAGCTTGGACGAGGCATATCACTTGTGGACGCCCCCGTCAGCGGTGGTGTTGCTCGTGCCGCGAATGGCACCCTTACGGTAAGATTGGCTCACACAACGATCTCGCAGAGTTTCTCACTAACTGCTACTAGATTATCTGCTCCGGCGATGAACCTGTGTTGTCAAAGAGCAGGGGCGTCCTACTCTCGATGACCGGAACTGCCAGCAACCTCTGTCCCGTCGAGGGCGGCATCGGTGCGGCTTCATCAGTGAAACTCGTCAACCAGCTCCTGGCAGGTGTCCATATTGCCGCCGCTGCCGAGGCCATGGCATTCGCCGCTCGTCTGGGCCTGGACACGCGCGCCGTGTTTGAGATTGTCAAGAAGACCGACGGGTGGAGTTGGATGCTGGAGAACCGTACCCCGCAAATGCTGGACGCGGACTGGACCCCGCACTCGGCCCTGGCCATCTTTGTCAAGGATCTGGGCATCGTCCTTAGCGAGGCTAAGCGTCTTGGATATTACGCCCCCATCGCTTCAGCCGCACACAATCTCTATCTGAACGGCGCCTCTCACGGGTGGACAAAGGAGTCTGACGCTGGAGTTGTTCGCCTGTGGGAATTGACTGGCATCTCTGTTGCAGGCAGCGCAGGCCCGAAAGCGCCCAAGGGCATGATGGAGCCAGCCCCCGATTCAGAACCCGCACAGACGCCGTCACAGCCGCTCCCTGCAAAGGCGACTATTGATGCACTCCCGGCCGAGTACAGCAAGGATGTCTTGCAGTCGGTAAAGGCCGTCACGGAAAGCGGCAACGTACCTACGCTGGTTGTCTTGGACGACGATCCGACGGGAACACAAACCTGCCACGACATTGACGTGCTGACGGTGTGGGATGCGGCTACTCTCGAGTATGAATTCAGCCTGAACCCAACCGGTTTCTTCATCCTCACAAATTCGCGCGCTTTGCCATCTGCCGAAGCGCGCCAGCTGATTTTGGAAATTTGCCAAAACGTCAAAGCTGCTGCGTCCAAATCGAATAAGGCCTTTGAAATAGTGCTGCGTGGCGATTCAACCCTTCGCGGCCATCTTCCCGAAGAGCCTGAAGCTGCAGAGGAGGCGCTGGGCTTGTTTGATGGCTGGGTCTTGACGCCCTTCTTCTCTCAAGGCGGTCGCTTCACCATCAACGACGTGCACTACGTCAAAGAAGAAGACACTTTGGTCCCTGCGAGCCAAACGCCTTTTGCGCAGGACGCGACCTTTGGCTACAAAAATTCCAACCTTCGCCAGTATGTGCTGGAAAAGTGCGGTTCGCGCTTTGATGAGTCGTCGTTTTTATCGGTGACCCTGGAGGATATCCGCCTCGGAGGTCCGTCCGCCGTTGCTAGCAAGCTGCTATCGGTGCCTTCGAACCCGAACCTTGTCATCATTGTAAATGCAGTTGCTGACTCGGATATGCACGTCTTTGTCTCTGGGCTGATGGAGGCGGAAAAGAGCGGTAGACGCTACCTTTATCGGACGGGTGCCGCATTTGTATCATCCCGCCTTGGCATCAAGGGCATTCCGCCCCTCACGCTGGAAGATCTCGGTGTCGACAAGACTGCCACCGGCCAAACTGGCGGCCTGGTGCTGGCGGGGTCATATGTACCAAAGACAACTGCGCAGCTGAAGGTACTTCGTGAGAGGCGCGGCGACAAGCTTCACGTCATTGAGCTCCAAGTCGATCGGCTTGTGGCAGCCGAAAGCGAGGTCATTGTCAACAAAGCGATTGAAGAGGTGTCGCAGCAAATCTCTTCCGGTAAAGACGTCCTTGTCATGACATCACGAACCCTTCTCAAGGGAGACGATGCCCTGAGTTCGCTCAACATTGGTTCCAAGGTTGCCAAGGCACTTGTGCAGTTAATGCTAGGAATTCAGGTCCGCCCTAGATACATCATTGCCAAGGGAGGCATCACGTCCTCGGATGCGGCGACAAAGGGATTGAAGATGCGCCGTGCAAGGATTTTGGGTCAAGCTGCGCCAGGTGTGCCTCTCTGGAGGTGTAACGAGGAAGCTAGCCGTCATCGTGGCGTTCCATATGTGGTCTTCCCTGGCAACGTTGGCGGAGAGGGAACCCTCGCAGATGTTGTGGAGGCTTGGTCGATTTAGGGTTTTTAATGATTGTACAACTTAGAATGATGTTTAGATGACATATAGATTATAAAATGCATTTTTAAACTGCGTAACTCTATCTGTGGGTGTCACTCCAAATGTCTGTTCTTAGTGAGGCTGCGCATGAATAGTGGTCAAACATTGGCCAGCAGAGTTTGTAAGAGCGGTTCATCCTTCCATTTTTCAAGAGCCTCAGCCTTCCAAGCCAGCCACTCCTCTTCCTCATTTCCCGAGCTTTTCACTTTGTCATTGTCGCAGCTTTTCTCAACCGCTCGTTTCATGCCCATGAAAAGCCGAGCAAAAGTCTTTTTGTCTTCAGCCGCGCCGCTTGGGCCAAGTGCAAAGAGGAGCCTCTGCACTCGTTGTCCGTTGAGGACATAGCCCGCCAAATCATCGCGGCCCTTTTCACGAAATACACTGGCTAGGAGTAGCTCTTCATGTGCCAGCTCGTTTGATCCATCATAAAAGTCGGCAACTGGCCACATCATGCACGGCGACGAAAATGCCTCCTCTTTGGAGGTTGTGATGCACCACTCCCAGTCAATGATGCCCACTATGTCGAAATCGTCATTGACGAAGCTGTGATCGCCTTCGTCATCAGGGTGCTTAAGGAAGAATTCCTCCCCATTCTCTGGTGTCCGTGCTGTTTCGGTAGCTAAGTCCTTGCTGGAGTCCAAAACATTGAGCCGGAACCTGTGCGCCAAGAAGACATCAACCGCATTCGCCACCGTCCCTATTTCGCCAACAGCGATCAGGTCCAGGTATGCATTTACGAGCGATCTTAATGCGGCACTGGAGGAACAGAAAGGACCGAGAGGTCGGCTGTCTTCTCCGTATCTAAAAGTATGATGCTGAGCAAGCCAATTTACCTGCGGCGTCGAGCGATGCGGGTTCAGCTCTTTGCTGTCCGTCTCGTTTTTTGGTAATTCCACGAGTGACCCTAGCGACTGAAAGGGATATCTTTCGACCTCGATCAAAATATCTGCCAGCTGCCGCACAACCTTCTCTCGGTGTGAGGCGGTTGCCTGTTGCCAGTCCAGAGGTGAGCCAGGCATCTTCTCCATCAGAATATACCCGATCCCCACCGTGTTGGACGGATCGGACTCGGCAGCCCAGTCAAATATCGCGGGATGGTATATTTGTGAAGTCTTGAAGAAATCGCATAGTTGCAGCTTCGCTCTGAATCACGTAGTCGCGTACTTCACACGGCGGTGAATTGACGTTTGACAGCTTGGCACGCAATATCCAGACCAAACCGTCTTCGAAAATTACCTCGGCATGGCAGTTTTGCCCACCCATCATGGACGAGAGGACTTTAGGCGAAAGGTCAACCCTGCATGGCACATTGGTAGCACCACCACGCACTTGCGTTGCGCGTCTACATAGCTGCTCGCCGTCGATTTTGTGACTGAGCTCCTCTAGGCGCCGCGATTCCAATGTTGCGTATTTTGTACTGTATTCTTGCCAGTTTTCCTGTTCTAGGCGTCAGATCAAGGTACAGTTTACAAATGTGCGGGCCACGACAGTGGCAGAATCTGACCTCGGGTTTGGGGCACGTATGCCACTGGTCCTGCAAGTGAGTTCGGCACAGACGCCTGTTGCATAGTAGGCAATTTCCCTCTCTCTGGACGGCCGGGTTGTTGCATTCTAGCCAGTCACATAGCCACAGGGCCGGCATCGTATTTCTTGACGAGGTTAGTGCTGCTTGCGGAGGTGTTTTGCCTTTTCGTCCGATATCAAAACAGATGGTGTCACTTACCAGGTCAGAAATTTTTTTGGTGTGACGGGTAATTTTTTGCCTTGGATATGACGAACAAGGGTCGACTGCCTCGGTCGTTTGGGCTTGCGATTGTGTAACCAAGAAGAGCCACAACAGCTGTGTTGAGTGTTTGATATGCTTTTAGGGTGGCGTCCAACTCTTATCCAAGGCGTGAGACTAACATTCCATAAGGCACATTTTATTAATCTCCGGGTATTTATAGCAGGTTCAGTGAAGAAATGCAAGATTCACAACGCTGTGCTGTGTGAAGTACAGTTTGCCCGTTGACTTACACGTCCCACCCGTGTCAGGTACCGCACTTGGTCGCACTGACCATGCAACGAATCTGGGCCCACAATTCCGCCACCAATGTCGGGGAAGCTTCACGCGCCACACGTCAACTCCTGCGCAAAACAGACCAAACACGCTCAGCAGCCAACAAGAACAAATGGAAGCCCCCAGCTCGGGCCCAACACTGCCGCAGCGCCTATCGGACTCGTGAATACCGGCATCGCGTCGCGACTGGCGCAAAAGTCTCCCGCCATGGCCGGCGACGGCGAGCTGCCCGCGCCCAAGGTCGAAGTCGTCTCGCCCAGGGACACCTCGTCGATTGCGCAGGCCGCAGACGGGCCCGTTGCCTCTCTGCGCAGCTCCCTGGAGGCGCGTGCGGACCCAGACGCCCAAAACACCGTGACCGACTTTATCGACTTTACGGAATACCTGCCGGCCGATATCGTGCGCTCCTTGACGCTCATCGGCAAGCTCGACGAAACCTACAATGATGCCTCGCTCAAGGTCAATGATCTGACGACGACATGGGGCCGGCTGCCGTCCCTCGCGGCGCGCGACCGCCCGTCGCCGATGAAGCTTCGCGCTGAAATCTCAGAGCAGCTCAGCCAGGCGGTCAATTCACGAAATTACGCGCATGCGGAAGCCGTGCGCATGTCGCAAAACATTAACCGACACTACCAAAAAGCCAAGCTGCTGCTGTCCAAGCTGCAGACAATGATGGACAACTATCCCACCGAAGACCAAAAGGGCTCGGTCGAACCGAAATCACCACAAATGGTTCGCGCCAAGCTGACTGTCCGACCGACGGAAGGAGGGCCAAAGAAACAGCGCAGAGTTCCTCGGATTACGGTTCCGGGCGAAGTCCTTGCGCCGTACGACATTGAATACGAGACCTTTTCCGACGATAGTGACATCAGCTCTGATGATGATTCCGACACGCCCGCGAGCCGACGAACGCCGGGCCCTCCGCGCATCAAGCTCTTAACCACGAATCGCGGACCCAAGACCATTGGCCGACCCGCCCGATCCTTGTCATATCCCTCGGCGGCGATGAGCGCAGCAGCAGCCGCTAATGCCGCTGCATTGCTCAACCCACCGCCGCCAAATGCCCCCGTTGGCAGTAAAGACGCGCCATGGCTACAACTTACCCAGTACGAGCTTGCAGTGCTTAGAAAGCGAATGAAGAAGAATGCAACCTGGGCGCCGAGCGAGACCATGATTGCTAGAGAATTGAAGAATCTCGGTCGTGGTCCTGAAGCTTACCGCGAGGCAAAGAAGAAGGCTGAAGAAGAGGGTCGCGAGTTTGATCCCCAAGTGCCGACGCTGGTGACGGACGATGAATCTGGTACGCAGCAGCTGCCGGCAGGTGCCATCAGCGCAGACTGTCTCGCGGCAGATGACATTCCGACGAGCAATCGCGGGATGAAGCTTAATGAGGCTAAGAAGCTAAAGAGAGAGGCGCTGGCCAAGATGGCTGCGGAAGAAGCCGAGGAGTCTGCTAGGAAAATGGCCGCGGCAGCGAAACTATTCTTGGGTAGCAAGGAGGAGCAGGCCGCCAAGGCACGCGCCAATGCGAGATCACGATCGAAGCGAAAGCGAGACGGCGACGCCGAGGACGGACCTGAAACGCCAGATCTTGGTGAGACGCCGCGCACTTCGAAGCGCACCAAGACAGAGACGCCAGTACCGCCTCCACGGCACCCGAGCTTCCATCAGGAGAACTCTGGAAACTCGGGTAACCTCACGCCTTCAGGTGGTGTGGCGCCTTCGCAGATGCAGACTCCCGTGCCGATTCCGATGCCATTTACCGGATCTGCCACGTCTCCGACCCCCAACTCTGGCTCGGTCACTACCACATCTGTGCCTGTCAAACCGCCTGCGGTTACTCCCGTTCCCCTGCCGAGACCAGAAAGAACAGTGACCCCCGTGTACCCGCCTATCCGCGATATGCCATCGCGCGAGGCAAAGCGCGAAACTAGGGCAGAGGCCGAGAAGCGGTCTCAAACACCAGTGGGGACCGGCTTGACGGCCGCGCCAGACGTCGGCCGAAGAAGGTCCATCTCGCGCGGCCTAACACCGGGCGCCGAAGCCAGTCGCCGGCCAGGATCCAGAGGCAAGACTATGAGTCAAGAGCCGCCTTCCCTGGCATCCGACCGGCCGCGGCGAGCTAGCACGGCACGAAACACGCCAAACCCAGAAGCGAAACCAGCAGCACGACGCGCGAGACGCCCTGCGCCGGGCATAGTGAGCACCACGAGCAGCGGCGGTAACAGCGCTGTCGGCAAGCGGAAAGCTGCACCAAGGAAGAAGGCCCGCGCCACGAAAAAGGACAAGGGACAGGAAGTGGAGTTTGAGATGGAAGAGGTTGACGACGAAGGCAACCCGATTGATCCAAATGAGGCGAGATATTGCCTCTGCAACAGAGTGAGCTTTGGCACCATGATTTGCTGCGAGAATGCAGATGTAAGTTTGTCCTTGGTCGTGGGAATGAATCGCTGCTAACAACCTGGGCAGAATTGCAAACATGAATGGTTCCATCTCGAGTGCGTTGGGTTGAAGGAAATCCCGGCTCGCACCACGAAGTGGTACTGCCCTGACTGTCGCAGGCTCTTGAACATTGGTGAAAAGGGCGAAGTCAGTGCGCGCGGTGTACGAAAGTGAGGGTGTGACTTGGCACTATTATTAAATTCCGTGCTAGCATGTAGGAAGTGGTTCCTCTAGCCGGATGGTGTAAGCTACCAAGGAAAGATGGGTATTTAGCTACGGGGCGTTTTTTGTTTTCTTGACTGAATGTAGGAGTATTTGGAGCAACGGCTAGGTTTTGTGAACGTTTTGAGGGTTTATAGCCAAGTGCAGTATAGTATTACATTTTTCAGAGACTTGCTTGTTAGTACTTTGCTTGTGACGTTTGCTGGTGACACTGACATGATGGGAGGTTGCATCGGATCGCCACCCCAGCGTCGGGTGGGGGCCGGAGGTGCGTTAGCCGATGGCGCCACCTCTGCTCCAGGCCGCGACAACACTGGACACTTATCTCTACAATATCACATCGTCAAACTATAATCGACTTCCCCTTGTGTATCCAGCAAAGCGGCACGCACCTATACCACATCAACTATACCCAGCAACGCACGCCATGTCAACGTCTACAAGCATAAGCGGCGGCTACTTCCCCGTGTACCCGCAGCACGGCGACCTACCGGACCCGGAGATCCGGTCCTTCATCACCAACTTTTACCGCATCTCGGACAAGCCAGACTCGAATGAGCTGTGGGTCAGCTACTTTCTCAAAGATGCGACGGTGACGATGGGCAACGACACCGGCACGGGAGAGCAAGGTGAGTGACTGCCGTAGTAGCCGCAAGCTTCTGAATCGCAGATATGGGAGCTCCTTTTGGAAGCGACGAAACGCTGACAGGCACATGAGCGCAGAGATTCGCGAGCTGCGCGGGAGAATGTGGAACGTCGTCGCGGAGAGGAAGCATGTGGTGAACAAGGTGTTTCCCGGCTCGTTTCAGGATGCGGACGCTGGCGGCGCGAGAGAGTGCGAGTGCATGCTTTTTGGGGATGTGCATCTAGTGACCAAGGAGGGACAGGCCATGACGGTTCCGTGGGCTGGGTATGCGGTTTTGCGGCAGGTTGAGGAGGGTGGGAAGCCGGAGTGGAAGTTTGCGAGGTATCGGGTTTACTTGCAGAGGTAGATGGGCTTTGTCGAAACGAATGAAGGTGAAAGTACGGAGTAGCCACCACAGGCGTGCGCATCCACTAGAGTCAAATTCTATGTACTGCATGAATGACTATTTCCCTACTACAATAACATTTGTACAACTTGTACTACAGTAATTAATTCCATCTTGCGTCTTGGTGCCCATGTGAGCAATTGGTCTATCCTACTACCCTATACGCTCCAACGCCACGGCAAGCAGAGAAGACCAGACGTTATGACTATATAGATAAGTGAAAACCACTCTTACAGCACCTATATTCCTTTCAGACTTGTTTAATTCATTCGAAAATATATCATGCCTCCGCGTGCGATACACCACCCCAGCAGCCCACCCACGCAAAGGCATGCGGGTCGCGCTAAAAATCCGCTAACTTGATAGAAGGTAATAGCGAGAAAATTCCCCGCCGGTGTGCTGGCGCAATGGGAGCGCGTAGTCCTCCTAAGACTAAGGTTCAGGGTTCGAGTCCCTGGTACATCGAGTCTTTTGAGACTTAAGACTTTTGTCTTTTTTTTTTGGGCTAAGCTGGGTCTCTTCTTCGTTGTCCTTTTTGGTTTGTAGCTTTTTATTTTATTTTGTTTTAATTTTTTTTAGCTATGGAAAGTAATGACATGGATTCAAACGCATCTTCTTTACCCGCTGATTGTTTGTTTCCGTTCGTACCGTCGTGGTTACTAGCTCACAAGCTCAGATGGGTGCCAAAACGCATGCGAACAGGGCGTAGATATAAGAATAAGCAAGTAACTTGTGCGGTGATGTGTGACGTGCGTTATACCTACGACATGTGTTGCTTACTATTGAGAATTATTGAGAGCACTGTGAGCATCCGCTTTTTTAGGCTGTCCGTTAGAGGCACGTTCCTACACCCAGCCATTTTTCGAGTATTAATATAGACGGAGCTGGACTTACTTAAACCAGATATTTTTAATAGTGAAAGGAACCCATGTGCAGATTCTTAATTGTAGACCAATCTGTGACACCTCGTTTGTAGAAGAAACAGCTCATTCACTACAGCTCCACTTACACGGCAAAGGGCTGCAGTGATTGCTTGTTCCCGCAACATAACAATCAAGGCCGGAGTAGGTGTTTGACTGCAGTTACTCATTTGAATGAAACGGCATATACTGCTGGCTCTCCAGAGAAGCGTGTTCACTGTATTCTTGGCAGGTTTTAAAATGTGATGACGCCACATTGCCTCTCTTGTTGCGCATTCATGTTCCCTTTTTTTTTGTGTCCATGACAGAACTAGGAAAGCTAGTCCATTAATCTGTCCGTTTCATCGCATACGTACGGGAAATGACACCACCTAAAAGTTATCGCCTTTTTGGGGACCTCTATCTTGATGACCCAAGCTCGAACTTATTTCTTGTGCACAGGCTTGGGCGCATCGAGCCATACATCAGGGCCCTGGAGCGGCAACCGAAGAAAACCAAAACATGGAATTGCCAAAGGGCTTTTGGTAGCGCAGCTCGGGAAGAAGTCGACTGTTGGAATGCACACGGCCTGTCGAGAGACATTAGGTTTCTAATCCCACCCGATGGGCCATTGGACGCACCTCTCTCATGTCACTTGCACAACCCAAACTTCAACGTTGTCAACCCTTATTCCCACCGCGGTGCTGACGAATCGAGCATGTCTGTGCATCAAATCATGTCTGCAGGATTTACCCCAGACAAGGTCCTCATTTATGACCATACGTTTCGTCGTGACCCAGTGGATAGCTTAACAGCTTATCCACCGGATGTGCTCAGCATACATGAGCGCTTCGTCACCGAATTAAGAAACAACATGGCAGCAGTTGTTGACATTGTATGGGGCGCTCCTGTACGTGAACGAATGAAGAAGACATTAAAACTCGAAGAGCTACAGCTGTGGGGGGAATACCGTGGTGTTTCTATTTTTCTAGAATGGGAGATGAGCAGCAGTAAGCTTCGGCGATTTGTGATTTTCGTATCGCACCCTGAAGCTATGATTTACGGTGATTCGGCGACATTAGGAAAAAGACAAGACCTGCATCTCAAAGTCGCAGCGAGGTTGGCAAGAGTCGATATATGCGAAAACTTCTACGAATGCCTTTATCGACCACAAGATCATAAATTCCTATCCGGCACAAGCCTCGCCCGTCGATCTACATTGAACAGGGAGGCAATCTCGCAGCTGGAAAGCCTGGCATCTAGATATATATCTACTGCGAGGCCGGACCGTCAAACGCGCAATCGCACTCCGCTTCTAGAGCGTGAGAAGCTACGTCAGTACCCAGGATTGGATAGCTATTTCAACAGAACCGACAAAGCGAACTTAGTGAAACTAGATGAAGAGATCAATGCAGCTGGAGCCGACAACCAAGAACAGGCGGTGAGTGCTGGCTTGGCCCCAGGATGCTGCCTCAGCTAATGACAAATAGGCTGGTTTAATTCCAACATTTTATATAAACCCCGAGGTTGACGCCGAATTTGATGGGCCACAATGGTTAAAGATTCTAGCGTCATCGATCGCTCGTAGTAGCCCTGAGAACAACACTGCCAGTGACGCGATGCGGCTATGCCATGCTCTGGTGGATGGCGAGTTTGGTCGTGGCGAAGCGTCCCAATGGGAAGACATTCCGCGTGAGCTACGATACTGGCTTCAGAGACAGGATGGACTGAAGCTCAGTGGAAGATCGATTACATCGGTGTCCGACCTGTTGGAAGCCCACGGCTTGATTCGGAGGCAGACGAAGATCTCCGAGGACAACATGGAAGACGGCATCATCAAAATTTTCATCGAGATTGTGTCGCGCTACTATCATTTGGTTGCTTCCGCAGCTCGTGAGAGCAGAATAGAGCACCTAACGGTACCTGGAACACACCCTGTTGCGTTGAAATGCTCTCGCTGCAATTCACGTTTACTTGACGACCCATTCCCACGATTCAAAAAGGCTGACCCAGAGCGATACGTTGCGCGAACCCTAAAAAAAGGTTGCGGATCTCAGAGCTGCCAGTCAATCAAGAAAGCAAGCTTCGCCATCCCTTGGGATGCTCAAGCACCTTGGGCAGCGCCAAAGGCAAAAGTCTTGGATCGTGCGCCCATGAAAGCGGATTGGACAGATGTGTTTCTTCGACAAGACCAAAGTAAATCCAACTTGCCACATCTTGTGCAAATAATCTGCCGAGAATGCAAAAATCATTCTAGCATTTTTCAGGATAGGGAGCCGCGATGGACGATTGAGAAGATTCCACGGTATGTCACCCGCAAGCCCCGATGTAAAGTGTGCTGCAGGAACGACGTTACTTGGAGGCCAGTGGACACAAGTATACCTTGGTTAGACCCTGCAAATATGAGCAAGATGTGGAAGAAGAAGAAAAGGCAGAGCTGGGATGTAGACGATATCAGGAGGAGCCCAAGCAAATATTTCCCCAAGACGCAAGCCGAAAGAACGACGGCTCAGCGGAAGCGTACAAAGCGTGTAATTAGGTATCAGAGTTAGGGCGCCACAGTACATGTGGATTGTAGAGTAACGATGAAGATAGATTAGCGCCTCCATGCCTACGCAAATATGATGGGTGCTGCCTTAGCCACAGTACAGTTGCTATTAGAGTGAATGGCGTCTTCGTACGATCCTGGGTAAGCCCGCTATTTTTGGGCGTAGTGTGGAGCAGCGCCCGGAGCCGGTAGCGCCAGCACCGCTCTCGTCATGACGTCGCCCGCCCGCTGGGCTGTGTGTAAGCGGTCAGGCGGCGCCCATGTGGCACAGAAACACGGAACAGAAGAACTGACTTGCATGCGCCCGCCCCCCCCAGATGGTGTTTGTCTGTCCGGGGGCCGCCTTGTGAGGATGGCACACCGACGGGTACTGTGATGCGTTTTGCTCACCATCTTCTGCGCACCGGGACGATGCCTTGCGACCCTCCCCGGGGCGTCGAGTACCTGCATGACCCGCGGCGAAACGCGTGCGTGCCTGACGCGAGCGAGACGGACGACCCGATGAACATGAACGGGACGTGACGCAAGGCAGGCGATGAGGGAGTTTTCAACATCAGCATACCATGTACTGCTGCGGTGGCCCTGCAGCGAGGTAGGTGTTTTCAGCCACTGACAGTTCCTGTCACGTCCACGCGCCGGGCTGTCCGCTTTGGGCGAGCGAGGTAGAGGTAGAGTCAGTCCGTGGCCGCCTGTCGATTACCCTTTTCAGCAAGTCGTTGCAGTCGGTGGATGATGGGTGCCGGCTAGATGTACAATCCCGAGAGGACTCGTAGAACCACGCGGCAGGCTCGGTAGGTACCTCATGTGCCAGTGACGTTGCCGGCACGGGAAGCGCTGGGGGGAATCGAGTTTCATAGTTTGCCTTGCCACTGTGCCGAGCGTCTGGAAAACGTGGAGGAGTAGCATGTACCTCGATCAGCCATGACGAGGCTCATCGGTACCCTAAACTTTGTTTATGCTGTGGCCGATGGCTTTGGCTCCTTTGTTGTATTACAGGATGGGGCAAGGAATGTCGCCCGTGCAGATATGCGAATGTCCTCGGTACATACCTTACCTTCTTAGGGAGTACCTACTCGAACCGTAGCCCAGCGTCGCAGCCCAGTGCAATGTCCAGCCTGGCGCTAACAAGGTAGACATGACCTTGGCGTTACGCGTGCACTGTACTCGGTGGCTACAGCTGGTACTTGCACCCCCTCAGGTCTCCCCTCCACCCCGCCCGTCATCCCTAAACCCCCCCTACCAGGTGATCGCGCCTAGAGCCTGGAAGCCCCATAATAGCGGTCATAACAGTCGAGACAACCAACCCAGGCCACGCCCGTTTGGATGCCGGCATCGCCCTCGCCCTCGCCCGCGTCACCATTTGTTCCCCATTCCCTCTTCCCCATCATACAACCCCCGTTTCCTCTCGCATTATACCCGCAACTGGCCTCTGAATACTCTCTTTTGATCCTTGAATACCTTGCTGTACCGCCTCTTGTTCCCTTTGTCTCCCGCTATAGAACCTCCTCTCTCGTTACTCTACCTACACAGCCCGCTCTTTCGCAACCGACGGCGCGCCGTTGTCCCACCGCCCACTGCCCGCCGGCCCCCCCGCTTCCCCCGTCCCTCCACGAGGACCTACTCCAACTGCCTGGCCTCTGGACCCCTCCCGAGGTCGTCTTTTGCCCGGAGAGTCATACCGCCCACCTCCCCAGCTCGACCGAAAGCTGCCTGGGCGCCGAGCATACGTTATTAGACGCGCTTCGCTGCGCATTTTTTCTTTCTTATTTTTGGGAAAACGGAAGACGCTTGAAGCTCAAAATCTGCATCCGAATCCCAACTCACCTACTCCAAAAGGGACGGTAGCGACCCTACTGCTCCCCTGCTGCCTCCCACCGCTGCTTGAATGCCCAGTACGTCCGGCGTCTTTGCGCGCAGAGCGTCGTTCCCTTGTATCCAAACGCCGTGGTAACCATGGTCTCAGGCTCAAAGAAAGACAAGAAGAATGCCAAAGCCACAGGCGGCATCGCGGCCGCGGTGACCAAGCAGACTGCTGGCCAGCTCTCGTGAGTTGTTCCCCTCCTCTTCCCCCGCGATACCTTCCCTCCCACCTCCCACCTCCTACCTCCCACTTCCACCTGTGCCTCCCGCCCCGTGACCTCGACACCATCCACCTGCATCGTCCATCTTGTGTTGCTTGGCTGACCATTTTGCTAATGACGGCTAGGACGAGTCAACCCAGCAGCACGGCGTCCAACAAAAGCGCTACAGCCTCGGACGCGTCGTCGCCTCCCATCAATACTCCAGAGATCAAGCCCTCCGGCCCGGAAAATGGCAACCTCACCGTATCGCCGATGCTCGACGCCATCTCGGCCAGCACGAATCCCAGCGTCTTGAATGAATGGGCGAGAGGCGGCATGGCTGGCTCCCCGGGAAACCTCATCAGCCTCATGGGCGAGTCGCCTCCCACCCAGCCGTCGTCCTACGAGGACCCCAGCCGTTTGCACCACGGCTGGGCCCATCGCAACTTCATGACTCCTTCCCCTGCCTCTCCTTCCCCGCCGAACCGACGTCCTCTCAGCTTCCACATGGATGGCCAGCTTCCCGCCGGCGAAACGCCTCCCCGCACGACCACCGCAGCCTATCGCCGCAGCTCGCTCTCCTCGCCTTTTGCCCAGAATCGCTTGGCCGCTCACCCTCCCCTGCCGCATCAACCGCAGGCGCACTTCTACGGCGCCCCGGACCTCGACATGCATGCCGCTTCCCAGCCTGGCTTGAAAGCCGGCGACCATGGCCTGTATTTTGGCTTTGACTCCTTACCTCGACCTGGCAACGTGTCCGCTGGCTCAGACAATGTGGTTGTCGCGGGTTATAATGGAGGTTTGGATGTCTATACCATATCGAAAAGGGGCCTAGAGCCTACTGCGAGCTTAAAGGGCCTGCGTGGCACAGTACACAACGCCAAGATCCTTCCGTGGACAACCGTCAGCGAATCGTCAGACGTCTTCCCGTTAATTGCCGTTGTGGTCCACGGACCCGTGGCTCCGACCACACAGAGCGATGGAGGCGATGAGACACGGGATGGCGCGGCCAGCCCTCGATCAACTGTGACGCAGCAGGATGGGCTGGGGCGAACGGGACCGGCAGTGGATGCGTATCAGACCACTGTTGAAGTCTACTCTCTCAAGTCCAATAAGCTGGTTGATGTTCTTCTCGAAGCACCAAAGATTCCGATAAACCCCGGAGTCTCCATCACGAGCTCCGTATTTCAGCCACCGCCGCCAACAGGTTCCCTGAGTGTCAAAGCAGACGCAGGAAATCTTCTCGTTTGCTGCGGCACAACTGGAGAGATTTGGGTCTATTCACAGCTTGGCGAAGCCCAAAGCGGCCATGCCTTTGCTTGTACCGGTAAACTCTGGACTTGCCTCCAGCATAGCTACCGCAGTGAAGTCCCGGAGGAACAGGAAAAGACTGGCGCGACGTCATCGCCCGCTCGATTTAACCCTCAAACCCCCATAGTCGCTATGAATGGCCGGTGGATTGCCTACTGTCCGGCCGCACCTTCTTCTCAAATGCCGCTACGAGCGCATTTGCCCGTACCCGTCCTTGGACGTGCGCCAGGAGTTGCGTCCATGACACCGCCTCACCTACCCCAGGCGACTGCGGCAGTCGATTTGCCCATTTCAGACAGCATGGTCAACAAAATCATGCGCGAGACAACCCAGGAGCTCATCCAAGGCGCAAAGTGGGTAGGACAACAGGGCCTGCAAGCCTGGAACTCATACTGGAACAAGTCTGCGAGCCCGCAATCGCAACAACAACAAGCAAGATCACCGCCTCAACCACAGTGGGCTGCCCCCCAATCTCCTCGCCCAGAGTCAACCCAGTTCCCCCCGACGCACGGCACCGGTGGTAGCTCTGCCGCCAAAGACCCGGGCCTTGTCGCCATACTTGACGTCAATACACTTCCACACTCACAATCGACACATCACCTCGCTACATTCGTAGCCCCCGGCGGCTGTAGCTTTCTTTCATTCTCACCTTCGTCACTCAATCTCTTTACTGCAAGTACAAAGGGCGATGTTCAGACTGTATGGGATCTTCTACGGGTACAGCACACCCATTCATCACCACTCCAGGCGTCGGTATCACCAAGCACGAATGTTGGCACTCAGGTACGACAGATCGCCCAGTTCTCGCGCATGACAGTCGCACGCATTGTCGATGTCTCCTGGACTGGCCCACATGAAGAGCGAATCGCCATGGTCACTGAGCGCGGAACGGTCCATCTGCTAGACATGCCGTTTAGCGCATTCATGTGGCCGCCTCCTCGTCGGCGCAAGATTGCTCCTCAAGGTGCCGCCGAGACATCTGAAGCATCAAGCTCTGCTGTCTCAATAGCATCCGGAGCTATTGGCGCTGCGTATCACGTTGCAAAGCCATTCGTATCACGCTCGCGCCGCGGAAGCAGCAACAACAACGCCAACTCTGCGACAACGACGAGTACTTTCAAAGACACGGCAGCACAAGGCGGAAGGGTTATTGCTGCAAGCATTAGCAGCTCTTTGGGCAAAACCGGAACAGCCATTAACCAGCTGCGCCATAATGGAGAGAACCGTGTTGCTCTGCCATCCATCCTGAATCTACCGACGTCACAATGCGTTTCGTGGCTACCAGCCAAAAAGTCTCATCAGCTCTTCGCGCTGGGTGGTGGACTTGTTCGCCGATATCCAAACAAAATGCGCCGCTCATCGCTGCAGCCCGGGAAGCGAGCCCCGCGCCAAAGTCGCTACAAGGACATGGCTGTCCCTCTCCTACCGGACGATAGAATTGCCCCAGTCATTCGAAGGGCAATTGAAGGCGGCCCTGCCGAGGAGCATTTTGACTTTTCAGATGCCGAGTTGGATGCTGGCAATACATTGACGCTGCAGGGCAACTCAGGCGCCAAACGAGCCGAGGAAACTGCTGGGTCGGCTATCCCGCAGGCAGAAATAGAGACAAGTGCACCATATCAGCCTTTCCACACAGATCGCCGTGTGGCAATATGTGAGTATACAAAGGAATCTCAGCTTGAGCAGGCATCTGTCCTTCTCGCCGATACGAACTTGGACGACAAGCCCTCGTCGAAAAAGAAAAGGAACCGACAGGCGCAATCGACATCGGGCAGTGACGGAGATACTGGAGCTTGGGCCTTTGGCCAAGACATCCCAAACATTACACTGGATATGGGCGGGCCAGCTATTGGCGACGATGTTCTGGCTGGGCCGGAGGATCATCGGGCTCTGCCTCAGTCTGCCATGGAAAGGCTGATGCAGGTTGGTGACGAGGAGCAAATCGTTGTAACGACAAGGCGCCGCCGAGGAGCTCGCCATGGCGACGCTGACGAAGACGGCTTCTTTGAAGATGACTGCGAGGTGCTTGATTTTGCAGACCAGAGGGTATAATTGATGGCTTTATCTGCCTTGTGCGCAGGATCGTTGGCGTTTTGACAATGTTATGAGCCTTGAATGTGCCGCATGCTTTTGTGCTTTTGGTCTTGCAGCCCGTCGTCTAGCAATGTTGAACAACTTGCGTTAGTACATCGTAACCTGACAGAATGGCCCGCGTGAAGTTTTACTATTTTGAATTGTTTTCTATCTGCGAATCTAGTCGCGCCTCCAAGATGGTAGTGTACAAAGGTACCTCGTCCTTATTATTGAATAGATTATATACCCCTTGTTCATACCAATGCGAATGCTGCTTCAAACACATCCAATCATTGCGTCCCCTCTCAATATTACGTGCATGCCAGCGAGTCTTTTACCCAACGTAGCAGTTGCAAGGGCACCGTCGCCATATCTCGTTTCGTCTTCGTTTACGCCTTCTTCTTGGCCGCGGCAGCCTTGGCCTTGGCGGCCTTCTTTCTGTTGCTTCGGATCATGACCATGCCCAAGAAGGAGCCCACAACGGCAGAGCCGAGCAGGACGAGGATGACGGGGATTCGGATGGCCCAGACGCGGGGGAGGAAGAAGTTTTGGAGGGGGTGGTCTTCGTCAACAAAGGGCTGTGTATCAAGGACAGTGAATTAGCAACAAGCTGTCGTTCAGATGATGCGCCCTGGCGCAAAAGCCACCGAAGTGGAATGCAGGGCGGCCAGCAAAAAGGAGAAATGACGAACCATGAGAAGTGCCCAGATGGTATAGTACAGGAAGACGACGGAAGCGGCCGCAAGCATGGCGAGGCCGACGAGCTGGTCGAGCTAGAAGGTGGGAAAGCTTTTGGTTAGACTGCCATTTTCTGAGCATGCATGCAGAGGGGACTTCAGGGTAATACCATTTTTGTTGCTTCTTTGATGGGGGGATGCTGAGGCAGACTACGGTCAGTGACGAAGGAAGGCGACCCTTGGGCGTTTTCAAAGGAGTGTGGTTGGGTCGAGTTGGAGAGGAGTGCTTGTTTCGTCGCTGGACGTGAGAGCTGGCATCTGGGACCTCACACGTAGGCCGAAATTTAGACCTGCCCAACGCGAGTTCAGGAGGCGCGTGCCGGCGCTGTGGCGGTGCGACGGGCACATTGACAGGACAGCCAGCGTACCTAGACTGTGGTGCGAGGGTGGTGTGGCGCCGGTGGCCCGTGCACGAATTTTTCAACGCCGAGTAACAACTCCAGGCAGCTAGCCTCTTGGATCAAAGATTCTGCTTTGCAACGTCCAACACTTTTTTCCTCGACAACCGTTCCCACCAAACACCCCCGCGCGCGCCGCTAGGACATCTTTCTACCTTGCCCGCTGCGCACAGGCGAGACGAAAGAGAAGATGGCGTCGGCCGATGTGGGAATTCCGCGCCGCGATCGGGACGCACGAGGCGACCGCGGCGGATCGAAGCGCGATGGCGGCGGCGGCGATTCGTACCGCCCTGCGAGGCAGCGCTCGCGCACGCGCACGCCGCCTCCCGTGCCGACAGAGGAGCAGAAGCAGGCGGTGGCCAAGGCCGAGTACGAGAAGCTGCTGACGATGCGGTCCGGAGGCACGTACATCCCGCCCGCGCGGCTGAGGGCGCTGCAGTCGCAAATCACGGACAAGACGAGCAAGGAGTACCAGCGCATGGCGTGGGAGGCGCTCAAGAAGAGCATCAACGGCCTCATTAACAAGGTCAACACGGCCAACATTAAGCACATTGTGCCCGAGCTGTTTGGGGAGAACCTGGTCCGTGGTCGCGGGCTGTTTTGCCGGTCGATTATGAAGGCGCAGGCGGCCAGTTTGCCGTTTACGCCCATTTACGCGGCCATGGCGGCCATTGTGAATACCAAGCTGCCGCAGGTGGGCGAGCTGCTCATCAAGCGGCTGGTCATGCAGTTCCGCAAGGGCTTCAAGCGAAACGACAAGTCGGTGTGCCTGTCGTCGACGACGTTCCTCGCCCACCTCATCAACCAGCAGGTGCAGCACGAGATGCTGGCCGGACAGATTCTGCTGCTGCTGCTCAACAAGCCGTCCGATGACAGCGTCGAGATTGCTGTTGGCTTTTGCCGCGAGGTCGGGCAGTTCCTCGAGGAGATGCGGCCGACGATTTCGAGCGTCATCTTTGACCAGTTCCGAAACATCCTGCACGAGGCCGATATTGATAAGCGCACGCAGTACATGATTGAGGTGCTGTTCCAGGTGCGCAAGGACCGCTTCAAGGATAACCCGTCGGTCAAGGAGGAGCTGGACCTCGTTGAGGAGGAGGACCAGATTACGCACCAGGTCGAACTCGATGGCGAGGTCGACGTCCAGGACAGCCTGAATATTTTCAAGTTTGACGCTGAGTGGGAGGAGAATGAGGAGGCTTACAAGAGGCTCAAGGCGGAGATTCTCGGCGAGGCCAGCGACGACGAGGATGACGGCGAAGGGGAGGACGACAGCTCGGACGAGGAGGAGGATGAGGAGACCAAGGCCATGGAAATCAAGGACCAGTCCAACACCGACCTCGTCAACCTGCGCCGCACAATCTACCTGACCATCATGTCCAGCGCCGACCCCGAGGAAGCCGTCCACAAGCTCATGAAGATTAACCTGCCCGCGGGCCAGGAGCCCGAAATGCCATCCATGATTGTCGAGTGCTGCTCGCAGGAAAAGACGTACACCAAGTTCTTCGGCCTCATTGGCGAGCGCTTCGCCAAGATTAACCGGCTGTGGTGCGACCTCTTTGAGCAGTCGTTTGCCAAGTACTACGAGACGATCCACCGCTACGAAAACAACAAGCTGCGCAACATTGCCATGCTCTTTGGCCACATGTTTGGCGCCGACGCCCTGGGCTGGCACGCGCTGTCCGTCATCCACCTCAACGAGGACGAGACCACGTCCAGCAGCCGCATCTTTATCAAGATTCTCCTCCAGAGCATCGTCGAGGAGATTGGCATGCCCAAGCTCAAGGCGCGCATGGCCGACGACGTGCTGCGCCCGAACCTCGAGGGCCTCTTCCCCAGGGACAATGCGCGCAACATTCGCTTCTCTATTAATTACTTTACCAGCATCGGCCTGGGCGCGCTCACCGAGGAGATGCGCGAGTTCCTCCAGAATATGCCCAAGCCGGCCCTCCCTGCGCCCGCCGCCCCGGATTCCGACTCGGAGTCTGTCTCGAGCTATTCCTCGTACACGGGGTCGTCGTATTCCCGCTCTCGATCGCGCAGCCCCAGGCGGGTTGCCGACCGCGGCCGCTCTCTCTCCCGTACACCGTCGCGACGCAGCAGAGGTCGTTCCGCCTCCTACAGCCGCTCAAGATCGGCCTCCTACAGCAGCCGCAGCCGCAGCCGATCCGTCTCTTCCCGCGGCCGCAACCCTCGCAGAGCTTCATACTCTGCCAGCCCGCCTCCTCGCCGCCGCGACGACAGCCGCTCGCGCTCCCCATCACGCGGGCGCCGCCACTCCCGCAGCCGCTCATATAGTTCCTATAGCGATTCACGCTCGCGCTCTCGCTCCCGCTCACCGCCACCACGCAAGAACGCCGGCTCCGCAAAGGGTGCGCCGCCAGCACGAACCCAGCGTCGGAATAGCTCCTCCATCAGCCGCGGGCCGCGAAAGAAGGCAAGATACGATAGCCGCTCGCGCTCGCGATCACGCTCGGCGTCGTACGACTCGCGTTCGCCAAGCCGCAGCCCGAGCCGAAGCAAATCTCCTGCTCGCCGTCAGCCGCCTCGCGCTGCAGCCGCTAGAAACTCGTCCAGCCCTGTCGCCGGCAAGAGGAGACGTCCCAGTGAGAGCATGTCAAGGTCACCTCCACCTGTTAAACGAGGTCGTCGGGGGAGTTGAATGGAGGAGTAAAGCTGGCCAGATTGGTGCGCTTTGTGAAGGACTATAATCATCAGATAAAAGGAAACGGGGGGTGGGATTTTATTATTTTATAGGTTTTTGTATCAATAGCGGATCCCGAGAATAAAAGTTGACACAATCAGAGGTAAAAAGCCTCCCTTTTTTACTATCTTGAAGCTGGTCATGATAACTTCTGAATATTGTGAAATGTCTAGTCTATCAGTTTTATTCTAGCTAATCGGCAATGAAGCACGACCGGCCTCAATATGCGTCCACCGCAACGCACCAGCCTTGACCGGCCCTTGCACCTTGACAACGTGCGTCTCGCCGGGCACAATATCGAACCCGTTATCGCTCAGCTTCATGCCCTCCACCTCTTCAAACACAAACGACTTGACCGGCCGGCTGGCGGATACCGTCACGCAGTCTCCCGCGGGGGCAACGTCAAACTTGACGCCTCTGTCCGGCATGTCGAGGAACTTGATCGGGTCCGGCCACGCCGTGTCCGACACGACCGTGTTGCCGCCGTCTACGGAGACGGTGGCGTGCACTACGTACGGGTCATACTCTTCCGTGTTGAACGGCCTGGCGAGGTTATCAGGCTCAGGGATAGACGTGGGCAGCTTCGACTGCGCAAACACATCCGTCGTGGTATTCGCCGTCACCGTAACAGTAGCGCTCATTGGCGGATGCACATCCTTACCAGACCGCACAGAAATAAACCGCACCGAGACAACAGCCTCGACATTCTCTACCCGTCCACTCGCAATCCACACGTCAAACGTGCCCCTCCTCGCCGGCAGCGTCTGGTCCACCTGTCCCGTACACAGCTTCGAGTTCTCATCGATATAGTACCCCGTCTGCGTCCAGTCCTCATACGTGCGCGACACACCAACGTCCACGGGCCGCAGCGCGCGCGATATGGCATAGTACGCCGGCTTGGGCACGAGGTAGTAGTCGACGACGGCCCACGACATGGTCGGCCAGCAGTCATTGAGCTGCCAGACGAGGGCGCCGCCGCACTTGCGCTCCGGTCCCCATTCGCGCCGCCAGGTCTTGTAGGCGAAGCGCATCGTCTCGGCCTGTACCGTCTGCGTGAGGTGCGTGTACGAGGCGAGGTCGTCGGGCCGCCGCGCGCGGAAGTTCTCGACGACGTACGTCATCATGCGACGTTCGTGGCCGAGGCCCTTGTTGTGGAAGTCGAGGACCATGGAGCCCGGGTGCAGCTGGCTAGCGGAGGAGGCCATGCAGCGGGTGGTGCTTAGGTGCGGGTAGGCTTCCATGCCGAATTCGCTGACGAAGCGGCCGGAGAGCTGGGATACTTCTTGGTATTTGTTTTGGGCACCGTGCCAGACTGCGAAGATGTTAGTGTGCGGTAGATGGGAAGAGTGCGTCAGTCGGGATACGTACGGTTCCATTGGTGAATGTCGCCAACGGTTGGGTCTGCTGTTGGTTTGCCATCGCCCCAGGGACTGCTGGGATGGTAGATGTTGTGCGGGTCTTCCTCCTGCATGAGATTGGGAAGGAGGTGCTCGTAGATGTAGCGCGCCGGAAACGTCGACTTGAGCCACGACTCAGGATCCTTATTCTCAAAGTCATAGTCGAGCTTATAGCGCTCCTGAACCTGGTAGTCTTCATTATTGCCCGCCCAGGCCACCACAGCCGGCCGCCAGCGCATGCGCCGAATCTGCTGCCGGGCCTCGACCTCAAAATTGCGCAGGTAGGACGGATACGCCGGGTAGCTGGCGCAGGCAAACTGGAAGTCGTGCCAGACGAGGACGCCCAGCTCGTCGCAGGCGTCCAGCAGGGCATCATCCTCGTATATGCCGCCGCCCCAGACACGAATCATGACCTGGTTGCCGTCGGCCATGAGCTGGATCCAGTCGCGGTAGCGCTGCGCCGAAATCTGCGCCAGGTAGCTGTCTGCGGGGATCCAGCACGAGCCGCCGCCAAAGACGTCGGTGTTGTTTATGCGGAAGTAGAAGCTCTTGCCGTGGGCGTCGGGCTCTTGGACGAGCTGCGTGCGGCGGAAACCGGTCTGCCGGGTCTTGGTGTCGAGAATGGTCGAGGTGTTGGTGACGATGCGGGCTGTGAGGTTGTAGCGTGTCTGGGGACCGTAGTTGAGAGGGTACCAGAGTTCAGGGTTGTCTAGATGGAATGGAACCTGTGCGACGCCGTCGACTGGGGATGCTTCCTTTTCGAAAACAGTCTTGTTATCTTTGTCGAGGGAGAAGATGACCTTGGCATCAGCCGGCAGGTTCCCCTCAACCTTGGCAAAGATGGTGCCGGAGCATGATTTTAGGTCTTCGCTGACTGTGTTTTGCGCCCAGACGTCGTCTACCCGAGCGGTATACTGCTCAAGATAGACGGGCTTCCACGGCCCAGCCGTCATGAGAATGGGACCCCAGTCCCAGCCCCAATTGTACTGCGCCTTGCGGACGGGCACACGGCCAGCTTCCGTCTGGCGGACGAGAAAGTTGTGCTCGTGGCTGTGCTCCTTGACAAGCTGCCTGCCGCGGAGGAGGGCCGAGTCAAAGACAATCTCGAACGTGTTGGGGGTTCCCGGCTTGATGTGCCCGGATACGTCGGCGCGATACGAGACAAACATGTTTTCCGTCTTGAGGATTTCGGTGCCGTTGACGTAGACGGTAGCAAAGGTGTCGAGACCTTCAAAGACGAGGTCTGAGATGGTGGATTGGCTGCTTGCGTCGGCTGGCAGAGGCGTGAATTCGCAGCGATAGACCCAGACCTTTTCGCCAATCCATTGGACGGCACGTTCGTTGAAGTCGACGTATGGGTCTGGGATTCTGGGGAAAGGTCAGTTTCTAAGAGAATGAACACCCTTTTCAAGGCTGTTTTCAAGGCTCTTACTTTTTGTTGGCAAGCAGGTCCATATGAACTTGGCTGGGAACATTGGCCACGGGAAGCCATTCCTGGTCTGGCCAGTCTTGCTGTTTGAAGCTCCAGCCGGAGCTGAGCAGTGTTCTGGAAAGTGTCATGGTAGACGATGCACTATGCCGATGACGCCGCTATAGGCAGAGGTATGTCTATCAGCTAGGAATTACCTCGTAAAAACGAAGTAAAACACTAAATAGTCGACATGAGAAAGGAATACGTGTTGAAGTAACGTGTTTGCCTTGCATCCGACGGCAACATCAACGCGGGAGTCAAGGCCCCCACGACTCCGCACCCCGCACGGTGGGGGCGGGGCCGGATGCAACGGGCATCAATAAAGGCTCCGAGGCAGCGTCCCGGCGGGCATGCGAGTTTGAAGAGTGTTGGGGAATAAAAGAATATTTTGTAGGACGATTTGGCTCAAGGTGTAATTTTCCTTTGGTCAAAACCCCTCCACCGAGTAGGTGTCACGGATCTTAATACCGTTATGTGGAGCTCGTCAAGGAAGCGCAAGCCATGACCCGACTCGCGGACTACGAGTAGTCGACAGACCAAAAGCTGAGCCCTCAACGCCCCTTCTAGAACTTCCTTGCCGTCTTCTCTTCTCAAAGAAATCAAATACCAGGAAACGTGACTTGCCACCAAGCCAAGTTTTAATCTACTCTCCACTAGCTCAAGGGGCTGAAAGCACCCCAGCAACACACCATGACAGAAACCCTGTCCCGGGCCGATGCGCCTCCAAAAGAGAAGAAGGAGAAAAAAACGCCAAGTATTTCATGCAGGACATGGGTTACCTGCGGAGTAAGGGACGGAGTAAGAGACCATCAGTCCCCGTAGCAATTTCGGCCGAGTGCTTCACGATAAAGACCTCTGCCAAGAAACTCGGAAAAAATACAATAAAATGAGATGAAATGAAAAAATAGAGACTTCTCCTATTTATAGCAGAAAATGATCCACCTCAGCTTGTCAAAACGGGCCTTCCCTTGCACAGTCTCCGTCTTCTGTCTTCCAACTGGGTTCCGTTTCCCTTTTGGCCCCCCTCCTCACCTCCCCTCCTCCCCTGACCCCCACAACTTTTCCTTCAACATGGTAATAGCAGCCGCCGCCACGTTTTTTAACTGTGGCTCCATGTCCCCAGCCAGCCAGCCGCAAAGGAGAGAGGGCAATGGGAAATGCCGTTCCCTCTCAGAATCAAGCCCCCGCCCAAGCTTGTCCTTTGTCCCCGTTCCCCGTCCAGAAGACCCAGCTTCCTAGTCCTAAACGCGACATCCCAACAGCTGATCCCATGGTCCACTTACGCCGGTGGTGGCCACTGGCGCCGCCTCGTTCACCTAGTTACTCGTCTCATTCACCATATTCGTACTGGCTCGCTGCCCGGATGTGCGTTTGTGCGTTTGCGTAGCTCCGGCTGTATCCTCCTTTTCCCGCGAGGAGACGAGACGAGACCAGACGAGACGAGACGAGACCAGACCAGACGAGACGGGGGGCCCTTTCCAATCGCTGGCGATAGAAGGGGGAACACAAGGGGACAAGAATAAAAACAAAACCTGTACCTTTTCTCAAGTGCATCATTGGCATTGAAGCGGGCTCCAACTTTGTTGCCATCGGACCCTGGGCGAGCAGCAGACTTGTCTCATTCCCCGTTTGCTTGTTCCGTCAGCGCTGTCCTGCGCTCAATCGCGCGGCGACAAAGCCGGTGAAGAAAGGAAAGAATAAAGAAACCATGTCTCAGGTCCAAGACGCCGCTCACGGCCCGCAGTCCTCTGCCTCACCACCCGCCAGCGGCCGCCGAGTGAACCGCTCATGCATCGAATGCACGCGGCGCAAGATTCGCTGCGATGGCCGTCAACCATGCGGGAGCTGCACTTACTATCGTGCCGCAGATACATGCGAGTTTCGCCAGCGCTCCAAGAGAAATGCAGTGAGCAGAAGGTATGTCCACAACCATCTTCGTCTTGTATTCATCAGCTGACGCCTCCAAAACCAGCACGCTTGAAAAAGTCACGGACCAACTCAGAGCCCAATCCCGCATCCTCGAAGCCGTCTTCCCCGGCTTCTCCCAAGCCGAGCTCTCACGCAAGACCAACGAGGAGCTCATCAGCATAGTCAACCTCCGCAACACCTCCTTGTCCACCAACCAGCCCTCACAGCATCATCACCAGCAACATCAGACCACATCAGCACCTCCAAACAATGAAGCCGCCTACACCCAATCACAAAACAACGGCGACGACTCCGCGCCCCTATCAGAAAACGGCGACGCAGCCGCAGACCGACAATGGGACGAGTCGCTCGACCAGCCCTCGGCCGTCGCCACCGACGACATCAACGCCATCGGCCTGGCCACAGACAAGCAAGCCCGCTCCTACCTCGGCCTCTCCTCCATGAGCGCCGCCTTCAGCGCCATCTTCAAGCTCTACCCGTCCACAAAGGAACACACCGCGCAGAGCGCGCGCGCCTGCGCCGCCGCGCCGCCAGCCGCAAACCAGCTCTCCGTGCCGGCCCTCACAAGGGACCCGGCGCTGAGCCTCCTGCGCGAGCAGCGCTGCATCGACTTTTACTTTGACCACTTCCACGCCGTCGTGCCGCTCATCGACGAGCACGACTTCCGCCAGCAGTACGCCGCGGGGGACCGCCGCGACGGCTCGTGGATGGGCCTGCTCAACATGGTCTTTGCCCTCGGCAGCATCGCCTCGGGCAGCGAGACGCTGCACGAGGAATACTACAAGGAGGCCCGCGCCTTCTTCACCCTCGACAGCCTGGGCAACGGCAACACGTACAGCCTGCAGGCGCTGTGCCTCCTCGGCGGCTTCTACCTGCACTACCGCAACTCGCCCAACATGGCCTACGGCATCCTCGGCGCCGCCCACCGCGTCGCCATTGCCCTGGGCCTGCACCGCGAGCCGCGCAAGACAAACATCACCGACCCGGCCGAGCTGCGCCGCCTCGAGACCCGCCGCCGCACCTGGTGGTGCCTCGTATGCCTCGACTCCTGGGCCTGCATGACCCAGGGCCGCCCAACCTGCGGCCGGTGGGAAGGCAAAGCCATGGACACGGCCCTGCCGACGAGCATGCACCCGGAAGACCACGCGGCTCTCTCCCTGCACGCAAGCGCGCGCTTCTGTCTAATATGCGACAAGGTACAAGAGCGGTTCGCGCTACTAGGCCGCATCACACCCGACGAGATCCTCGCCTTTGACGACGAGCTGCAAGCATGGTACGACACGCTACCGGTGATTCTAAAGCAAGTCGACACATCAGCGCACCCACGGCTACAGGTGGCGCGCGAGTTTATGCGCACGCGGTACTTGAACGCACGGGTGATTCTAGCCCGCTGCTCGATGCTGCTCATGGCGCAAAACTGGCGCCGCAAGACCTACGACGAGCAACACCACCTCATGCACGAGCAGCGGCACGCGCTGATGACGCGGTGCTGCGCCATCGCGACCGAGGCCATTGACGCCGTGGCACTGTATTGGACGCCCAACCGCTTCCTCGTCTGGAACTCGGGCTGGTACCTGTTCCAGGCGTGCACGGTGCCGCTGCTCGCCATGGCCATGGAGCGGCACCTCGACCGCAAGGCCGCGAGCGTCGAGTTTACCGGCTGGCAGGAGAGCCTGGCCAAGGCGCTGGCGGCGTTTGCAGAGATGCGGCCGTGGATGCGCGCCTCCGATCGCTCCCCGGACATTGTCTCGGCCATGTACGAGGCGCTGACGGCCGAGACGGACACCATGATTCGCACGCCGTCGGCGACGGATGGCAGCCTCGACCTCTTTGGATGGTGCGACGAGCAGTTTGCTGACATGGACTGGGGCATGTTTTTGGGAGAGGAGACGGTTTCGGCAGACATGTTACCGCTGCCTTGAGCCTGAATGCATAGGATTGCTCGAGAATTTGCATTTTGTTTTTTGAACCGAGCTATTACAGTATTATACCCCTTTGTGGCGCCAGACAGCCATACCATACGTGTAGAACAATTATTCATGCGCAGAAAATATCAAGCTGAACCAGGATATCATTTTTCGCTTTAACCACACTAAATCTTGGAAGAAATAAACTCATTCGAGTGCTCCTCGCTCCACTTCCAAAAGTCGGCAGCGTTTCCCCGGCCGCCTTCAGAGGTAGGTTTGGCGAATTCTCTAATGTCTTTGCGCATGTTGAAGAAGCGACCCCAAGGACCAACTAGGAAAGTTAATTAGCCAAGTGACTGGGAGGGCGTGAGGCAGAGGCACTTACTCCAGGAACCAGTCTTTTCCATGGTGACATCTGGCGACAGGCCCGCGAACAATTCTGTGTAAGCGCCGTTGACCTGCGGGTGCAGCATGAACTTGGTGAAGATGCGGAGGCCCATGGCCTGGATGCCGGTGTGCTCATTGACTGTGCGGTAGAGATCCGAGTCTAGGTTGCCCGGGTTTGCGGCCTTGAACACTTGTTAGTCGCTTCTATATAGCGTCGAGTCCGAGGAGCTAGGCAAACTGAAACCTACCACACTGACAATGCCGTCGTCCTTGTGGCGACGCGCATATTCGACGCTATGCAGATAATTGCCAACCTTGCTGACACCATACTTGACCATGGGCTCCTGCGGCTTGGCATAGTTCTTGCCCTCCTTGTCAAGCAACTCCATTTTGAAGCCGCCACCGACAGCACACAGCTCCGCAGCAATGGACGACACCCAGACAACACGCACGCTGCCCTTGGGTTCGCGCGCGGCTGTCTGCTTGAGAATGGGGGTAAGAAGCTGCGTAAACGCAAAGTGGCCGAGGCAGTTCGTTCCGAGCTGCATCTCGTATCCCTGTGCAGTCTTTGACCCTTGAGGCGGCACCATTACGCCGGCATTGTTGAAGAGCACGTCGAGGCGGTCATGCTTCGCGGCAAAGGCTTCTGTGGCCGGCTTTATGGTGGCCAGATCGCCGAGGTCGAGGTGCAAAAACGAAATTTCGCCCTTGGAGTCAGGCGCCTGCGTCTTGATATCAGCAATTGCGTCGTTGGCCTTGGACTCGGTGCGGCAGGCCAGATGGACGGTGCCGTTGGCGGAATAGAGGATACGGGCCAGTTCCTTGCCGACGCCGGTGTTGGAGCCGGTGACAATGTAGACCTTGTAGCTACGGTTAGTTTGCCGCTGGTTTGAAGAGTGTGCTCAAACGCCGCGTACTTTGCCGGTCAAATCACCAACGTTCTTCTCCGTAAAATGCGGCTTGCCAGTAAAGAAGTTTTGCTGCATCACCGACGGGCGGAGGGGACCGAGTTTGTCCATGGCGTGAGATTGTTAAGAATGGAGATGTGCGAAATTGATCGAGGTGCAAGGAAACGGGAAAAAGGGTTGTAGAAGTCTAGGCGAGGCTACTGGTGTTGTCACTGTCGCCGATGTTGTCACTGTCGCCGATGTTGTCACTGTCGCCGATGTTGTCACTGTCGCCGATGTTGTCACTGTCGCCGATGTTGTCACTGTCGCCGATGCTGTCTGTGTCGTCGTTGTCGTCTGTGTTGTGTGGGTTTGGTCTGTAGAAGAATTGAATTTGTTTTATTTTTAAAGCAGTGTTCAATGACGCAAGTGCCGATGGCTGCTTGCGTTGGGGGCTCGCTAGCGCAGGCTTTGCTGCAGGTGTCCCGAAGCCGAGGCGGGGCTAGCTGTATCTCGCGGACGGAGATCGTCGCTGTGAAGTGGCTCCGGCGTGCCGAGGTAGATTGTCCGATGCGACCGGTGTGGCGCCAATGGTGTTGTGCTGGTGGATGAGTTTGAACAGCCTTTTATAGGCGAAACCCACTGCCGACAAGGTGCTTGGACTGTGACGTACCTTGAAGAGAATCCAGAAGCCCAACAGGTTTCGGTATATGGTTGCACGACGAACGATGCTGTTCCCTGGCAGGCATAGTGGGGGCATCGATGACAGTGATGAAATGCAAACGGGGAGGTCGAGATGCCAGCTGCCAGCGTTTCAGACTCTTATGACCGCAATGTTGCCATATCCCACTCTTCCAACCGAATCATCCTTCCGTATGCCTTAGGTCCCGCGGGTGCCCGAGTATTCTCATCGTCCCCATCCCCATTTCCCAACTCCACGACTTTCAGTTCCAACGGCGTCCAGTTCCAACAATAACCAGTTCCGACGTAACCCAGCTCCATCAATGCAAAGCTCCAACAGCGTCCATTCCCAACAGTCCATTTCCAATAGCGTCCATTTCCAACAGCGTCCATTTCCAAGAGCGTCCAGTTCCAACAGTGTCCAGTTCCAACGGCGTTCAGTTCCCCTGCATGCAGCCTATCTTCAACGCAGCCCATCTTCAACGCAGCCCATCTTCAACGCAGCCCATCTTCAACGCAGCCCATCTTCAATGTAGCCCAGCTCCATCAATGCCCAGCTCCAATGGTACTCATTTCCAACAGCATCCATTTACAACCCGACCCAGCTGTACGGCTTCAACTTTTCAAGGCTCCCAGTTTCCGTCTCTCAGCACCAGCACACGAAAACCAGAAGTGTCTCAATTTCTCAAAGAATAGCGGCGAGCTGGGAGCAGCGAGCCTGCTCTATCCTAGCCCAGAAATAGAAGCAAGAGTGTAGAGTGGAAAGCAGTCACATCAGGCGTGATGATTTGATTTGGACTAGTCCACATGTTACTCATGAGAAGAGTTTGAGAGAGGAGAGGCCTGCGTGGGAGGGCAGGTAAAGGAGAAGCTTCAAACGGGCAAGTAAGTGCTTGCACAAGAGGCTCTGGCTGCCTGCGTCAAATAAGGTCCTGCTTGTACGAGCCTCGCCTACATTTGGCAGGCACATCTGAGGAACGTGGGTAATTTTCCAACACAGACGATGTTCCTTCCCTACGTCTGTATAGCCACGCTGAACTACGGCAGTCAACTTACACATACAACGGCAGGAACGATGCTCTCGCCCGCTCCCATTTACACTAAGTCGCGGCCATCCCCCTTCTTTATCTCCGTTTTGCTCCTCACCCACTGCTGACAAGGTGTTTAGTGACGAAGACGAAGACGAAGACGACAACGACAACGACAACAGCAGCAGCAACAGCAGCAACAGCAACAACAGCAGCAGCAACAACAACAACAACAACAACAACAACAACAACGTCGCCGTCGACGACGACGATGACGATGACGATGACGACGATGACGACGGCGACGACGATGATGATGACGAGGATGCCGCCGCCTGCGGCAACAACAGCAGCAGCACAATGCTGCACCGTCACGGTGGGGGTCACCGGCAGTGCCGCCGCCGCCTCCTGGTGGTCAGACCTCCCCTCGGTCTGGCCTATCTTCCAGGTCTACGTGGGCTGCATGCTGGCGGCCCTCACCTGGCACAGCAGTGCCAAAATACAGGCCTCCTACGGCATTATAAAGGAGGCCTGTATTCGAATCAAGAATCTGTGGTGGGCCCCCGCCCCCGACCCTCCCGCCGCCGCCGCCGCCGCCGTCCCCGCTACCCCGGTGGCCGTCGGGCCACGGTCCCGGATTCCGGTCCCCGTGGGGTCGGCTCGCCGCCGCCAAACCCAACGGAATGAGGCTTAATATTATTTTTAGTTATTTTTAGATTAATTAATTAGTTAGTTTTTTTCTTGTTTTTTTCTTGGAGCTTTTTTGGAAGCTTATTTTTACTTAGTTTAATTATATAGTTAGTTAGAATGGAAAACTAATGTCTAATACACAACCCTGACTCTCCGTCCAGCGACCCACCCTTGCTATTGTTTTCGCTGTTACTGGTTCTGGTGCTGTGCCGCTTTCATGGCCTCGCGCACCCGTAGACTTCGATCATGAGTTACCTGTTTTGCTACCCCACATTCGTCTTGATCGCACCAGGTTAGCCCACGCAGCTCGTTCCCTGCAATCATCGGACGCTTATCAAGCACAAGAAACTTGTGCCAGCCGACACTGCTGGCATGATCAACCACGCAGCAGATCGTCTGTTTGACGACCAGAAGGTCGTCCCTATCCCGACAGCACATGACATCGACCTTGACATGCTTTTCAAAGTAATGAAGATCGAACCCATGCCTAAACCCAGCGCAGCGCCCACGGAGACTGGTGTACCCGTTTGGGGGGCACGTCTCTCGCCACTCCTTGTATGGGTCTTTGCAGAGAGGCAGGGCAAGGTGTCGGGTTTCGGGACCTGATGTACCCCATTCGAGACAGCTACAAATGTTTGGGTCGAATGCCCGCATCACGTCTGCGGCGTCGAATGCTTCTATTGGCAGCCAGTCGCACTGCCAGGTTTCTGATCGCATGGTTTCCAGCTCCACCCTAAGATGATGTGCGCTAATAGTGCCTGATGGAAGTCTTGTAATAGATATATGAGCCGATACAGATAGTTCCAGACGCAGTCTTTGGTCCGGATGGCGGTAGACTTTGGCGGTCGGGTTGTTATCATATTGGCACAATTGATGCTGACATTCCGGTCTGCCTAGTCCGTGTTGGGAGTCAGAGCAGCTGAGTATCGTTGCCTCGCCTGTCGACTGTCGCGCTATGGCTTGAAGTTGATGAAATGAGAGTGCCCAATGGTCGCAAATGTACAAGCGCCCCTCATGGCCAACACATATCCTCTCCGAATCGTCCGTCTCTTTACGTTGCAGTAGTGAGAAGTGTATTTCCCGGTGCTTCTTGTTGCATCTCGCACAATAAAGGAAAGGCATATTCTGTAATATCCCAAGCCCTAAAACGTCACCCCGGCGCACTTCAGAACACCTACTACACAAGTTGCCTCCATAAAAGCTAATGGCTTGGTTATAGAAGGAGGCAATTGGCGTAGCCCATATTCTCATTGTATTGAGATATCTCTCGCGGTCATGTTCTATGGTCACATGGTACTTCTTGAACGCATTATTCTCGCTGAAGATTCGCATGAATATTCTAGAAGTATGCCGTAGCCGAAGTAAATCGTCAATGCTGAGAGTTGTCATTAGGAAAACGAGCGCCGATTCAGGCAGCCAAAGTAGCGGGCTGTGGTTCTGATTGTGTTGGGTGCTAATGATGAGTGTGTCGAGCATCTGGGTACCGAGGACGCACTGGACCATGTTAAACACCCGACTGATGACGCTTCTGTTCTCTGGGCACTACTTACGGAGTCATACTCAGGAGGAGATTGCTCAGTGTCGCCGACTACGACTCTCAAAAGTCGTCTTGCATTGCGAAAGAGTGAGATTGACATTGTGACTTTGGAAGGAACAGGTGTGTTGAGAGTCCGTCGAACTTGGTTTCCAATAAACGTCTGTCTGAGATATCGGACCAAAACTGTCGTTCTTCAGCATTGGATAGCCGCTATTAAACGGAAGAATGAGAAAGATGGTGGAAATCGAGATACAGTGAAGCAAGCGGAGAAATTATATTAACCAGACGACACAAGTTAATAAACCTCTGCCCAGAGTGGGTGCAGGGCGGCAGAGAGCTACTGGACAAGAGTTTAACTTTGTTCGTGCCAAGCCCGAACTTTCCCTCGTGGCACAAATAGGACTTTCACCAGGGGCTCCAATAAGGGGCTTTTCCAATGTGATGTTATTGTTGTACTTAGCCGGAATTTTTCAGGCTTAGAGCCTGGACCTAAAAATGCCCTTGCCGCCTACCGACTGCGGGGGCAGGTGGCAGGCACGCACCCATTTGCGCACCCTTCCCTGCATGGTAGGGAAGCATAATGCTGCCGAGCTCGGAACACCGCAAACTCTAAACTAATTTGAGGAGGACATCACAGAAAACGGTGTTTTAAAGGTTGGAGAAAACACCAATTACCAATCATCCACTTTCGCATGCGTGAATCATGCATCTGGTTTGCTGATTTGCATTAGAGCCAACTATCTATGTTGACTGCTACATACGTACTAGAGGTGCCTGTTGTAGATGCCAAATACGAGGCTTAGTTCAGCGTTATAATACTCTGTCGATGCCTCGCTTTCTTCTATTGGTAGTTCCTCACAAGCGAGACTCCTTGCCGCTTCCCTAGCTTTGTGCTCTTGTGGGCCACTGTTTTTAAGGGCAAGGCAATTGACGCGCGGACTAAGGATAAACTTTAACGTTTGTTCCAAAACAATTTTGCAGACGTAAGGGATGTTTTATTAGAAAGCCATCAACGACTAGGTACTAGAAGCCTCATGCAATCTTACAAGCACCGTTGCTGGTGCTGTAGTCAGCGTGTACTGATGCTTGGTCACCCTTTCCGGATCCAAGTTCTCAATCTTGCTGTATCTTTGTAAAAGTCTCACGATAACATAGCCTGCTTCAGTCAGTGCAAACTGCTGCCCAAGGCAGATGCGCGGGCCGCCGTTAAACGGTAGATACTCCCAACCACGCTTGCTACCCTGCCAACGTTCTGGCCGAAACTCGTGTGCATCGTCTCCCCAAATATCCTTGCGGCGGTGCATAATATTAACATTGTATAACACTTCTTCTCCCTTCCGAATATATATCGGCGACTGGCCATCCACGCCGCCGCCTCGAGGCAGCGTAGTGTTCCTGACAGCTCGTCGACTATTCTCAGGTACGACAGGATGCAGGCGTAAGGTTTCGGACAGAAGATGCTGCAAGGTATGGCAGGATTTGAGAGATTCGAACGTGATTGAGGTAGTATCGGACGAGTATGTTCCAAATGTGTCGACGACGACACGGTGGAGCTCATCATAGTACTTGGGGTTCCGAGCAAGCAAGTAAAATGTCCACCCTAGAAGCCCTGCTGTTGTGTCTCGACCAGCAATCAAAATGTTAAGTAGCTGACTGCGGAGGGTGTAAGGGTCTTTGGTGGTTTGGGCGAGCTCATGCAGGAAGACGTAGGCTTTGCTCTCCGCATCGCCTTCCAGCGAGGGCGAGGTGTCTTCATTCAACGCTCGCTGGACAAAGTAGTCTGCGAATCTGTGAACTTCTTTGCAGTCTTCAGAAAAGGACTTGGGCGAGTACAAGAAGTAGAAATCCATAAGCGCGCCCTGAAGAGCAACGACAGCATTTGCTCTGTCGAACGCTCGCCCAAAAGACGTCCAGTCCCTGTCGCCACCATCATCCTTTGCCTTTTCGTCAAAAGTGCCAGCCTTGTCCTTATTTGGGCCTCGGGCTAATTGTGATTCAACACTCTGACCAAAAAGAAACTCTGTTGCCGAGTCCATAGTAAGGTTGAAGAAGAGAGGCGCTAGATCCACGGAAGACGTCCACGGGCTTGATTGGGCCTGTTCAAAGCGGCTGAAAAGGTGCTGGACGTGAGTCTCTTCGAGAGCCAGATTTGAAACCTGGCTGCGAGTAAACTGTGGGCGCAGAAGCGACCGTTGCTGCTGCCTATTAACTTTCTAATCAGCACTCCATGTAATTGCCACTGAACGTCCACCTCATATACGCACCAGTCTTTGCCATCGCTGGTGAATATTCCGTGCCCGAGGAGAGGACTAAGCTGGTTAGCTCGGAGAGGGCCCAGCTCAAAGTCTTTAAATTGCGTCGCCAGCATGGCTTTCATATTCTCCGGGTCCACGGTACAGTGGTACCAGGTGCCCAGAACATTCTGAGTCCATGTCGAAGGGCATCCCATCTCTTCGTAGACGACAACATCCTCATTCTGGAGTACTTGATTTTTCGCTGCCTTGATAGTGCGGACCAAATTGTCGATGCCGAGTGGGATTCTGTAAGGTCGCGCAAAGGCAGGCTTACATCCCAGCCTTTGCGCAGCTATCTTGTGCGACGCTTTACCCCAAGCTGACCAGAGGATGTATACCACGGCAGCCGCCGCCAGCAGCATTGGCGCAGACAATAATGATCTTTCCATGCTTCCTGCTATTTGGGCCTAGCCTAGTACAAGAAATTAGAGAAAAGGCGCGGGCTAAAGCCAATATGATATGCCTGGTATTGCCGTATGTCGGCCGCAAGACAGGAGCAGATATATAGATGGAAAGACAAGCGTGCTCAGGAAATCAGGAGGAAGTCGTACTGTGTAGGAAATCCAGCAAGGAAGACCATCGTTTTGCGCCATGTAGCAAATGGATTGTCGGCAAATGGTAACTCGCTGGCAAAGTGCGGCGCTCGGTAGTCGGCACTCGCCCAACGATTGCCGTGAGAAGGCGGGCACAACACACACACGCACGAACCACGGTACTCTACTAGCGGCTGATGGCGCTTGCAGCGTCGTAAGGCGGCAGAAGGCAATGCTGATCAATCATGTTTTTCCATGGGCGGCACCACTCGATACTGACATGATGGGCGGCATGGTGAAGCTAGACTGCGTCTTGTCGTATCAATTTGACCTGCTTGGATACTCATTAGCCCGGCTTCGATAAAGCCGAGTGCCAGAGTTGAGCATCAGCTTAACCTTTTGTAGAACATCAGTAAATACCATTAGCTGGGGACCCTTTTTTTGCCAGATGTGGCACGTAGGTCAACACATGTAAGCCAGCAAGTTTGTTTCGGGGTATTGCTGCATCTGGAAAACGGCGCAAAGGCAGATAAAATGAGCTGGTGCGTGTCTAAGTTACCTTATGGCAATTGTGGTGTAAGCTAATATAGTAGGTTCAACTGTAGATATCGATATCTTTTGGCGCTTTCAATTGTAGGCGTCGTCATCGTGTTTCACAGGTCCATGGGGCACGGTGGATGTGCCTTGCAAATCGCCAGGTTATGAAGGTACCAAATTTAGATGTTATTATCGCCAAGTGCGAAACTAATAAAGATACTATAGCTGCACCAATTCTCCTTATTCAGCTAATACCATTTCTTATATCTTGGTGCATGCTCTTCCCCGCCTTTAGGTTCTCAACCACCTCTTCGACTCCCGGGTAGCCAAGCTGATCTCCAAGCTCGGAATAATTCGATTGCCAAAGTCCTGGGCTATGTTTCGGGAACTGAGATCGAAATCCAATCATTCGCTGCGCGCGGAGTGACAATGTGCGAACTATTTCAGGCGGTGTGATGAGGGCATAGGCCTCTTCTGGCGTCAAAAATGATGCCTGGAAGGCAAACGAAACGGCCCGGCGGTACTCAGACGCGGTCGTATTAAATCCTCCTCCGTGAACCGTCTTGCCAAGTATGAGGCAAGCATCGCCAGCTTTCATCTCTGCTGGTATAGTGTCCTCCGGGCTGCCGTATACCGAGAAATCAGGCCATTTATGAGAGCCAGGAATCACACGGGTGGCCCCGTTCCCTTCCGTAAAATCGGTAAGCGCGACCAGGAAATTGATTGTCGCTTCTGGACCATTTGGCCCCAGCGCAGTGAAGACCTGAAACTGATCTTGGTCGCGATGTAGCCTTTGCGCTTTATTTCCAGGGCCAATTTCAATGACTTGGGCTGTTGTCAGCCAATACGTGCCCGTCTGAGGATGGAATACCCTCTCAGAAAGCTCATGGCAAAGGTCATTGTCCAGCAAGTAGTCGCGGAATGTCTTGCTGCTAGTGGCAAGTCCAGTTAAGCGCTTCGTATTGGCTCCGTGGAAAGCCTTGATTCTTTCAGAGTCATGTTTCGATCCAGGGTCGAGTCTGGCTAGCGGTCCATCTAGCTCTTTGTTCATTGATTTCACTTGGTCTGCGCCTAACAACCCCTTGATGATAACTCCCCCATCTTGACACAATGCTGTCAGAATAGCTTGACTGCCGGCGCTAGCAGCCAAGTGTTGTATCGCACACTTTGGGTCCACCGAATTTGACATTGGGAATATCTTGTTATAATGACTAGAGCACTGACTGATCAGAAACGGAATTGCTGCAAATAAATCACTTCCTTTTGATCGAGGCAGTTTTGAGGTACCGCGACGCAAGGAAAGGCAGTCATGCTTTTTTATGCAGTTGCTTTTCTCGGCATAGCCCCCCGCTCTTCCCCGCAACTTCCGATGCCTTTAGCACACTAACGCCTTATATCGATGCTCACCCAGCTTGGCCCAATGCCGCTTCGGCTCTCGGCATACGGCTCACCCAGATGCCGAAGTGGTGGCGGTACGGGTTTCTTCCAGCATTCGTCCTAGCTACATAGCTTGTACCTGGGTTCGGCTCATTAGTTAATAGATAGACAAAAGACAGCAGCCGTATGCCGAAAGCCGTTAGTAGAATCCCACCAGAAGCTCGTGCGGGCAATGCTGGCATGAGGGCCGGATCAGCGCTCTCTGCCTTCTCATACATGGCCTGCCCAATTGTCAAGCCTTCCGCTCAATACATAAAGCCCTCAGTCCAATCCCTTACTTATTGTTTTATGTTTAAGAAACTATCTCGGCTACATTTTCATCCACATTTGATCAGAATAGCAATTGCTACATCATTCTGCGTTTTACCATGGCTCCAAGAGACGCGCGACCTTCGAAGGAATTTGTAAATATTCCTGGCCAACCGCACGCAAAGTTGTACTCGCATGCATCTGCTACAAATGGTTCAGACCGGTTGATCTTCACCGCAGGCCACTGGGGCATGCGGAATGAGCGTTTTGATTCTTCACTGAAGCAGCAGGTTGCGGACTCGTTCAAAAACTTGGAAGAGGCGCTCTGCACTGCTGGGGCTACTCCTCAAGATATTGTCAAACTCACGTTTTATGTGGTTGGCTGGCCATGGACGGAGACAGAATCGCTTGTAGAACCATGGGTGAAGTTACTTGCAGACGGCAATCGAACGGGACAGAAACCGCCGTCCGTCGTGATACCCGTACCGAAACTGGCTCATCCCGAGGCTAAGTTCGAGGTAGAAGCGATTGCTTCTATTGGTGGCCGTTCTCATCCGTTCGACAGTCAGTTACGGCAAGACGCACTACCAAAGCAGATGACTCAGGTAGACGTCGTTGTGGTAGGAGCAGGATTCAGTGGCACCCAAGCCGCTCATGATGTTTCCACCGCTGGGTTCAATGTTGTGCTGCTGGAAGCCACTCACCGAGTAGGCGGAAGAAGCAAGACAAAGAAACTTGCGAGCGGCCCAGGCTGCGTAGAGCTCGGGGCAACGTGGATCAACCAGCATACGCAACCAAAGATTTACGCCACGGTCCAAAGGTTGGGTCTCCATACGGTACAACAATACTTGGATGGGGAAGGCGTATTGCAAACTTTGGACGGCAAAACATATCGCTTCGGTAGTCAGGACAAGGTTGGCAGCAGCCCTGGGGTACGTAACCATGGTCAAATCTTCAGATTATTATTCTGCTTACACGGCTCAATAGCTTTCGGATACGGATATGCAGTCATTCCAGGCCCTGATTGATGCAATAGACTTTGAGACAGCAAGCAACCCGCTACTAGACATCAACAATACCGGTACATTTCCCACAGAAAACGACATTTCAGCGCTGGAATGGACAAAGCAAAAGAACTTTGGCGCATTTTCTCTTCATATTATCCGAAGCATCACAACCGCCATGGTTGGTAGAGAACCAAGCGAAGTTGGAATTCACTATTTGTTGGATTACATCAAATCTGGCGGCGGCTTTATCAGTCTGTCCAGTGATGACAGCCGAGGCTCTCAGCAGCTGTTTATTCGTGAAGGTAAACTTTATGCCCTTCATGTGCTTCTATCTAGTACCATGTGTGTCTCCTCATTAGAAGCTAACAACCTGGACAGGAACGTCAGCTATTGCCCACGGCCTAGCCGCTGAATTAAAGCCAGGATCAGCAATTGTCAATTGTCCAGTGGATGAAATCGACCAGCACGGTTCCGAAGTTGTTGTAACAACAGCCAGTGGGCTCAAGTTTGCGGCCAAGAAGGTTATTGTTGCTGTGCCGACAAATACATATGGCAAGATCCATTTCACGCCTCCCCTACCACACTCCAAGCGGGCTCTGGCAACCGAAACAATGCCTGGGGTTTACGCCAAGGCTCTACTTACGTATTCAAAGCCCTGGTGGAGAGATATTGGTCTCCTTGGCAAGTTTCGGAGCCAGATTGGACCGATATGCTTTTCTTGGGAGGTTTCCAACTTTGAGGACAGATCCTTCACCTTGGCTCTCTTCATTGCGGGAGAGAGAGCGGCTAAATGGTATGCGCTTTCGCCTCTCAAGCGCCAGCATGCCGTAATTGAACACCTGGCTGAGCTTGTCGGGCCACAGCATCGCCACTTGGCACTGGACGTGCTTGAGTACAATGTCGGCGAATGGGTAGAGGAAGAATGGATGGGTGGTGCTCCAACTGCGGCCATGCCTCCTGGATTCTTGTCAAAGTACGGCGAGGTTTTGAGGGCACCGTTCAAGAACGTTCATTTTGCCGGAGGTGAAACAGCTCGAGAGTGGAAGGGATACCTAGAAGGTGCACTGCGCGCCGGCAGTCGTGCTGCAGGGGAGGTTCTGGAAATACTGGGAAAGGCTCCAACTGAGAGGAACAAGCTATAAAACCATGGCTTTGCCATGTGTTCATTTGTGGGCGACTTGCTTTTACGATACTTATTTATACAAAGTTTTGCCAAATTGATACAACGCTATTACATAGTTGAGTAAATATGCTTATTTTCCGATATTGGTTCCAAAGTGCGCGAAGAGCCAGCCATTTCAGCCCTGGCGCCTTGCTGTAGAACTTGTAGAGTGTTGTAAAAGGGATTGCATGAGAGAAGTACTGTCAAATCCGAGGGTACAGTCAACGTGACATTAAAAACTCCTGTTTCAAATTGCTTGAATTATCCGCAGTACCAGAACATACGCCAAATTAAAAATATCGAGTTGCCCTGAATTACACCACGTTTCAGCGGCAATTATCGACGCCCAAAGAGCCCGCGCTGAGCCTCCTCGCTACGGCTGTCAATGCGCCGCTGTAACTGAATGCAAGCTCGCGGCATTGACGGCAGATTAAAGAAGTGCCGAGAGGAATATACACGGCTCTTCGGCAGTGCGGCTGTCGGTGGCGGCTGGTGGCGCATGCGATACGTCTCTCATGGCCAATCCCCAGTTCCCTGCTTGGAGCTTTTACACCTGCCGAACTGTCTGGGGAATCCCTAAAGCCCCGTTTTGGATTGCCTATCTCGTCTGAGAAGCATTCCACTTATATCAGGCTAGGATGCCACGTCCTCGCTAGCACTTATACCTCTTACACGCGGCTCGCAACGGCGCACTTCTTCTGATCTTGCAAATTTACATGTTTAATTTTGTCCAGCCCATCAATCCAGGAAAATGAGTGAAATCAAAGCCACTATGTCCCACGACACAGCTGCTGAAGGCATTAAAGCAGAGAGCGTGGGTGATAATGGCAGCGTTAAGCCCAAGGTGCATTTCAGTCTATTGGGCGCAATAGGAGTTCAATACTCGGTTACGAGTGCTCCACTTGCCATTGGCGCATATCTATCACTTGCTATTGGGCTGGGCGGTTCTCCGGCATACTTTTGGGGCTTCTTCATGGTCGGGATCTTTCAGTTCGCTGTGTGCCTTGTTACAGCGGAAATCGCGTCAGCAATTCCTCATTCGTCCGGTTGGTAACCCATTCACTGGAGGAATAGCGAAAACACAGGCTAACTTGACTCCGTTCTGCAGGCCCCGCATACTGGGCAATTGCTCTTGCCAGTCCTAAATATGCTCGCAATCTGGGCTACATCATGGGATGGCTTACCAACGCAGGATGGTTCTTTATTTGCGCGGCGTCTACGCTCTATCCGGCACAAATCACCATGGGCCTCATTCAAACCGCGCACCCCGAATATTCGGCAACACACTGGCAAACATATCTTGTGTACGCCGGCTTCGCCCTGTTGTACTTGGGCATCAATCTACCTGTGATCTTTAGGAGTGTAAACTGGCTGCTACGGGCAGTCGTTTTCACCGTCAATGGAACTGCCATATATTTGTTCATTGCCCTCCTAGTCCGCGCACAGCCCAAGCAGTCCGCCGACTTTGTTTTTGTGGATTTCGTCAACGAATCTGGCTGGTCTTCGAATGGCACCGTATTCTTTTTGGCCTTGCTGCCTGCTGTTGGGAGCTTGAGCGCCTTTGACAACGCGACGCATTTGACGGACGAGCTGGAGAACCCAAAGAAGCAAGTGCCACAGGTTCTCTTGGGCTCCTTTGCGATGAGCTACCTGACCGGACTACCCATGATTATTGTCTACCAGTTCTGCAATGTTGACCCCGAGAGTCTGCTGAGTGCACCGGGGGGGCAGCCCATCATTCAGCTTATGCAAAATGCTTTCCGATCGTTTGCCATGACGGCATTTGGCACCAGCATGATTATATTCTGCTTCTCTGTGGCGGGCGCATCCGCCCTGATTAGCTGGTCCAGGCTCTATTGGTCATTTTCTCGTGAGGGGCTCCTACCATTTTCCGGAACAATGTCCAAGCTGTCCTCGCGTGATGCGCTGCCGATCAACGCACTTTGCTGGAACACGGCTCTTGTCCTTGCAATTGGCACTATCCATATTGGGTCAACTACCGCGATGAATGCCCTGCTTGGCGCGGCAAACATGTGCCTGCTCTCTGCATTCGCCACTGTCTTTGGGCTGACACTGTATCGCGGGCGCAAGACACTGGATCCAGACCGATGGATGAACTTGGGCCGTTGGGGCGATGCGCTTCTTTGGCTGTCTCTGCTGTGGCTGGTTCTCATATCGGTGATGCTCTGTATGCCTCTTTATCGTCCCGTGACTCCTGAAGCAATGAACTGGGCGTCGGTTGTATTTTTTGGGGTCGTTTTAGTGTCTCTCATTTACTGGTTGGCTATTTTTTCTAGGAGAAAGTTGACGTAATGGACAGGGTTGGGCAGTGGACGGTGCAATGTATCGGGAAATTGTCGCAGTATGGAAGAGTGACATGTAGCTGAATGCCCGATTTTATGCGTTCCAATGTGTGGATAGTAGTTTCTTGAATGATATTATAACATTTCTAAATATTCCGCGTTTTTGTTTAAGATTCAGTGCGTATTGTTGTAAACAGCCGAGCGACTTACACGAATGCGCTAGTAAGGCGTGTCGCAACGGCGGCCAGCATCACCACAACACTATGGTTGTGACGAGGAAGGGCACTACCGAGATACGCGGTTCACATACGCTTACCATAGCATTATTACGTGGCTAAAACTGACAGGTTACGCGGGAGGGCGAGAGGGATGCACTCTTCAGTTGCCGTACCTCGCGCCGCGTATTCACCTAACTCGGCACTCTGGCTTGCCGAGTGCCGTGCTCTGCCGCCGTTCTGGACGGCAGTGGGATGGGCGGCCGACTCCACTCTCGAGTAGTGTCCGGTGGTAGCTGGCGATTCCGCACATAACGACCATTGCGTGCGGTGTATCTAAATAGAAAGCTCTATCTGGTGCACATTGCTATAATCTCCTGCTAGCCAAATCAACGAGAAAGCTACAAGTCATGTCCAAATCCTTGCTTGGAAAAAGTGCCGTGGTCACGGGCGGCTCAAGAGGTAAGCGCTTGCTTCTTGGAGTGACGTCCTCGATGTATCCACACAGTTCATTACTCCCGGAGTACAATTACTGTTTCTTGTGAGCTATACTGACTCTATTGTCGTAGGTATTGGCGCTGCTGTAGCGCTTGAACTCGCACGCCGGGGAGCGTCGGTGCTCATTACCTATGTGTCGTCCGCGGCGGCGGCAGAGAAAGTGGCGGCCGATATCCAGTATCAAGGCTGCGATGTCAAGGGATACGCAATCCAAGCCGATTGCGCGAAGGCGATGGAATCAGCCGTGAAGATTGTCGACGAGGTGAACAAGGTCTTCCCAGAAGGGATTGACATTATTGTCAACAATGCCGCCGATGGGTCCGATATTGACCTGACCACGCTGAACACTGAGAACTTTGATCGCCTATTCCACACCAATGTCTTGTTTCCCATGCTCCTTGTTCAGCAAGCCAGGCCGCATTTGCGAAGGAAAGCAAGGATTGTGAATATTAGCTCTACAGCGGCCCGTCGTGGTAGGGCCCCCCCCTTGCGAGTTAAAGTCAAGCCTGGCCTGCGCATATACTAATTAGTTAAGGTATTCCATCTGCGATAACATATGGAGCGTCCAAAGCAGCACTTGAGAGCATTACCCGATCCATGGCCAAGGAACTTGGTAAGTGGTGCTTCAAACGTGAGAAGAAGAGCACTTTCCACTCTGACAAGATTTCTTCAGGGCGCGAACTGGAGTGTACTGTGAACGCCGTGAATCCAGGCCCAGTCAACACAGACATGTATGGACGAGCCGACAACCGCAAACCTCTGAATTTTCTGCTGACAATTGTTCTTAGGTGGAGCGATACGGATGGAGCAGATGCCATGACACAGAGGATCATGTCCGAAACTGCAGCAGGCTCTCGCATCGGGGAGACCAACGATATAACGCCCATAGTTGCGTTTCTCTGCGAGGAGCAATCGAGGTGGGTTAGCGGTAGCGTCACTTGTGCCAACGGTGGGTATGTGTGTGTATGATCGAGGCACGCTGCGATATGCAAATATATAGACTATAGTAGGAAGTGACCCTATCATATACTATCATTGATTTAATGCCAGTATCAGTGTGAAAATAAAAGTTACGGAGAGTAAGTATCGTCTTTCTATGGCCTTTGCAAGTCGGTTGCAAGAGACGGCAAACCGGGATGCCCAGCACCCTCAACTCGTAGCTTCGCACGGTGGCTGTATGAGATCTCCTTGGCGCCTGTAGTAGCGACTCTGAAAGATGTTGAGCTGTTTTGGTAATTGGCTGTAGCAAACCTAGGGCAATAGTGTGGATGGGTTAGCGCTTTGGAGTTGACTGGGAAGGACTTGCACCCAGCCGGCCGGTGTGCGCAGTACTCTGCGGGGTACCCAGTGTGGCACCGTTTCCCCAGAGTGTTGTAACGTTGATGGGAACTTTCAACCTTGGGAATAGAACAACAGCCTGCCTGTCAGAAGCGTCGCTAGCAAAAGGCAAACACGTCGCAGAGAGCTAGCAGCCGAGACTGAAATAATATAGTCATCTTCAACATTCTGTATTAGATATCTGGTGCATAGCGTTGTACATGGCAAATGTGATCAACGAGATGGCTGCCGAGTCTAGGATGCGCGGCACCATGCCCCACACCGGCCTTGGTCCGCTCCGTCACCACTCCTACATCCATCCAGAGGACCTCGGCTTCGCCAAAAGTCACTACGGCCCGGTTTTGCGGATAGCAAAACCAGCTGCAAATTCCATCGTGTCTACGGCGCTCGAAAAATGAGCGCGCTACTAAAAGGTCGAGCGCGCCTCGTGTGCGTCGAATGCCACGGGCGCAAGGTGCGATCCCCCGTCTTGGCCGTTGTATGAGACTGGCGCTGACGTCTCATGCCCACAGATCAAGTGTGACTTGGAACAGAGCCTCGACAATACATGTGCGCATTGCCGCAGACACAGCCTTACCTGCATGTTCGTATAATTATACAATGCCCAATGTTCACAAAAGGGAGCAACATGCGCTGAGAAATTTTGCAGCCGCCGCCAAGGTGTACGGAGGCGAAGCCAGGCAAGCGACAGGCGACAGCGAGATCTGTCGGACACTTCATCCCCGGACATGCGCCTGCAGCCCGACTCCTCGTATACTTTTCCCACAGAAGCTGCGACAGACACGTTGAAAGGCAGCGACGACAACTCGGCTTACATTGCCGAGCACTCGGTCCTTCAGGATGCTGCGTACGACCACTTGCCCGACCTCGCCGCGGCAGCGCCGCCTCCTCCGAAAGAGACGACGGGCGGCATCACGGCTGGGATAAGGCACGAGATTTTAAAAGCCACTGATGCCCAGAAGCTGCCCAAGCCGGCGCTGCGGCAGGCCCTGTTCGACGCGTTTTTCACCAACCTAAGCTTCACGTTCCCGATACTGGACCGGAGCGACGTCGAGCAGCCCGGGTCGTCGGTGCTGCTCCAGCAGGCGGTCTGCCTCGCCGGCAGCCTGATGCGGCACCCGAGCCTACCAGATAGCTTTCCGCGGTCGCAGGCCATCTATGAAAAGATCAAGATACTAATCTGTGTCAACTTTGAGCCAAACATGCTGGTGGTGCTCAAAGTCTTGTGCCTGTTGACGCTTTGGAGCCCGATTCCGTCGCACATTGTCAGCCTGGACGGGCCGTGGCACGCCACTGGTACCTCTCTGCGCTTGGCTGTTCAGATGGGCATGCACAGAGACTCGAGCTATAGGAGCAAAGCGGACCGCAAATGCCGCCGCCGACTCTGGTGGCTCCTCTATGTAAAGAAGAACCCCCTTGTGGTGCCATTTCGTTAACCCTTCTGGTTGGGCTAATTTGTGGTTTTTCATCTAGGCAAGCGATTGTGTCCAAGGTCTCATCTATGGTCGATTACCGGTACTGAAACGCAATGACTTTGACGTCCCTCCTCTCACAGAGGATGACTTTGACGACGTCAACATGGAGGCAAAGAACTTCATCGCCGATACAGCGCTAGCCTGCATCATGGGGGAGCTTGCCTTTAAAATTTCGCGCGACATATCCAGCGAGCAAGAGGGCGCTCACATTGCAGAGCTACTGTCCGGCTGGATAACACAACTAAACCCGGACCTGCGTCTCTACGACGACAATGGCCGCAGGACAGCCTACCGCTTCCCCATCTCCGAGCTGCACATCCAGTTCTTCGGAACCGTCATTCTCTCGCAGGCCCTGTCTTGCGGGTTTGCCAAGCAGTGGCCGTGCTCGACTGCGTGCCTGATAGCAGCCACGTGCATCGCGAGCTTATACGAGGAGGTGCTCTGCCGAGAGCAGGTCGCCCTGCTCACAACGATGCACGCATTCTGGTGCCTTACCGCCGCGATCCCACTGCTGTACTGCCAGCCAGACACGGCGTCGATGGAGGCACAGCGCAAAGAGAGCCTGGGAATCCTCTGCTCCGTGGTCGAGCAGCTGCAGCCGAGGTTCGGCACGGCCAGGACCGTGGCGCGCAAGATTAAGCTGCTCCAGTGCCAGCGGCACACTATCCTCTCGCAGCCGGCTGCGGATGGTGATCATGCCGGGCAAACGCAGGCTCAGGGGAACAATGCCACGCTGCATCAGGTGGAAGCGCAAAAGTTGAATGCGCTTTTCCCACAGCTCAAGGCCTGGTCGGTGTGTAGGGATGCTGTGCGCCACAACCCCATCTTGGACGGTGTCGCGCAAACGCATGCGCAGCATGAAGCCCAAGGTGTTGAGCTGGCCATGCAGTGGATGTCGGAAGGGTCCCTGTCTGCGTTTGATGCGCTGGGGGCCGCATCGTTTATTGATACGTTTTTTGACGACAACTACCTCAACGATGAAATGGCCTTTGACATTGGTGACGGTGTGTGAGGTGTTGGTCTCGCAAGTGCGCAGACATGCAGCAATGCATGCATACAATAATATTGGCGTATTTTTGTGTATTATTAACTATGAGCCAGTGTTCTTATATGCTTTTAAGATGTATAATATGAATAATACTTTTATTGAATATAACATGGTTGCTCTACGCCCGGCGGTGTCGAATTCTTTGCCCAAGTACGCAAACACTAGAAGCTCGCATTATACCCGCCGATAACTTCATTCGTAGTCAACATGTACAGCAATTATAGCATAGTAATAATGCTGCTGTACCACCGCCGAGGGCAGTGCAAGATCGCGCCTACATACCTAGTGCATTGCACATCTATACGCCTGTCCCGAGTCCAATACCTGGCTTCGCAATTTCCGCATCTGCCCCGTTGGCCCCGCCCGGGCTGATCCGGATGGCAGGGCAGGGGAACGACGTCATACGTCATGGTGTTTCTGCGTCGAATCTACGATGAGGTTGGTGCTCTGGGGGTGATCTGTAGTCGTTGCAAAAGGGCAAGCCCATTAGAGTGTCGTTTTTTTTTAATCATCGTATATACTGTGTACAGCCCGCTTTAGGCAAAAGAGCCCTCGGCCAGGAACAGCTGCAGCCACAATCCTCCATCCGTACTCGTAAGGATGTACTCCGTACCTGTGGAGACGCTGGCGGGCGGAGAGATGGGCATGGGGCATTGGCATTGGCATGCGGGCACGCGCGTTTTCGGGGCCGACGCATGTTTCTTTTTTTCTGCAGTGGTGACGCTATTCTATTTACTCTCTCGGTCATCTTTCTGGCGATGCTCATTTTCTCTACATTTTTTTTGCCCATCATCATCTTCATTGTCTGCCAGCACGCAGCGTCTTAGGCCCCGGAAATAAAGTGGCGGGATGAGGAATCCTTTTTCCTCTGCACCCATCCACGTAACGCCACTCTCTCCCCACCTCCCAGTCCGTCTCTCTCCCATCTGCCCAACCTAAATCTGTGGTACGAGCACTCTGCTTCGTACTCAGCGACAGTTGCATGGCCTAAAATAGCAATGGCGCAGATGCGGCCGCGAACGTACACGCGTACTGGGAGCCCTAGGCGCAGATAGTGTGCCCGCCACAGGAAGAGGGGAGAGGTACGTACCCGTAGTTAGAGTCGAGGCTGTGCAAATGTGCAGCAAAGTGAGTCTAGTGAGCTCGTAAGAGTGTTTGGCTTGCGTCGCAGCAGCGTGCGCCCCCCTATCAAGGTCTCCTGTCCAAGATTCGGCTTACATGACGAGCTCTTTTCATGTCGTCGCAGCACTCGTACTCCCGTTGACTGCCAAGATCTTTCCACCCGCAAAAGAGACCACATCCTTCCGCCCAAGAGACGAAACGAAATCCTTGCCCTGCCTCCCAACCAACGCCGTCCTTCCTTGGCGCGTAGCCTGCTTGACCACCCGCCCAAAAAAGCCCGTATTCACGAAATGGAGCGCCGAGAAGGACTACGTACTCCCGGTCGCCGTACTGCCAGTTAGGTTGCTTCTGGCCCCGCTTTCCTGCCGTGCGCGGCGCCCTCAGTGGCCCAATTTCAGTGGACAAGTCGACCAAGTCAGCGCTCTGGCAGTGGTGCCAGCGCTGGCGGACTCCTGTGGGTGCCACTCTATTTTGCCTTTCTCAGTGCCCCCGGTACGGGCTTGGCTTGGCCGCCAGACCAGCTAGTGACGCCCGCCCAGCCCACCTGTAATTCCATGTCAGGCCTTTTTTTGGGCAGTCAGAGTACGGAGTAGATGTACAGGGCATCCGCAGTAAACTCAGCGGGACAATCCCCCCGAGTACGTACCATGGCCTTTCTCACTCCCTCCCCATGGACCTTTGCTCCCCGCTCGACTTCGCCCCCCGTCTGTCTCTCTCACCTCTGCCCATTTCGTCCGCCGCCTCGCTTTATCCGCGACACTGTGCCAAAAACAAAGCGCAAAATTCCAGTTGCGCTTTTGTTGTGTCTCGCACCCTTTTTTTGCTCAATTCATCCAACGCCTCTGCGTACATCGTCGCGGTTGTCGTCACTCGCTCTGAATTAATTAATTTTTTCCCTTTTCTTTTTTCCTTTGCTCGTCGTTCCCAACCCCAAGGCGATTCGACTCGTCGACCAGCCTCTCGACTCTTCGTGAAGCGCCCGAACCTTCCGACACACCCCCTCCTCTCACGATACGAGACTGTTTCGATCGACCTCAACCTCGCCATCGCCGTCGCGCTCGCTCTCCGAATCGAAATAGAATGAGCTCCTAACCGACCTTACTTCACCATCTACGACTTAACCAGATAGACAAAACACGAAAAAAGACTGCCCGTCAGACCAAATCCCCAACCAACCGCGGCCATGATGCTGCCTTCGGCCTCCCGCCTCTGGCTCTTCGCCGCCTCCGTCGCCACCATCTTCTCCGGCGTCGCCGCCGACAGGAAGCTCATCTCCAACTCGCTCAGCACCTGCTCCGACGACTCCCTCTTTACCGCCTCCCTCTTCAACGTCGTCTTCAACCCCGACGATGGCTCCGTCAACGCCAAGATTGTCGCCACCTCGACCATCCAGGGCTATGTCAAGTTTGACGTCCGCATCATTGCCTACGGCTACGAGGCCATCCACAAGGAGATTGACCCCTGCGAGCTCAAGCTGGCCGGCCTCTGCCCCATGGTCGCCGGCAAGCCCCCGATTGACTTCCGCTTCGATGTCGACAAGGGCGCCCTCGGCCAGATCCCCAGCATCGCCTACTCCATCCCCGATCTCGACGCCACCGTCCGCGTCGTCGCCACCGTCAACAACGACACCGTCGCGTGCCTTGAAGCGCAGATTTCAAACGGCAAGACGGTCGATCTGCTCGGCGTCAAGTGGGCCACGGCCATCATTGCTTTCCTCACCTTGATCTCCTCGGGCATCCTCAGCGGCCTTGGCCACTACAATGCCGCCGCCCACGTCGCCGCCAACTCCCTCTCGCTCTTTGGCTACTTCCAGGCCCAGGCCATTATCGGCCTCACTGGTGTCAAGCTCCCTCCCATGGTCCGCGCCTGGACCCAGAATCTGCAGTGGTCCATGGGCATCATCAAGCTCGACTTTATGCAGGACATCTTTACCTGGTACCAGCGCGCCACCGGCGGCAAGGCTGAAACGATTCTTGACACCCTCACCACCGTCTCCGTCCAGGTCCAGAAGCGAGGCCTCGAGTCTGGCTTTGAGGGTGTCAAACGCAGCCTGACCAGCATCCCGCGAGCCTACAACTCTCTTGCCCGCCGCGGCAACGTCAAGACGGGCTCCGGCAGCTACATCGTCTTTGGCATCCAGCGTGTCGCCTTCCGCGCCGGCATCGAGAGCACAAACATGTTCATGACCGCCCTCACCTGGTTCTGCGTCTTTGGCCTTCTCGTCTCCCTCGCCGTCGCCGTCTTCAAGTGGTCCCTCGAACTCTGCGCCAAGCGCTCCTGGATGAAGCCCGACCGATTCTCCGACTTCCGCCAGCACTGGGTCACCATCCTCAAGGGCATCCTCTTCCGCCTGACCCTTCTCGCCTTCCCCCTCATCACCGTCTTCTGCCTCTGGGAGTTTACCCAGGTCGACTCCCCGGCCGAAGTCATCCTCGCCGTCTTCTTCCTCCTGGCCTCCATCATGACTCTTGCCTACGGCACTTGGCAGGTCATCCGCATCGCCCGCCAGTCCATCTCGATGCATCGCAACCCGGCCTACATTCTCTTCTCCGACACGCAGACCCTCAACAAGTGGGGCTTCCTCTACATCCAGTTCCGCGCCTCGGCCTACTACTTTATCGGACCTCTGCTCATCTACATCTTTATCAAGTCCTGCCTCATCGCCTTTGCCCAGAAGAGCGGCGTTGGTCAGGCCATTGGTCTCATCATTGTCGAGGCTGGCGCCCTCATTGGTGCCACGGTCATGCGCCCCTGGATGGACAAGTCGACCAACTCGTTCAACATTATGATTTGCGTCGTCAACTTCCTCAACGCCATCTTCCTGTTCATCTTTACCAATGTCTTTGATGTGCACAAGCTCGTTGTCGGTATCTTTGGTGTCATTCTCTTTGTCCTCAATGCCGCCTTCTCTCTCGTCCTGCTCATCATGGTCATTGTCACGGCCGGCCTCGCCATCTGGCGCAAGGACCCCGACACCCGCTACCGCGTCATGGCCGACGACCGTGCCTCGTTTATGAAGAGCCAGACACGCGTCAACACCACCAACCAGCTCAACGACCTCGCCGCCATTGCCCGCGGTGACAGCAAGACCCGCCTCGACCTCGAAGACGATTCGCAAAGCGGCGGCATGCAGGAGAAATTTACCTTCCCTGCTGCTCCCCCGTCCCTGGGACGCAACTCGGCCACCCAGTCGGCCACATCTCTAGGTCGCCATAGCATGCGACGTGACGATAGCCCAGCAGGTGGCGCACGTAATTCGTCAGCGTAAGTTTCCCGTCCTCTTACCAGGCACATATTTCATAGTTTTACTAACTTCCACACAGAGGACCCTGGCAGCGTGGAGCAGGATACGACGGAAGAGAGTAAACGAAATGGAAAGAGGTGGATGATGAATTAGAAAAGGAACGAAAGAGCAAAGGATTTTTGCAAATACGCATCGTTTCGGAAACGTGGTTTCATTTTCTCTTATTTTTTTATGTTTCTTTTTATTACAGTATCATGGGAGACTAGGTTTTTGATGTTTGTACATTGCCGCCATGGGCGGCCCAATTTATATACGTATATCATGATATCTTTATTACTTGCCTCCTTTCTCTACCTTTTTGTGGCCGTCTAATATCAACCAAAGCACAAGAACGCCTTGCGTTGCCGCAAACTCTAATAAACCTGCGTAGCATCGTAACATCTTTAACAATACATCTCTTACACGGCAGCAGCCCTCTCACTCTGTCCATTCTTCTCAACCGCCTCCTCACTCTCCTCATCCCTCTTCTCCTTGACGCTCTTCCACTCGAGCCCAAACGACGCCAGCAGCGCCACCACCGCCGTCGCCAACGCAATATACCAAATCACCCTCATCGCATCATTATACGCCCGCAGCGCGTCCCCCCTGCGATCCGCGGGGACCAGGTCCGTCAGGCTCGCCCCCGCGCCGCCGCCCGTGAGCTGCGCGGCGTCGACGCCCGGCGCGACGTTTGCGAGGTTCCGCAGCAGCCGGCCTTGAAAGAGCGTCTGCGCGACGGTGATGAGCACGGTGCCGCCGAGGAAGACGCAGAAATTGAGCAGCGAGGTGCCAATGGCGATTTCGTCTTCTTTTAGGACGGTTTGGATCGCGATGGAGGGTTGTTGGAGGCTGATGCCTAGACCTACACCGGTAATAATCTACAAATACCCAGATGTTAGTGAGTCTGTATACAGAACAAAATAGCTTTTGTAAGGGGAGGAGGACCGGGGCCACACACCTGATATCCAATCCATTTCCCCTGGCTTATATCCGCCGACCACGTCGTAACCAGCGCACTTCCGGCCACGAGAATCACGCCGCCGACAATGGCAAACGGGGTAAAGTACCCAAGTTTACTGACCAGGGCGCCGCCAATGACGACGGAAAACACATTGCTGAGCAGCAGCGGCAGCAGAGACAGGCCCGATGCCTGCGGCGACTTGCCCTGCACGACCTGGAACCACACGGGCAGGTAAAAGGCGTACACCACCAGCGCGGCGCCGATGCAGAAGCTCATCAGCGTCGCCGCGAGGACGTCCTCTTGCCGACGATGCGCGGCGGCAGCGTGGATTCCTCCTGATGCCAGAGTTGGTAGGCGACAAACGAGACCAGGAGCACGGCAAAGACGACAAAGAGGGCAATCACAGAACCAGAGGACCACGTCTGCTTCGACTTGCCAATCTCGAGCGCAAAGAGCAGACAGCTCACCGACGGTGCAACGAGCAGGAACCCAACGGGGTCAAGCTGCAGCACCCTCCCCTTCCACGTCGTCGCTGGTTTCGCCGGCGGCGGCAGATTCGGCGCCAGCAGCAAGAGGAGAGCCATGGCCACGCCGCCGATGGGTAAGTTAATCCAGAAGCACCACCGCCAGGTGACCGAGGTCAGGTACCCGCCCAGCACGGGCCCGAGGATCGACGAGACGCCAAACGCGGCGCCCAGCGAGCCGAGAAACTTGGGCCGGTCGCGCAGCGGCACGAGCAGCGTGACCATGAGGTAGCAGGAGGGCGCGATGCCCGCTGCGCCGACACCCGTGATGGCGCGGCCGGCAATCAGGGCGCTTGAGGTGGGTGCCGCGGCGCATACGATGGAACCGACCTCGAAGACGGCGGTGAGGATGAAGAGGGTGTACTTTGTTGAGTAGTACCGGAGGACGAGGCCAAAGGAGAGCTGCAGCACGCAGGAGGGTAAGAGGAAGGCGGACTCGTACCAGGCTATGTCGCCGAAGCTGTTGAATTCGGCGGAGATTGAGGGGATGGCGGTGCCGATGATTGTGCGGTCCTAAGAGATGTTGTTAGACTTCTGGAGATATAAAAAGATTGGGCTGGGCTTGTATATTGGATTGGGAAGCCTTACCAGAGCGATGAGGAAGAAGACAAGAAAGACTGCAGTCATTGTCGGCGCAATCTTTTTCTTTGGAGGGTAGGTCTTTTCCGATAGTCTTCCAGTGTCATTTTCTTCCTGATTGTTGGTATCATGCTTTTCATGATTGGCGTTTTGTTCTTTGGAGTGTTCTGTGCTCCACGTCAGGTCTGTGTCGTCGTCGAGCATTTTCGGTGAAGTAGTCGTTTTGCACCGCAATCCGTTTAGTAGTTAATAGAGAAAACAATGAAAGGTAAAGTATCTGTGTCTGAGTTCTTGGTAAGTTAAATTAATATCAAATCTTTTACCCCTTATATATTTTCTCGTCCTTGTCACCTACGCTTACCTGCCCTGCAAGTGGTGTAAGTCGTGCTCGTCATCCCTGCTAAACGTCGGTCTCGGGCCCGACCCAGAGCTAAACGTACTGCGGCATCAGCATCAGCACTAACACCCACCTCGGCCGAGGCCCCGAACTCTTCTACAAGACATCAATCATCCATCATAATCCCTACAAGTCATGATTCCATCGGAAGCTATGACGTCTTTGATGTCCTAACGAGAAAGAATGAGGAATCAAGCCTGCGAGCCGTGCGCAAAGCGCAAAGTGCGATGTGACCGCGCCGCGCCCGCCTGCTCCAACTGCAAGCGCCGCAAGAAAGATCGCTGCGTGTACCCGGACGTCTCGCCCGATGAGCGCATTAAACGCTTAGAAGAGACCGTGCGGCAACTCGGGGGAGATCCGTTGGCGACATAGACGGCGGCGACGGCAGCGACACCGGGGGTTTGTGAAAGGACACCTGCGAGTACCGGGGCGGATACCCCCTCCGTGCATAGGGAGGATGAGCGCTCGATCTATCTTGAATCGTAAGTTTCATACTCTGCATGCAGCTAGAAGAAGGGCATGTACTGAAGCAATGCAGTCAAGGATGGCAAGCATGGGTGAATATCACCCGTGGCGGTGACGGCGGCGCCACCCATCTCGGAAGCGCCCACGCCCATCGGCCAGCGATGCATCTGCCGCATGCGTTTCAAGGATCGCCCGTGAGAAGGCAAGTGACGAGCACAAATATCTCTAATGAGCTGCCATTTCCAAACAGCGAGGCGACAACACTATGGGATTGTTTCCGGCAGCGCGTGAATCCCATCCTCAAGCTGTCGTTCAAGGCTACCCTCGACCGGCTACAATCCTCGGTTGCCGACACAGCGCAGTACAAAGAGCTCAGCTCTGGTGAGCGATGCCTACTCATAGTCTCCTGTTATTTTGGCGTCGTTAGTCTTGCAAGAGGCGAATGCATGGAGGAATTTGGCAGATCCAAGTCGGCATTGTTGGCAGAGTACCGGCAGCACAGCGAGGACTCCTTTGCAGACATCAACATGTTTACCATTGACGGTATTGAAACCTTGAAGGCTCTTTGTCTTTACGTGGTTAGTTTTACTCTCGTTATCCCATTGCATGAAGCCACGCGGCTAACCCAACAGTAGCAAGCAAACGTCGACCGAGTCACGAGCCAGAGCCTATGGTCCCTCATGGGCCTCGTATGTCGCAGCGCAGAACTGATGGGCGTCCACCGCGACGGCGAAGCATTGGGCCTCGCCCCCATCGACATTGAAGAACGGCGAAGACTCTGGTGGCAAATCCAGCACATCGACCTCATCATGGCCGCCAAGAACGGCAGCACGCCCATGACCTTTACCGCCGACTGGGACGCCAAGCTGCCCCTCAACATTGAAGACGACGACATCTCCCCAGCCTCTAAATCACTCCCCAAGGAGCGCACTGGTCTGACCGAGCTGTCCTACACATATTTTACCTACTGGGTCATGTACCAGCAACGCCGGTTCCGCGTCACCCACCAGCAGCCCGGCGTGGACCAGTCGCTGCTCGGCAACCTGACGGACCGGCTCATCGACGAGCTCGAGGCCGGCCTCCAGGCGCAGTTTGTGCAGCACTGCGACCCGACGAAGCCCGTCCACGCCATCCTCCAGATTGCAGCCCGCGCCCTCATCTGCCTGCTGCGGCTGCGCGCAATGCACGAGGTGCGGTTAACGTCCACGGCGGAACTGGACGTACGGTTCCACAGCGAGTATTTTAGCTTGTGTATGCAGGAGCTGGGCTATACCATTGCCGGCTTTTCTAACCCGGCTTTAAATCCTTTCCACTGGCTGTGCGAAGCGAGCTGCGTCTGGCATGCATGTAAGTGATGGAGCCTCGTCTGCCCAGGGTCGATGTGTACTGACATGTTTAGTGATTGCCATGGTTGTGGACTTGCCGCATCTAACTGATTCGAATAAAATCAAAGAGGCGTGGTCTCTCCTCAGCGACTTATACGCCGTCGCCACCTTTTTAAATGACTTTACCGGGGACAATAGACGACTCCGCGCAGCTGAACTCATAATAGCCGCTTGGACCGCGTGTGTGAACAAGCCAGGGCTGGAGAATATGCAAAGGCCGGCCTTTATCGCCGAGCTTGAACAAGGCATTGCAGCCACTTGTAGTCCAGCTGAGAATACTGGCCAAGAAGATGCTGAAAACGATGAACCAGCTGTAATAGAACCGGGGCAGAGCATGACGGATCTTCTTGATTTCAACTTTGCTGATATAGAGTGGTCGTTTTGGCAGTAAGGTATCCTGGGGTCCGTTTTAGCGGCACAATATAGATATAGATATTAACACATGTTACAAGCTAAGATACATCTGTCGACATACTTCTTCAATGTTATTCTATCTGCGTTGGCGCCTTGCTATATGCTAAAATCTAAATTCTTCTCAATCATCATACATGCCACATTCTATCTATACAAAAATCTACACACCCGCACGTCTATCCTGAAACAAGCCCATCCCGCGACTTGATCTCCTCCTCAGTAGCCTGCTTCTCCCCCGCTACCTCGGCTTCGGCTGTTGTCTTTGCCTTGTCCGCCTCGCCATTTTTCTCCTCTTCTGCCGCCTTCTTGGCCTGCAAATCCTTCTTGCTGGGCTTAATGGCGCCCTTTGCCATGGCCTCGCCAGGCAGCGGCCGAATAATCGGCTGCGCAACCCACCACGGCCGCTTGCACTCCCTCATCGTCTCCGCCGAGCTCTCCTCGGCCGACACCGTCTCCAGCGGTACCATGGCGTCGAGCACGTCCTGGAAGCTCTGCCCGTCTGTGCGCTCGTACTCGAGTATGCCCTCGGCCACCTTGCGCTCCACGGCGTCGAGGACCTTTTCGAACCCTTCCATGCCGCCCTTGCGCGCCCGCGCCAGCATGTCCCGCACGTCGGTGTGCTTGGTCACAAAGTGTCGCAGCAGGTGGAACAGGTGCGGCTGCATGGCGACCAGGTTTGGTGATGTGTCTTCCTTCTTACCGCCGCCGCCGCCTCCGCCCTCCGTCTTGCGCTTCTTCTTGGCTGGCTCGTCTGTCTCGGCTTCTTGCTCCTCGCTCTCTTCCAGCCACTTTGTGTCGTCGCCCGGCATAAAGAGCGGTCGGCGCGACGGCGGCTCCGAGTCCAGCGCGTACTTGTACACCAGGTCCAGGTACCGCCTCATAACGGCATCGACGCGCCAGCCGCCCTTGCCATCCTTGCCCCTCCAGTAGTCCTTGCCCTCTTCGCCAACAGGCGGCGCCGGCGCAAAGATGGCCGGGTCGCTGAGGTTTCCCTCTGCGCTCATGACGCCGTCAAACCCCGTCGCCTCGAGACACTTGTCGATATTCTCGTACTGCAGGATGTTGCCGTTGGCAAAGAGCACCGTCTCCGGGGGCAGATTATCTCGCAGGAACCGCAGCATCTTCCAGTTGGCCACGCCCGTGAGATGGCCCTTTTGCTCGCGCAGGCGGCCGTGGACCGTCAGGATGGACGCGCCCGCCTTGAGCACGTTTTGCGCATACGCCAGCGTCTTCTCCTTTGTCTCCAGGATGCGAATCTTGGCCGTGACGGGGGTAGACAGCTCGTTGTGCAGCTTGTTAATCAGGCGAAAGATGAGATCCTGGTCCTCCTGCAGAAACGCACCGTAGTGGCCCTTGCGCGCAATCCCCTGCGGGCACCCGAGGTTCAGGTCGACGGCATCGCAGTACGGCGCAACCTGCTGCGCCGCAGAGAGCAGCATGTCCGGGTCGTTTGCGCAAAACTGCACAAACAGCGGCCGGTCAATGCTCGGGTTCCCGTCTAGCCACAGGTCCTTGGTGCCGGGCCTCGTCGCCTGAAAGTGCGACCTTTTGTATTTATCATCTTGCGAGAATAGTCGCGCGTGGAACATTGGTGTATAGGCAAGCATTTTCGACTTTTCCGAGGGCGAGAGGAACGACCGTGTAAGCATTCGCCATGCCTAGAGACGAGCGAAAGCAAAGTTAGCAAAACATGCCATGAGACGGAGAGAAGGAAAGTGGCATCACGTACAAACTCTGACTGGTCAACCATGGGAGCGACTATATATTTCGGGCTGCCAATGCTCTCATAAAAAGCTCGGCCTTGCAGCTTCTTTGGAGGGCTCACTGCGGCGCCAGTGGCCGTGGGCTCGCTGTCGGCCGCCATTGTCGCAAAGCGCCGAAACACTGGAAGTCGAGCGAACACGGAGGACGACGCGAACCTTTGTAGAAGAGCTCTTTGCATACGCAGCTGCTCAGCGCATATATCTCCCTCCCTAGTAGTTAAATGGCGGAGTTGGTATATGTTAGAAGTGGTGTTGGATGTCAGAGAAGAGAATTGGTGCGGCGTGTCAGTGGGTTAAAAAAAAATTCTGGAGATGGCCGGACGAGGCTGACAGTCGGGAAAATATTGCGGAGGCGGCGGTCGGCGAGGCTGAGAGCCACCAACTAAGTCAGTGGGTCACACGCTGTGACAAGCTACCCTCGCAGAGGCAAACGCAATGATGTCCTTAAATACTACGGATACCTACTGCACATCTACAGGACGGCACGCTCGTAGCATGCTCAGCACTTTGTGGGTAATGCAGCGTACGTGGAAACAATGCAAAACTTCGCTTAAAATTTCAGACTAAACAATGAATAGAAGAAGATGCAACCCGCAGTGGAACTATATGTAACAGCCTGCTTGTTACACATCCCGTCACCGAAGTACCCTGCAATCAGTCGCCTGCCGCCGTCTCCAACGCAAACAACAAATCCTCCTTCTCTTCCAATCCCGCTTATTATGTGATTGCTGCGCTAAATTCCATATGATTTGTAATGACGCAATAAAAAATCAAAGAGTGCAAAAAAAGAACTGGGAAAAAAGACAGAACGCCGTGACACCTTACAATGCTGGTCCCAAACGCCGCAAATGGTAAAATATAAATGCAAATACATGGTTTTGGCTCATTGCAAGCCCTCATCTTACAGTCTCCACATTCGAATGAGTCGACACAAACGTCCATTTGTTTGGGTGGGCATAATCGTCGTTAGAAGAAGTGAGTGTAAATCTTGGAGTTTTCGTGCACTTCCATCTCCTGCACAGCAGTGTTAGCAGATGCCAGAACGGTTGCCGTTGGTTCGGGTAGAAAGAGCCTTACCATCTTAAAGCTATTGATCTCTTCTCTAATCTGTTGCGCAAGCATTGGCGTGAGCCTGTTGCAGGTAGCAACGTCTCCGCGGCGATCATACTCTTGACTCGGCCAGGTATCGTAAAAGATGATTCTTGGCGAGAAGGTGGCCGATCGCTTCGTATTACCCGACGGGGTGCCAGGGGGGCTCTTGGTATCTTGGCGGAGTCTCAGGGCCGACATGAAATAGTCCTCGTTGCCGAGAGCAATAGACCCAGTCCTTCTATGACCGTGGGTCTCGTCGCTGGGCGTGCTTGGAGCACTAGAACTGGGCGAGTCGGCCACAGCCGGAATCTCAGGCAGAGTAAACTCTGGCGAGAGATCGGATGGCCGTATGGATGGGCTTGCAGAGCCGGGGCCTAGAGAAACCGTGTTAGTAGGCCGACGAATGAACGCCGTGGGAGGAAACGTACGCTTGAGAATACCCTTTCGCACTGCTGCCAGTACTTCAGCACGTTCCCGGTCGCCACCAACGATGTTCTTTCGCGGGGTGGAATGTTCCGTGCCAGAGCTGCCAAGTCGTTCGGGGCCAGCGTCGGACACACGGGACGCATCCAGGGAGTTACGCTCCAGATGAGGAAAGCCAGTTCCGCCGTTGGTGGCAATGGGGTCGGGGTTGACATTCACCCTCTGCGTCTCGGCCTCGACAGTGATCATAGAGACAGTTGCCTGGCTTGCCTCCGGCGCCAGTGCCTCGGCGGCAGGAACGCCAATCACCGACTTGGGGCGGAAGAGTCCGACAAGCGATCTTGTGCTCTTCTTCATGCCGCGTCCCATCTTTCGGATCATAACAGAGGCAGATGATGCCGTAGATGAGATGGACAAGTTGTCAGTAGAGCCAAAGAACCGTCCACCGTAGATGCTGTTGCCAATACCAGCGGCTTCCTGCGCTTCAGCGATTCGAGCTTGCTCGGCATCGTACGCATCCTCGGGGGACCGTTCCTTGTGGAGCTTGGCTGGCTCAGACTTCTCAGCCGTCTCGTCTTCAGTGGCTTTACGGAAGTCAGCGGCACTGCCAAACGAGAAAGCGCGGCGCAGTCTCGAAGTTTTGCTCTTTGCCTTTGCTCCCTTCTGATTGAGGGCTGCCAGCTGCTTAGCAGCAGGGGTGTCCAGGTTGGCGTTTGAAATGCCAGAGGCGGCACCACCGGCCAAGGATTCCTCGGCAGAATCAGATGCCATGGTAGCTGGCTTGGACAGAGGGGAGCGGCTGAAAGCGCGCTTGGACGCATCGGCAGAGGTTGAGCGAGGAGGAACGCTCACGGGCGCAGCGTGCTCCTGCTTGGGGGACAGGCTATTGTCTGCAGAGCGGAAAGAGGGGTTGCCAGTGGGGGCGGGCACGCCACGGTTGTGCGCCTGCAAGAGATGATCCTGGTTAGTGGCACTCCTTGCAGGGTAAAAGGGCGGTGATTGGGCCATAATATTTTTAGGCAATTTGAAAAACTTACAGATGATGGACGCGAATGGCTGCTGCGGGTCGAAGTTACACTCTCCGAGCTGCCATTGCGCGAATGTACATTGGAACCGGAAGCCAGTCGTGGTGAGCCGCTTCGCTCCGGGACACCATACGAGGAGGAGCCTGATTTGGACATGTCCATATTGTCCATGGAATGCATGCTGCGGCGGCGCATCCTATCCTCTGCAGAGGCACGATGGTGTACGCTCATGTCGTCCTTGGAGGCCGGCGTGGAGCCAGGCATGCCACCAGACAAGTTAGGGACGGACATGGAGCCGTTGTGAAGCTGATACAAGCCACCGGGCTGGTTCAAGTTCGATGGCAAGTTGGTGCTCTGGGAGCGATTGTGCTGCGCTGCCTGCGCATTCACTCTCCTGTACCTGTCAGGGGCAGGCTTGGCATTGCCCGCCACGTTATAGTAGGCAGCCTGCTGAGGGGTTCGCGGTGACAGAGACGAATCGTCTCTGGCAGCATTGGCAGGAACGTTGAAATTATAGTTGTAGCCCATGTTGGAGGCGGAGTTGCCGAGCACGTGGCCGCGGTACGGCATATTCGGGTCGTATTGGCTGGCGGCGGGTATGGCGGGCGAGGAATTTGTGCGGTAGGCAGTGTATTGTTGCCATTGCAAATTATGATTCAAATTCTGCTGATTGTTGAAGGCTCGCGGCTGACCGGGGCCAGAGCTTCCACGGTATCCCGAAGGAGGAGCCCCATAAGAGGACGCTCGAGACCCTTGTGCAGGCACAGGCCCAGAGCCCATGTATTGATGACCCTGACTCTGACCAGACATCATACCCGTGGCAGACGAGGGTCTAGCTTGGAGCATGTTAACGGTCGAAATCTGCTGGGGGTACGTTTGAACCAATGCAGCCATAATTCCTCCAAACGGAGAAGTCAAGGAAGGGTAGTATGGTCCGTAGAATGTATCGTTGGCAGCGTGTCTATTCGGGTCCGATGCAGGAGGTGAAGAGGTGATCCGGAGGTTCGGGAAGCGGTAGCCTCGAAAGCACTGTTATGCAGATGACGCGTTAGCAACTGATGCGAATAGCATAGAGATTACACGGTAGTGAGGGTGTCCCAAAGCGGCAACGCAGAGTATGCGGCCAGCGTCAAGGAGCGGTTAAGTTATGTGCAAGATAGTCTGTCAAGAACAGAGGAATTATTCGAACCTTTGCTTGTCGCTAAGCGCTTGTTTCGGTGGTTTGTCGGGCTCCGAGAGGGGGAACCAGAGACAGTGCAGTAGAGCAATACAAGGTCCCAACGAGAGAGGGCCGATAGGCTAGGCCGACGGTGCAAAAGGCAACAGATTGGGCAATGAACGAAGTGCCAACGAAGTCGTAAGATGTCGGCGGGAAGGCAGGAGAGTGTGCTGCAGCGGTGGATGAGGAGGTTGATATGAGCACGGTGCAGCCTGGTCCCTACTGGCGGCCAATGCAAAGTCTAGGAGGCAAACAGGATGTACAGATGAAGAGAAGGGCTCGTCAAGATCGCCAAGTGAATGGGATCCAGCTCATGAAAAAAAACGAGAGCAGCGGTTGCCGTCAGGGAGGAAGACTTGACGGATGGCAAGTGAAGAGGCAAGGAGATATTACGTGTCCAGCTCGCCAAGAAGGATGGATGCACGGGCAAGTGTCGCCTAGAAGAGAAAGAAACGAGAGACAAAGAGTGCCGGTGCGTCGAGCGAGAAGCGGCAAATGCAAGTCGGAGGAAATGCAGCAAAGTGTAACGCAGCGTTTCGGGAGAAAGATGCGAGGCGAGAGGCTCGACGTGCAATGATGGAGAGAAGGGAAGGCGGAGGGACAAAAAAACACGAGCTTTCTGAGGTCGTGGTGGTGCGGGCTCGGAGGCGACTGGGTGGAAGGAGAAAAGGGGTCACGGCCGGAGCAGGTCAAACTCTCCGTCAGACGAGCGCGGGCGTGGGAATTTTTTAGGTCGTTTTCTGGGTTGTTTTCTTTCGACGGGGGGGGAATCCGGGGGCTGAGAGGCGAAGGGATAAAGGAAACACAAAAGGATGGAAAAGAGAAAAGGAATTGGAAAATAGAACGTTGAGTACTAAGAGGAGGAGGAGAAGGAGAAGAAGAGCAGAGAAGGAAGTGGTGGTGATGGCCAAGAGGAGGGGAGGAGGGCGTGGGAGTGGCCGACGGTGGCAGTGGGAGTGGGCATGGGCGCAGGCATGGGGCGAGCCAGCGCGACCAGGCCAGACGGAGGACGAGACGACGAAGGACGCGGACTCCGCATGGGTAGAAGAAAAAAAAAATACTGCGAGTAGGCAGGTAGAGAGAGACACGGCAGCCACACCCAGGCACCACACACAGCCCGGCCACCCGCTTCAGGCTACAAGCTAGTGGCAGTCAGACACACCTGCACGCACCAAACCAGACTCACAGTGGGTGCTACAGTGGGCGGCGCGGGCGGCTGTGGTGGTCGTGGTGGTGGTGGTGGTGCTGCTGCTGCTGGTGCAGTGGCGAATACGGGTATGTAGCCGTGGCCAGCTAGGCCCAGGTAGGCAACAGCAACGGGACCAGGCTCTTCGCTGGCTGGCCAGGCTGGCCCAAGCTCGCCCAAGCCATCCTAGAAACCTGGCAGTGGCTCCAACGGGCACCATCGGGAGTGGAGCGGCGCCCCCTAAACAATAAGTCGCGGGGGCCGGAAGCTATGCTATGCAATGCTATGTTTCTAAACCATGGCACTATTCATAGTTTGACCTTATGCGACGCTTTTGGCTCTGGTTGTGCGTGGTTATGCGGCCAAGGTATTGCCTTGGATACATGGTCAGGTCGCCATTTTCTCTCCTCCTTTCCATTGTACACGGACAATCTTTTTCTGCTTGGTTCCGAACAAGCCCTGGTGCGGCAGGCGGTACTCGTAAACAGCTGCTGGTACTCCCCATGTAGCTAGGGAGCTGCTGTGGAGCAGACGACGCGGCATGATGCTATTTAGGTACGCACCGCACGACCCGTAGTACACAACATCCGTTACGAGCCTGCACAAAAAACACACGCCTCAGCGCGTAAGGGACACAATGAAAAATAAAAATAAAAATCATCATCATCAACAACAACAACACCTTATCCAGGTCCGCCAAAGCCAGTCACAGCGCACGCTTTACGCCTGTACGAGCCAAGACATGACCATGCTACCAATCTCCGCCTACCTGAGCCCCGATCGGAGGAACCGCTAGGGTATCAGCACCTAATGCCCATTGCACGCGACATGCGAGTGCGCACTACATTGAGCCACTGTTTGCCCAAGATCATCGTCCTGATATACATGCCTAGCCTAGCCGTCGAAGCAAGGGCGGACGACTCAACAGACATGGCAGTGTCGTATTGTGCCTGTGCACCTTTGCGGCTTTGATTTCGTTTTTTTTTTTTTTTGCTCTTTTTAGGCTTTCTGTTAGCCCTGGGCCCTGCCCCTCGTCCTCTGGGCGCGCACCTCAACACCCTCCGCTTCTTGGACCCAAGGCGGCGGTTCCTGACTATCAACGTCAGGTATGGCGCACATGCAGAGAAGCGTTAGGGTCTTGCACACCACCGCAAAAAAAGAATTGGCCACCCGACCATCAGCAGGATTCTGCACCAAACATGATGGTGACATGCCAGTGCTGCATAGTACGTTTTGTCCGCTGGAGAGAAGAAGACCGGATCATATAGAGCCCGCTCGGCTGCATCTCTCAATCCTCCTGTATCCATGAAGCCTGGCGTCGTCTCCGCAGACAGAAGACCCACCTCACTCCTTGTGCTGCCCACGAGTGCTCCGCACTCCGCTCTACGTCCAACACCACATGGAGAGCAGCCCAGCAAAAGGTTACCGGCCTGCGGATACAGGCAACCTCTCGAGACCATGTGTCGTGCGTCGCCCGGATGCTGCATGTACAAGAATGGAGCTGGTACCCACAACGCACACCACCCCAAAGACATGGCACCCAGACATTTCGCTGCACCCGCATGCCTAGCACGCCGCCGCTGGCGGGTCGTTTTCGATGGTGCAGAGGCCCAAAGTCGTGCCTGGCGTGGCTGATTGGGCCGTTTGGCCAGCCGTGGCATTGATCCGGCGCACGCTAAACAAGGGGTGGCGCCCATCCACAGCGCATAGGCCTACCAGCATACTCGAACGGAGACACCAGAAGCACGGCGGCGGCGTTCAGAACAAGGGGTGGAAGACGAGTTCAACAAAGCCATGGATCCTACGAGTTTTTTCGTACATATCATGGCAGTACGAAGCCGCCCGTGGCCACGGGACTATCACGGGCACGGTGTAGTGTGCCACAACGGCGCCAGGGCTCACAAAGAAGATGAGTGTGGCATCGTCAGCCTGCCCATCAGATCGCGCGCCATAACGCCGCTGGCCGCCGCGAAGGCGTTTCTTGACAAGCGGTCACCGTCCTGTCCGACCATGAACCTAGATGCTCAGTTCTCCCCATGTGTGCGTTCGTGCGCATATGCTGCTGTCCATCTGCGAACCCTGAATTATGCGGCCTCTCCACATTCTTGGCGTGCTCACCACAGCAAACCCTGACTGAGAGAGTCCCAACCTCGAGCTCTCCGACATGTGGAACTCTGATCGAGGCGATCGAGCACTCAGCTGGGGCAATTGCGTACGCAGCACCGGCCAGAGTGGCACAACGCACCAGACGGCCTTTACTATGCGCCGTACCATCCCACTAATTGCAACCAGGGGGCCCTGCCATCTCCATACAATGCCCCGTTGCCCGCCAATGCAACATCGCCCATATACTGGGGAAACATGGCATTACGAGCAGGAAACAACGACGCCGCAAAGTGTACTCGCTGTTACCCGGCCGAAGCAGAACCCGCGACGTGAACAGGACAAAGCAAGGCAAGAAACTCGCTCGGCCCGAACGGTTATTTGCAAACCCTTACATTCCTGCCACTGGCTATCAGACAGAGGTTGATTGAAACTTTTTCCTTCTTTCCCACTTTATGTGGCTCAGCGATACCTTTGGGTTCGGAAGGGTTTGCCCTGGCCTCGCATTGGCTGGCCAAAGTGAGACTTGGACCTGGACCGGTTCTTACGCTACCCGACGTGCCGTCTTGGGTTTGGCAAATGGCAGCGAAGGGTTTGAGACCCTGGAGCCCCCTTTTTACTTTTTAAAGTGCCATTCTTTGATTGACTATTTCCCGATGGGTGTGTCTTGCGATTACGCGAGGCACGATTTGAACGTGCAAAACACTTACGAGTGTACGCTGCACCCAACAAGTTTCGCCCGTCGTCCGCGCTCTAGTAGCAAAAGCCATCCTTTCAATATGCGGCAAATTCAACCACGGCTTTCTATATTGACTTTCGTATACCTAAAACGCCCCTCCTCCATGCCCACGACTGGGGAAACCAGGTAGCGAGGTGGGTCACGCTCCATCTTTAGCTTACCCTCTCTCGCGGCCTTTCTGGACGCCGCAGTGTGTGCCACCTCCTGTTTCTTGCAGCTAAACTATTGTAAATCGGCGCAAGCGTGGGTTGTTTTTGTTGATGCCAATTGTGGGTTGCGTACCCGGCAAGGATAACATAGCCTGGCAAGGCGAACAAAGGGCTCACAAGAACCCGGAGTTTGCAGCCTGACCGCCATGGCCGATGGTTTTTAAACTCGTCGGGGGGGGGGGGGGGGGGGGGGTTTACACAAAAAAAACCGTGGGGGGGGGGTTTGGAGAAGAAGGGGGGTCACCCGGGGGCGGGGGGGGGGAAAGGGGGGGCTTTTCAAAAAAGACCCAGTTTGGAAGAGCATAGAGGTACGCGGCGGAAAGGGTCAAACTTGCACGCGCGGGTTTTCGGTGTGTTTTTTTCTGCCACGGAAAAAAAACAAAAAAAAAAAAAAATGGTGTGGAGTGAGTCAAAA